>CM074496.1:1274602-1687012 GCA_037389245.1 Oryzias sinensis
GTTGCCATGGTGACTCGTGATATCTGCGCTCCATTGATAATGGCTTCTTATAGTCGCGGTGCCCACGCTCACCTCCGAATCAGTCCACTCAGAGTTGATTGATCTAACTCGGATCAGCTTCTCTGAAACAGAAAACTCAGAGTTGTTAATCTCCCGATTGACCAACTCAGAGTTCAAGTTCAACCTCAGAGTTGGTTGAACCTCCTTTCTGAAACAGGCCCCTGAATCATGACACAGAAAAACAAACCACCATGAAGCAAAGCAGGGATGGTTGCAATTATTCCTTGACACAACTAATGTCTTTAAGGCTGGTCTCTGACCATCGGACAATGATGTGGTTTTGTTCAGACCAAACTTGTCGATAAAGGTTCTCATTCTTCCAGGTGATGTTGTCTTGAAGGTGAATCATGGCACCTGGACCTAAAGTCTTCTTTGAAACGTTTCACTACTCATCCAAGTGGCTTCACCAGTCTCACTGATATTTATATAATATTAACCCTTGTGCTATCTTAGATGACCCCCCCCCCTTCCATTGACGTGTTCTCCCTACCATGACAAAGGTGGACAAAGGTGGAAAGATTTCATGTAATCCATGGACACCAGTGAAGATCACAAATCATTAAAGAAAAAAGGTTCAGAGCACTGTCTAGTGGGTCTAGATGACCCAACTCCCAATGGTAAAGTGCCTAGGATAGCAGGAGGGTTAAAATATTAGTTCCATATCAAAATCAGGCAAATGAACCTCACAAAAAAAAACCATACTTGATAAACATGGAGCAATTTACATACTCTAACAAGGCAAAGACTAGAATAGAACATTCCCGCCGTTTAATATGGGTAAGAGTGAATAGTAAAAACTATTACATCTGGGTCATGAAAGCAAACATCAAAAGATAATGACTTTGAAAGGCACATTGATGTGAGAGGCATTCCAGATTCAGTTCTGTATTTTTAAAAGATAATTAATAAAAATAACAGAAAACCAGACAAATTCAGGTGAATAAATGAAAAGATTTAGAATGCTAAAGTCTTTGCTGATTATTCATTTAGATTTGGTTTCTCTAATGGACAAGGTTGCCAGCTGGTTGACGTCCTCACAGTTTTCTGAACAGCGCTGCTCAGAGAGCCCACTGTCACTCACCTGTCACTCACCTCTAATGCACACATGCTTGTGTTGTTCTGTGGTCCTGAGGAGCTCTGAAAATAATCCCAAGAGTGGAAGGAAGACAAGTGGAATCAGGATTTTACTTCTAAATTCCCATTCTGACCATAATCTCAGCTAAAACTATGCATCCTAAACAAGATAATGATGTATTTCTCAGATTTTAAAGGAGGTTTGCTGAGAAGCAGAGTACATGTAGTTCTTCTTTCCTTCTTTAATATACCAAGTTTTTGAATGTAGAGGGAATTTATAGCATCACATTTTTTAAAATTCTTTTTTAATCCTAATTTTTAAAATAAATTAGTGTTAAGAAATAAAATTAAATCCATGAATGGTCCCACATTAATACTGCTGGTTAACCTGCATGGACAAAATCCCAACCACAAAACAGGATTCTCATATTACCTAACAGAGATATGTCGGCACAGAAAATAAAATCTCATTTTCATTCAACTGTAGTTAAAATTGTTATCCTTAAAGAAAGAGATTAGAAGCCACATTTGAAGTGTTTTTCTTCCAACTGTTGGTTATGTAGTGATCTAATTATGCTTTCTTGTCTTCTTCAGTCTTCCTGCTCCTTTTTTTATGATTTAATGGGGGATTTTTAACCCTTGTGCTATCTTAGATGACCCCCCCCTTCCATTGAGGTGTTCTCCCTACCATGACAAAGGTGGATAAAGGTGGAAAGATTTCATGTAATCCATGGACACCAGTGAAGATCACAAACCATTGAAGAAAAAAGGTTCAGAGCACTGTCTAGTGGGTCTAGATGACCCAACTCCCAATGTTAAAGTGCCTAGGATAGCACAAGGGCTACATGTTATTTTAAACTATAGGCATAAACATTCTTATACATTTTCTTTTTAATGTTTCACAAATAAAAATCACAAGTCCAAAATTCATATTTCTATAACGATAACTAGATACATCTCATTTCATTCTTATGATCAGTTTTTATTTTAGAGTAAAACTTGTTCAAATGATAAAGCCCCTGAAAACAGTGCACCGGTGGGAAACCCCCTTACTGTGTCTAACCAAGCCCAATTCAGTCTTTTTAAGCACGGTTTATTGGCACACATAATGATAAAGCATACATACCAGACATCAGATTTGACACTGAACACTTTTGCTATATAATGTACAAATGATGTCTATTAACAGTAGGTTGAAACATATTTAGAAATGTGTTAGCATCCTCACAAATGCACAAATAAATATCCATTTGATCCAATTAGAAAGACCTCTGCCATTGTGTTCCTGCTGATTTTCAAACAAAAATCTATCAAAATTAGTCAGTGGCATACTTGAGTATCAATTCAATGAAAGAACACTTGTGAACACAAACACAGGAATCTCCAAGTGTTTCTGTGGGGTGGATTGCATTTCATTTCAGTTTAGAAAAGTAAAACTGCTTTGTTGATGTTAATGAAAATTCCTCAAATACAACAGCTTTTTTTTGTTCTTCTCAAGTTCTGTTTTAGTTCTGTAATTGTTAGAGACCAGGTAAAATTAGACATTTTCTTTCTTAAAGAGGCAAACCAGCATTTGTCTCTGCCACCCCACAGAAACAATCCCCTCTGGGACTAAACAATACAGCTGCCAAATCCAAACTGCTTTCAGTGGCTGATTTACAGTGGACAAAATAGATTCCATCCTTATATACAGAGCTACAAACCTTGTTACAGTGTTCCCAAACTGATGAACCCAAAAGGTCAAATCAATGGATGAGTTTTAAAAGCACAAATAGCAAACAAAATAAAAGTCCTCTAAAATCGTGCAGGAAAAGGTTTATTGTCAGTTTGGGAATAGGTCGTTAAAGGGAAACAAAGTCCAATTTTAAGAAACGTGTAAAGAAATCAACAACATTAATGCGTCAAAGCATGTTGACAATGTTCACGCAAATTACAATGTGACTGCAAAAGATTCAGAGAGAAGCAAAATACCAAAAGACTACGAACACAATCAAACTGGTTTGCATGAAATCACAATCTGTGACGACTGCCATAATGTGGAAAAACAATCCAACGGCGATTTCCTCTCATTTGAAAAAAGTCCATTTTGGCAGAGCACGTTTATTTCCTCTTAATTGGAAATGAAAATAAAAAGCAACAACAGAAGCAAACCAACAGCCGCCTCAATTTCCAACGAAAATGCAATCGCCCCAAACAATGTTTCATTTGTCCCCATTGTGGTGAGATGCTTCCATGGGCTCTGCTGGCTGTTAAAACCACGTTTCCTTCACAAATTTTCAATGTCTGAGACATTTATTTTGTTGATTTTACTCTTCTTCTTTCCTTCCCACTGTCTGCTGTCAGCATGATGACTTCTGACCTGCAGGTCAAGCAATCACAGCTGTGGTATTCCACGAGACGAAAGCTTCATATCTGTGGGTCCAGGGTGGAGAATTTGATCTGCCGGCTCTCAGTGCATTCTTCAAGTAAGCCTCACTTTGCTTTGCTATTTTTAAATTACAGTTGCATACAACTTGTATGCATAACTTGTCTGTGGGTATTGCTGAACAGTGCAGACAGTTCTCAGGGTTCTCCTGGTGGTTCCAATAAACAGAGTCAGGCTGGGCATGCCGACCATGAGTTTGGAGACAGGGGTTCTGATTCATGAAGATGTTGAAACGTGTAGAAGAACTGCCCTTTGGGGAAGGGGGGTTAAAACCCAGTCCACATGGAGCCAAGTATCTGCTGTTTTCTTCTCTGGTTTTTACTGCGAGGGTTGTGGCGCTGTGCTCTCAGGCTTGCTGTCCTGGGCAGCAGGGGGTTTGCTGTTCCAGGGGGTGTTGTTTCCCAGAGCAGGCGAACTGGTAAAGTCGTCCTCGTCATCCAAACCGTTGGTGGCGTCATATTGTGTGTTCTCTAGGCGAGTGATCAGGCGCTCATCTTCATCCCCAAACTCACCACCCATCAGTGTGGGCTCACCCACCACCATCACGTCCTGCAGAGACAAAGACGAGGAGAAAGAGGTTTTGACAACACAACAGGTCCTTTTCAGGTGATCAAAAAAATAAAATGAAAATTCCCACTACGCTCTGACAGCTCTGTCCCTTTATGGCATATTTTCAATTCTTTTCGTCCTTTTAGTGTTAAAAAAAAAGACATTTACAACAGAAGACATCTTTAATTCCATCTATCCAACAAACAGGTTTAAAGATCTTGTGTGTGTGTTGTGTGTGTTACTGGAGTGTTGGGTTTTGTTGCAGAACAGACTAAATGCTTCTTTAAAGCTACTTCAAATCTTTATAATCCTTTTTATCTGGCTCTATGTGTGATGGTGCTATTACCAATAAAGCCAATTTGCCTTTCTGCAGAACTTTTAAAATACCCCCAGAAGAGAAATGATTCTATTCAAGTTTATTAAATTCTTAGGAGCAGTAACCGACTTTTGTTTCTTTTACTTTTGGTTTTTCCCTTCAGGGGTCACCACAGCAAATCAACTTCCTCCATCTAACCCCCTTCTGCATCCTCTACCAACAAGATTCATTAAAAAATAGATCTTTAAAGACTTGTATATTAAAATAGTATCACTTACAATAAATGCCTTTTCCAATGATAAAAAATGGCACTGACAGTAAATAAAGTTCTGATGGCCTATATCATGCTATTCTTAAGCTTTTTATAGCAAACAATATCCATGTATGTGATCATTTATTACCTTTGGCACACTAAAGAACTATTTTTTTTAATTAATTATTAGTTTTTCCAATCCGGAAGTAAGACATTTCAATCTCTGAGGCTCCGCCTTTCACTGCTGTGGGTTCCGCCCACTTCATGACATCATCTTAGAGGCGGCCTTAGCAGCGTGAATGTGTCTCGCCCACGAAAACAAACAACATCCAAACTTTTGCAAAGAAGGACGTGCATACTGTGCATTTAAAAGGAAGACTTTTATGCTGGTCCCCGCTAGCTCTATGGAGAAAGTGTGTGTGAGTGTGTGTGTGTGTGTGTTAGCCTGGGGGCGGGGCTGCCGGTACAGACTCCTACTGAAAGGGGCTGTTTCCACTTTGTGATGTCACAACATGAAAGCCCACGTGTTTCCGTGGAGTGGGAGGGGCTGGTGCCCAGAGCACAGGATTTTAGAGGAATGCTCAGAAATGCGTGAATGGATCAAATTACCACTTTGAGGTTGTTTATAGTGTA
The DNA here is from genome assembly GCA_037389245.1 of Oryzias sinensis. Taxonomy (NCBI): domain Eukaryota; kingdom Metazoa; phylum Chordata; class Actinopteri; order Beloniformes; family Adrianichthyidae; genus Oryzias; species Oryzias sinensis. The sequence continues at coordinate 1,279,913 of CM074496.1, forward strand.
GAATGAACATTTTCATAAACTCCTTTAAACTCCTTTCAAACGGCATACAGCTGTTTCATTGTGTATTTTCTGACTCTCAGGAACCCAGTTACCCTCAGCTGAGGGTGTGTTGTGTGTTTCTGCTTCGCTGCACATCTTTTGCCTGCACTGGACTTTGACTGCAAGTGTTTTTAGCCTCGCTGTATCCAGTGAACCCATCCACATGGTCAACCCCTCTCACTGCTCGCTGTGCAAATGAAACCTTCCTGTTGAGAAAGTGGATCCTCCTGGTGCTCTGTACCAACTGCAATCAATACTCATCATGTAAGACATATTTCACACAGATGACCCTCTCAGAGGGGGTCATGGAGGGGAACAAGGGGTTTATCCTATATCAACTTATATCTGTGACTGTTGTGATGCTGAGAAGCCTTGATGAAGAGGGATGAACCCAAAAGGGCTTCTGTTGGCTCATGTTCTTTTTTCCTTACAAAAAGAACCCACAACACTGAGATGTGGTTTACATTTTGACAGGTTTTGGCTGCATTAGTTGTGAGTTTTTGTATCTCATTTGTGTATCTTGCTGCCCCCCCATTGTAACCTAGGAGGAAGCTCTACAGTTAAATAGGGCGCATGCTTCACTGGCCATGTGTGTCATCTCTGTCTGGCTTGGGAGATCTCCTCCTCAGCCATTCCTCTGCAACAAGCACACACAGATATCTGCACATGGCAACCAAACTCCATGAGTCTACCCTACTGTCGCAAACTGCTACACAGCCCTGAATCCCAACAAACAGGCACTGAAACAAAGCATTGATGATGCAACTTTTGTTCACAAACATTCATTTCACAGCAACACTATCATATACAAAGACTTTTTAACACACAACAGAGCCATTAAATGCTGATTCAGGCACAGAAAACGGTGTAACTTGACCCACTCCCATCAAAAGGCAACGATAAGAGGAGCAGAGCATGAATCCAAGTCATCTGTAAGCCCCCAGCGACCACTTCGCAACCCCACTATGCCTTAATCAGGCTAATTAATTTAGGTGCGCTTTTCAACCAAACGACAATATCCACAGTTTTGTCAATTTGCATCGTTAATTAAGTCATTAGCTAAAATGTCCTGATTGCCAACAAGCCTTGCATTCACCATCTGTTCCTGTGAGGAGCCCCCGTCAACCTACCTCTGGCCAATTTTAGGAACACCCCTCCAGAAGAAAATCCCTCCAACAATAACAGCTGGTGGCTAGTCAATGACTGGGGAGCTCTAATTGTGAGTTAATTAATGCTGTGTTTGCGTGTCTGCTCATCTCCTTAAGTTAGCTTTTACAACGGCTGAGATCAGGCTTTGAATGTTTCACCCAACACTCTTATTTGCATATTTTGCCAGATTAGCATGGAGGACAAATTTCCACGGGCTCCCAAACAACAAGTGGAAAATTGTTGGGATTGGGCTGACAACAAGAACACGGGTGTTCTTTTAACTGCTGCTGTTAGTTTATTATCTTCAATACTTTCTTATTTGATTTGTTTTTGTCTTATATGTAGGCTACTGAAAACTACAACATCCTAATTCCTTCTGTATTAACATGATTTCTAAGCAGGACGTACTTTGTCTTGTCGGTGCTCTGCCCAAACTGAATGTGGCTTCTGACTTCATTCGTTTTATTTTTTAGACAGTGTTTGCTGAGATGCACAGCTTCGTTTCAGCAGAATGTTTTAGATACAACCCTAACCTGATGCTACAGCAAAAGAGATGGTTTGCAGTCCGTCACCAGCTGCTGCAGACAGTTTTTCAAGGATGCTGAAATTTGCAACAACATTTGAAAACATCCCGAGATTGTTTAATGGTTGTATTTTCTGAAAACATTCAAACAATAAAAGTGACCTAAAATATATTTCCATGATCACATTCACACTAAAATAAGTCAACTAGATGAAGGCTTTGATTCTTTGCATTTCATATATATTTTTGATTTGTTTTCAGTTATTTTAGAATAAATTGAGCTGTTGTAGCTCATAAAAGTATAAAGACACACATAGCATATATTTAAGTTGAAAAATAAAGATCACCCAACCTCATGATCCTGACAAACACATGCATGCATCTGTAGCTCTGACCACTAGAGGTCAGTGTTGCTCCCCACCTCCCACCAGAAACCCCCCCATGCTGGAGGGTCCACTCCTCATTGTGATTGGGCTCACGTAGGCTCGTGTTCAGCCACAAACGAACAAGTTCTCAGACAAAGACGGCAGACGTGCAACATATGTAAGCAGCGTGTTGGCGGGCCGTCCTTAAGAGGCGCGTAAATGCACCACCGACTGCTGCGGGTGGGGGAGGTGTTGGTGCAGGGGGAATGATGAAGTAAAGAGCGTGCATGTGATCAGGAAGGAGTGCGCAGATATCCCTTATAATGAGAGCTGGCACGGTGCCACGCTGTTTTCTGCAGAGAAAACAATCTGCGCATGTATGTGTGGGACACAGGCATCATGAATGTGTGAGACCGAGGAAGAGGAGCGCAGGCAGCAGGATGAAGACAAGAGCGCAGAAAGGCCTCTCAGAGTGCGCATGGTGTTGTGTTGTTGATCCAGAACCAACACGAGCTGAACGAGGAAATGAGAAAAAGCCGCAGATGAAGAAGCAGCCTGACTTAATAAAGGAGAAACAAAGTGTGGCCAAAATGAAAATTCAAATGAGACGTTCCGTTCCTGCTGCATTCTGCAGACAGGTCCACCTACAACACACCTACGTGGTTAGTCTAGGTTTGTCTAGGGCCCTGAATCTCTGCAGCAAAGACTGAGTGCACACCCACACCTTCACCATCCATCCATGCTCTCAACCTGCTGACGCCCTTTTGGGGTCACGGGTTGCTGGAGCCTGTCATGGGTCCTGTGGGTGAAGGAGGGGGTCCTGTGACAGCCTGGCGACCTGTCCAGGGTGTATCCCACCTTCACCAAAACTGGTAATAAAGTTACAACTGCATTAAGAGTGACGAGCACATTCTATGCAGGGGGACTGCCTGTGAAACAAATCTGTTCATTACACCAATCTGACCAAAAAATGTGATACACATTCAAATCCAGATGGATCCACACATATTTTTGAAAAAAGAAATTCACGTGTTTTCTAAGGGAAAAGGCCTTTTTTTATTTTTTATATAAGATTTAATTTGAAAACAATAAAAGTTCCAAAATAGTTTGAATTTGAAAGACCAAAAGTCATAGCTGAAAGGAATAAGTAGAATGACAATTTAACAAATGATTTTAACTGAATCCTGTTAATTCATAAATCAAACTGTGAATCCAAATCGATTCCATTCATAGGTTGAGCAGACCTTCTATGTCAAAAAATAGGATCAGTCTCTCATAAGAGGTGCACTGCTGTGACATCATGAAGAGCATTTTCTAGCAAAACAAACCACAGAAAGACAAGATATGCTCTGAAATAATCCGCCACTACAGAAGGATCATTTGTGGAGGACTGCAGCTCTGCTGCAGACACTGTATGGAAATCCATTAGCTCTCTTAAGATTCCCATTAAGCTGAATGAGCCCTGTGTACAACATGAACACACATTAATGCCAGCCAGCCACACTCTGGCATCAACAAATTCCTTTTATGTTTGGTATCAGCGCATTTTATGCAGGCCCTGAAATGATCTGTGCTGAAGAACTGCACCAGCGCGGCTGCACAACACTAAATTGGATGCTGGGGAGTAAATGTAGTACAGCATGAGCATAATGAGCAGTGCATGAGGAGGAAGAAGAAGAAAGTACAGTATAGACTGCATACAAACACAATGGCATGGGATACTGGAGGGGGGGTCACTGCACTCATCTGTTTAAGAGGCTGTTTAACCTGTTGGGGTGTCAAGTGTATTCTATGGAGATCTGTCACCAAACCAGGGCCCTCCACAATGGAAGGGGGAACAGTGTGACCCGTACAGATACGCAGATGACCATGTATTCAGTATAGTGAACCTGGTGCCCATGTTGCCTCAAACAGATCTAAAACTGGACCTCACTATTTACTGTTAAACAGCCTGTTTTTTGTTGTTTTTTTTTGCTTTCAAATATTTTGACACTTTCTTCAAACCAACAGATCACACAGCTGACAGCTTTGTATCTGGAAATACTTGTTTGCATTGTACACACGTCTACATGGAACATCATTTTTAATGTCACTTCTTCCTTCTCCTTTTATTTATTCATTTTTTTGTAATCATCTTTGTGCTGCTCCCTTTTTATATCCTCACAGCAAATCATCTGCCTCCATCTAAACGCCGTGTCACATTGCCACTACGTACATTTTGCGCCTATTGCACGGGTGAAAGCTGGTCATATGTGAATATATGTGTAAAAAGTGAGAAAAGTTGTGGTCTATATCTGAAATTTTCACAAATTATCACAACTGAACGACATTAAAACCACGGAATAAGCACGAATAAACCATGCAAAGAACAGGTAAATGCGCACTTCATTGGATTTCTTCACCTTGACATTTAGAGCACTGAGCAAAAATCACACCAGCCAGTTTAAGCCATGCTTGGTCCCCTCCCACGACCCGGTGCTGGACATCGCCCCCCCAAGAGACCTGACCGAGAAACCCCCAATTGGTATAAACTGCTGGAGGGGTGAAAGATCGGCCGATTTATATACTTGTCACACAATAAGTCAATCATGCATGTAGGGTGCGTTATTATTGCACTGCTTCTATGCAATTAATTAGTGATTTGTGATAAATATATATATATATTTATATATATTACAATAAGCTGAACACATTGAAATTCTCTGGATCTGGACATATAAGGAATGTGGGCGTGGCTAGCAAACAAAACTTCGTTGCTAAGGACGTCCAAAGGTTTACTTTTTCCGATTTGTCTGAAACTGACGTTGATTTGTTCGTCATCCCCAGGCGACCCAAACATAAAATGGTTGCTATGGAGATAAAATCAATAGAAAATCCGCGATTTTGAAAAAAGTGGATTTTCTATCAACTTAGAACATGTAGCTTTTACCAATATGATATTCTCAAACAACGTGTTTTTTTGAGTCAGTTGATGATGCTGATTCCAATGCTAGCAATTTTAGCCATTTTAGCAACATCTTCAAACTTTCAACAGTTCAGCCATTTTATACACAATTTCAGCTTTAATGCTTAACTCCTACAAATTTTGACCTATTTTAGCCATTCTACTATTACAATGTTCAATTTTTTCAGCTTATTAATGCTGTGTCTTTTGATCCTTTAACTTTTCAAGGTTTTTCCAGTACAGTTCAGCCATTTCTTCTGCTAATTTAGCTTTCATTCAGCAGTACAGCATTCAACCCTGCATTTTCTTCTGGAAATGCAGCTCCTTCTAGTTTTAAATCATTTCTCTGTGATTTTCATTACGTACATTAAATTTGTTCGGTTAATGTGTCTGATTGGGTAAACACATTTGAACAATTCATTGTTAAATGTTACATTTTTGACACAGCATGATGATACATGGAAGCCAGTTTAAAATGCTCTACAAAAGAAAAGGTAAAGTCTTCTGTATTTTTGTAGTCCCCTGCAGGTTTTTTCACCTTAAGGCAGGTTTGGTTTGATCCCCACCTTCTGGGATTTGGCAAACCTTAAACCAAATAGCTACAACAACAGCAATTGCTCCTGCTTCTTTGTTTCCCTGTAGACATACAAGAGCAGATCTGCAAGACGGTAAAGGAGGAAGCAAACCGAGTGGAGCCGATGCTTACAGGTACCTGACTGGAGAGGCTGAAGTTGGTGGCGGGACTGCGCTTCTTGCCTGCGGTGGTTCCCACGCTGCTGTTGGCGCTGCTGGCTGAGTTCTTCCGTTTCCTCCTCTTCGTCGTTGTCTGTCGGGCAGGCTCAGCTTTGGCGCGACCAGCAAAGAGAAACAGAGGCCATGCCAAGAACATAATGCATACAGACGGAGACACGTGGAGGTGTGTGTGTGTGTGTGTTTGCAGTTGTGTTTGTGGAGTCATGTTGTTGACAAACTGTGCAGACATAAAAACATACAGGTAGCTCTTTATCAAACATGCTTACACATGCATGCAGAGACAACACATTCAGATAAGAGCATTCAACCATGAGAGCTTTGTCTTCAGAAGTGAATCCACACCAATGTTAGCATTTCCTTAGACATGCATATGGAAGAAAGAACCGTCTCTGCTGCGCAATGGACACATGCTGACAGTGGAAGTAAAGTTAAATCTTCTCTGCTGAGGCAGAAACAACACCTGTTTGTGTAACACAAATGGTTTTACAAAAGTTTAGATTCGTTTTATTACATGCTGTAATTTTTCACATGCCAAGCTTTTCGATCTTGCTGTTAAGCATCCCAGTGAGCCTACAGGTGTGCAGCAAGCACCACGACACTGGCCTTTCTGCGACTTCAGACGACTGACAGGGAAGATACCTTTTTTGTGATTTGTAGGGAATATTTCTGTTTTGAAGTTCTGTGGGTGTCCAGCTGAAAACGGAGCCAAAACCAGGTTTATTTCATGGATGCAGTGATAAAAGACAGAAGATCAGAGGTGAAAACAGACAGACAAAATTTAAACCATGATTATGTAGCACTCTGACGTTTCTACTAAACATTGGAGCTTTCACTGCAGATGGTTCTTGTAGACACAATCCTATTAAAATCCTTATAAAAATTCTAGGAAAGTTTAAATAGAGATCTTAGTGGAAATCCATCTCATACATAAGAACCTATGCTGTGCATGTTGTTCACCTTTCGGCATATCCCTTCAGGGGTCGCCACAGCGAATCCGCTTTCAGCAATACGCACATTTGGTTTCCCTTCCAGACACAACCCTGTATTTTATCTGGCCTGTTGACCACAACAGAGGGACCCAGACCTGGGAATCAAACCCTGGTTTTTTCCTACACACAGCCAACACCGGCCATTTTATGGGACCTATGCTGTGCATCATTTGTGAAAATGACATTTCTTTAAAAAACTTTGTTCGTGATTACTCTTTAAGATCCAGAGACAGAGAAGAAAATGCTGCTGTGATCTTTCAAAACATTTGAAGACAAAAACAATTTTTGAGGCTAATTCTGATCATGGCGAAGGAGAGGCTCTCATATTCAGTTAGAACAAGTGGTAGATCATAATACAAACAAAACCCAGAGTCTTAATCAGAATCTTCTCTCTTTCTTCTTTTGACTCCTGACTTTGACAAACATGTGAGTAAAAAAAAGTGAGCCTATTGTGAGAAAATTATTTCTGTTATCCCGCCGATTTTCTTCAATGCTGAGCCAGTTGAAATCACTTCCATTTCCACAGAAAAGGACTTATCGGGGAATAAATGCACTGCTTCCTTCCTGGCTAAATCCCAGCCAGTTTGTGAGTTGGATAAGAATGGCAGGAAACATGGAAAAACACATCACCAACACGGAGAGCCACACTTCCAGCTACACTGTGAGGTTCATCTGTGAAGATGACGTACAAAAGCCTTTTTATCATGTCCAGCACAACGAAGGGCACAAACCTTCATTACTCTCACTAAATTCAAAAAACAAGCAGAATAAAACTTAGTTAGTCTGAGCCAGAATTGACAAACAATAAATTATAAATCCAAAGCCTGCCTTTTTGAAATACGCAAACCTTGTTGTGACACAAATGATAAACCTGCAGAAGATTTCATGTGAGCTTGTGATTGTATTGCCAAAGCATTAGGACAGTGAGGAGGCTTTTTGTATTCATAAAATGCCCTCAATGTTTTCTCTCCGTCTTTTTCTCTTCTAGAAGAATGTCGTTGACACCAGGGAGCCTCTGGCCACAGAGCTGGATATACTAGTTTGATTACAGCCAGCACTCTTAATTAAAGTTACACAGGTCTGAGTCGAGGCTTTTTGACTGGTGTTGGTCTTAAAAGACACCTTGTCACGCCTCGCTAAGCATTGCTGTAATTTGCAGCCCCTCCAATGTGTCCCAAAAAGAAAAAGAAGCTTGGTTTCCTCTCTCACCAGCTTAAGACTGCACAGCCAATTTAAGCCTGCTACTTTTCAGAAACAACCCTACAAGCATCAATCATAGGTGGCTGAGAGCCCCGTCAGGACTGGCAGGGCTGAGATTCAAGAGGAAACTGAATTCTCATTACTTCACATACCTGACAGGCAAAACATATTTGAAGGATTAAGATGTTTAATGGCAAATTTGGAAATGTAAATGATGCAATGAAGGCATTCGAAGGGAAAAGATCCAGATTCTTGCACATTGAAAACTTTCTTGATGGATTGATTAACTAATACTGTGTTTTAACACTCTTTCTGTGGTTTGGCACATCAACATTAACATTTACAGCTTAATCCAGCAATGTGAGAACCTTTGAAGTAATCAACAGCTTTCTCAGCTTGGCTGTTCTTTAAGTACATGATTGGTGATTGTTTGGGGTTACCTGGTGGGGCTACCATTCTCTGCCATTTTTGGAACAGGCATGTCTTGAGACAGTCCCTGGGGCTGAGGTTGTAGGTCTTGTGTCTTGACATGAGCTCCTGCATGGGCTCCAGGATGACACACAGCTGTGGACAAACACGACAAACCGCATTACAGCTTAAATAGCTTCTCCTTGCAGCTGGACCCATAACTGCAATGAAGACAAGGTCTGCTCCCCCCCCCCCGTACAGGTGCTGTGGGTTTTTGGGTTGTCGAGAGGGTCGTAAAAAAAATAAACTTACCTTAACAAACGCTTGTGTAAAACTGACAACGTTTCTCTGTTCCACACAAGCCTTAAAGACTCTGCCTTTACTAATCAAATGAGAAAGAGGTGGTTTGCCATTTCCAATGTCTGCAGTCATGAAAAACTGATCTATGTCAAGAACAATTCTGACCAATAAACAGAAATCCTAAAATCAGGTGGATTTTTCTTGCCCTTTCTTTTAAAATTTACAAGGTTAAACCTAAACTTTAAGGGGAAACTTAAAGTTCTTCAACTTTAAGGAGGAACACAGTAACTCTGTTTAACTCTTGTGCTATCTTAGATGACCCCCCCCCCTTCCATTGACGTGTTCTCCCTACCATGACAAAGGTGGATAAAGGTGGAAAGATTTCATGTAATCCATGGACACCAGTGAAGATCACAAATCCTTGAAAAAAAAGGTTCAGAGCTCTGTCTAGTGGGTCTAGATGACCCAACTCCCAATGCTAAAGTGCCTAGGATAGCACAAGGGTTAAGTGACAAATGTCAACCTTAGACAACTTGACTGTTTTCCAAATTGAGGACTGAGTTGGTCTAAAAGTGTGTCATGTGTTACATGATTAGAATTTCTAACCACAGCTTGAAACTTGGTAGGTATTTCTGCATCAGTGTTTGCAGAATTTCTTGACAACAAGATGCACTTTTACACATTTGGACCCTTTTTTCATTGAAAAAGGTTTATTAAGATTCAACCAACCTACAGTAGCCACACGTGGCACTGTGGTAAAAATGTTCTGGGGTTTGGGTTAATTCTGTTGTTTACCATGGAAATAAACTTCTTCTAAACCTTCCAGATAAAGTATCTCTAAAAATTGTACTCCTGAGAGGAGCAATGGGAGAAAGACTCTCTCAAAATAGTCAGGATGGCAGATAAATAGCCTTTGCTGGTTGTTTACACCTTCCACAAAAAGTGTGCACAGGTAGCCCTTTCTTCTCTAACCCGACGCTGATTGTTGTTGAATTGAGTGACCAATGATTTTTGGTTTTAAAGCACTTTAAATGTGATTTGATTCAGGAGAAAGCTAGAAATCTCTAGAGAGCTAAACAATGGTCAACATAAATAAAGATTAGCTGCCGTAAACAGCTGGGTGGTGTACCTTGTTCACCAGCAGCATTCATGCAGATGCTGGTTGGAGTAGCTGGAGGACAGGCTCTGTTTACATCAAACCAATCAAATATGAAAGCCAGAGTCAGACTCAAGGCAATAAGTCGGCTCGAATTCTCCTGCTGTATTTTGCTTTTCCGTGCAGTCATTGGTAAAACCAGAGACTGTGTCTTCTGCTAAACCGTCACTTTACAGAGCTCACCTGTTCAGTGGCTAAAGCAACTAGACAACGCTAACTACAGCTTTATGCTGGCTCATCAACACAACAAAAATACCACTCTTTTTGCAATATTAGAGAATCATTTCTACTAAGAGTCAGAAAAAGAACCACATGCCAGGTACTTGCTGCAGGTCTTGAGTGTGGCATGGTTCCTGCATGTTCATATCTGTGATGGCTCAAATTCTCCTCACTGATGCTGTCTCACTGTCAAAGCGTGACCGGTGCAGAAACAGCAGTTTACCAAGCGGCTCAAGGGCGCTCCCACATTCATTACTTTAAGAAAGGAGACTGTTAATCATTCAGTGCATGTTCAAATCATTTCATCTGACCTTCAGCTTCCCACCACTCCCACTTTTCCTTCATGAGTTCTAATCAACATGTTTGTCCCAGCTCAGGGTGCTCTTTGCAGCAAAACTTGAAATGATCAAAGTGCAGTGAGCCCTTGGAACGGAAGCACATCATCCACATAACGGCTACTACGGTGTGTAAAACAACTCTGGAAGTTGTAATACAACTTGTTCAGCGAAATCAGGAATCCTTGTGGAACTGATAGAAGTTCATGTCAGTCTGAACTCGTTTTTTCAGCCTCAGGTGATCACGTCGAATGTCTTTACATAACTTTAGCAACGTGTAATGCTTTCCCCTCCGTCAGGATAGCCGTGTTTCTGTGCCACGCCGCTCCAGGCAAAGTGAACATCCCTGCAGTAGACTAATCCAGTGTTCTCCTCTGATTGTTCCCTGCTGACACTGTAATATCCCTTCCCTGTTCAGCCAGAAAGCCTGACTCTCTGCCGGAAAACAAGGGTTATTTTCAGCTTGAATAGTAGGAAGCCTACAGCCACGATACATGGAAAAGCTGAAACACTACGAATGAATAACACGTTTTTGCGTTCTGGTTTTAACGTGACAGACAGACAGTCATGGCCGCCCAGCCAAGAAGCTGTCAGGTCTCTTTAGAAATGAGGGAAAAATGCTGGGCAAGGCCTTTTCCAGACAAGCACTGTATTGTGAGGAAAGGCTGCATTTTACCTCGACACAACCGATTTCCAAAATGTGCAACTTGTTAAAAATCAGCAGCCATCCCCAACTTAAATTTTCAAGAGAGATGCCAAATCCCTGTGTTGCAAACAAGACATCAGTTTTTTTATGTTAAAACTCTACTTTATTTTCTGTACAATCTTTTTAATTCCATTTAATGATAAAACCCTGGAAAACTAATGTATATAAAAACAAAGAAACGACTTCCAATTATTGATCAGTTTTTGAATTTTTGTCCATCCATCCATCCATCCATCCATCCATCCATCCATCCATCCATCCATCCATCCATCAATCTGTCCATCCGTCCGTGCATCCCTCCATGCATTCATCCGTCCATCCGTCCACCATCCGTCCATCCTTCCATCCACCCATCCATCCGTCCATCCGTCCATGCATCCATCCACCATCCGTCCATCTGTCCATCCTTCCATACACCCATTCATCCGTCCATCCGTCCATGCATCCATCCATCCATCCATCCATCCACCCATCCATCATCTATTCATCCATCCATCCGTCCATCCGTCCATCTGTCCATGCATCCATCCATCCATCCCTCCATCCCTCCATCCATCCACCCATCCATTCATCCATCTATTCATCCATCCATCATCCATCCATCCATCCATCCATCCATCATCCATCCATCCCTCCCTCCCTCCCTCCCTCCCTCCCTCCATCCATCCACCCGTCCACCCGTCCATCTGTCCATCCACCCGTTCATCCGTCCATCCATCCATCCATCCATCCACCCATCCATCCATCCATCATCTATTCATCCATCCATCCGTCCATCTGTCCATGCATCCATCCATCCATCCATCCATCCAGCCATCATGCATCCATCCATCCATCTATCCACCCATCCATCCACCCATCCATCCATCCATTATCCATCTATTCATCCATCCATCATCCATCCATCCATCATCCATCCATCATCCATCCATCCATCCACCATCCATCATCCATCCATCCATCCATTCATCAATCCATCCATCCATCCATCCATCCATCCATCCATCCACCCGTCCACCCGTCCATCCATCCATCCGTCCATCCACCCGTCCACCCGTCCATCCGTCCATCCATCCATCCATCCATCCACCCATCTGTCCATCCTTCCATCCACCCATTCATCCGTCCATCCGTCCATCCATCCACCCACCCATCCGTTCATCCGTCCATCCACCATCCACCCATCTGTCCATCCTTCCATCCACCCGTTCATCCGTCCATCCGTCCATCCATCCATCCACCCGTCCATCCGTCCATCCGTCCATCCATCCGTCCATCCATCCATCCATCCATACATCCATACATCCATACATCCGTCCATCCATCCATCCACCCATTCATCCGTCCATCCATCCATCCATTATCCATCTATTCATCCATCCATCATCCATCCATCCATCCATCCATCCATCCATCCATCCATCCATCCATCCATTCATCATCCATCCATCATCCATCCCTCCATCCATCCATCCATCCATCCATTTATCCATCCACCCGTCCATCCGTCCGTCCATCCGTCCATCCATCCATCCGTCCACCCATCCGTCCATCCACCCGTCCATCCGTCCATCCATCCATCCATCCATCCACCCATCTGTCCATCTGTCCATCCACCCATTCATCCGTCCATCCGTCCATCCATCCACCCACCCATCCGTCCATCCGTCCATCCACCATCCACCCATCTGTCCATCCTTCCATCCACCCATTTATCCGTCCATCCGTCCATCCATCCATCCACCCGTCCATCCGTCCATCCATCCGTCCATCCATCCATCCACCATCCATCCATACATCCGTCCATCCATCCATCCACCCATTATCCATCTATTCATCCATCCATCATCCATCCATTCATCATCCATCCATCATCCATCCGTCCATCCATCCATTCATCCATCCATTCATCATCCATCCATCATCCATCCCTCCATCCATCCATCCGTCCATCCATCCATCCATCCATCCATCCGTCCACCCATCCGTCCATCCACCCGTCCATCCGTCCATCCACCATCTGTCCATCCTTCCATCCACCCATTCATCCATCCATTATCCATCTATTCATCCATCCATCATCCATCCATCCATCATCCATCCATCCATCATCCATCCATCCATTCATCCATCCATCCATCATCCATCCATCCATCCGTCCATCCACCCGTCCACCCGTCCGTCCGTCCGTCCGTCCGTCCGTCCGTCCGTCCGTCCGTCCGTCCGTCCGTCCGTCCGTCCGTCCGTCCATCCATCCATCCACTGTTGGGTGAGGTACACTCTGGACAGGTCGCCACAACCACACACTCATGCACACACACACACACCTATGTCTGGGCATTGCTGTCAAAATCATTTCAGTCACATTTTTAAAATCTTTAGTTAATTAGATTTACATTTTTGGTCAATTTTAGTTCTTAAACCATATATGCATTTTTTGTTATTAAAATATTGTTTTGTGTAAGGTTCTCATTTTTAACTAAATATACGTGATGGATAATATGAATAGTGCAGGAAATGAAAATTAACCACTGTATTGAAGCAAGAGTGATTTCATAATTGATTTGCATCTTGTAAGGAAAGATCAATTGGAATCAGTTCAAATTAGGCCTGCACAATATACCGCAAATCTATCGTTATCGCAATATCCAGCTCTGCAATATGCATATCGCAAAAGACGGCGAAAATTGCAATAAACCGTAAACCTTAAATGTGCTAAAACAATCTTATGGCAGCTGGAACCATTTAACGAATCAAATAAATCCCTTTATGCTTTGACCAATCGGATGGAGGCCTTCAAGTTGTCTACTAATCGGAGGGAGGCCTTTTATGTTGGATGTTTGTCACCTATGTCGACGAGGGTCATTTGGAGTATAACTTTTAACTGTTGCAATGAAATGATAATGATGTTTTTGGTTATTTTGCTATTTGTATACCGCAAATCACATCGTTATCGCAATATTAAAGTGTGGATGCCATGCTTTGAACAACTTTGTCAAATAAAAAAGCCCTTTAAACGCTGATTCTATTGATACCAATAGTTTGCGTCGAAAAAAATCCGAAGCATATGAAAAATAGACATCTTTCGAAGGAATCAGAGATTTGGATCTGCCGCTAGAGCGCAGGCTGGAAGTGAACCCGATATGACCTGTGACGTAACGAGAGGCGTTGCCTTTCGCAGTTGCTTAGGACAGCATGTAAACAAAACAGGTAGTCTTCGTTTCTCTCGTGTTTAAATCTGTTAATCATCAACATGCCAAGTCGTTGTGTGGCAGCTGGATGTAGCAATACATCTAGTGAAAATTTATCTGTGTATAAAATTCCCAAAACAAGAAACGCTGCTGAAAAGGGGAAAATTTAAGAAGGTGGACGGCGAAGGATTTTTCCCTCCAGATCTGCAGGAGAGAAGTCTGCGTTTTCGAAGGGACAAAAACCGGGACACAAACGAAGAATTTTGAACGGAGAGTTGGGAGGAGGATCTTGGCTTCTGAGTCGAGGAAAGGCGGGTGAGCTGGAAGCGAGCGAGCCGTTTTCTGGGTCGGACAGGACGGCGCTGGAGTCGGTCGGGAGAGAAGGCTGCTAAGCTAGGCTAGTGTGCATCACGATGGATCACATTGAGGCGAAGTAGTCGTGTTTTCTGTTGTCCTTGGATCCAACTGGAGTATTTCAACGCACTCAATGTTTTGCAAGAGCAGCAACAGGCCTGCAACGTTGTTTTTCTTTTGCTTTTGAGGTGCCGGTACCGTGAGTAAACTGAACTGTGTGTGTGAGCGCGCGCGCGCACGAGAAAAGGTTTCAAACTGGTTCAAACAGGTAAAACTGTTAATGTTCCACAGTTGTTAATGGTATACAGTGACTTTGTTAACTAAAGAGTAGTAATATCTGGGAAACTTTTATTATTTTGTGACATTTATTTTGTAAATTGGGTTGAAAACCAGTGTTTACCTTTGTTTAGATTAGGCCAAAAGGGGACATTTTGAGTATATTTTAGGGTAAGTGGAGTAATTTAATTTTATACATTTTTTAGACTTACTGGAGTCTAGCCGAATCTTCATGCTGGCTATCGTCATCGGCATCACTAGACCTACTACTTTCTGCTATACTATATCCTCCTCACTTTCGCAAAAGGGTTCGAATCGATACGGTTGCAAAAGTGACTCATCATCATGATAATCTCCGCAACTTTCCTCTTCATCTTTCTGTTCATCTGATGATAAATCGCTAATAGAGACGGTAGCATCACTCTGTGCTTCGCTATCGGTGCTAGCCATGTTGTCTGCCTTGTCTTCCTTTCGTTACGTCACAAACAGGGGGGCGAGAATTCGGCGGAATGCGTGAAGCCGGCGGCCGTCCTCGTTGTTTATATTGCGTTTTTCGCTATTTATTCTTTTTCGAAAAATATTAAAAACAATCGCAACATGAAATAGAGACTATTTACTATATTTTGGCTTATTAAAATAGACCATGTCACCCACACTTTAATCTCTAACATGGCATATCGCAAGATTTCCTCATATCGTGCATCAAATCAATTTTAATTCAGCCCACTGAAAGTCAAAACCATATTTTTAAATGTAAATTAAAAGTTGATTTTTTTAATAGTTTCAGTTATTGTCCTTTTTAATTTTGTGATGGTCTAAATCATAAAACCTCCATGAGGAATTGCGGACCTTTGCATTTGGAGGCTTCTCTTTCAGCCGCATCAGAGCAGCTTTCTGCAGAAAGAATGGTTCTTATAGAAAAGCACAGCATGGACCCAGCATCCTCTCTTCCTGCCTTGGTGTCTCTCCTCTCTCAGATACAATAAGCAATGAAGGTGCCGTTCTCTGATTTGCGTCTTTTCACAATTATGAGTCTCAACAGGGAGCTCTCATTAATGTTATGCTAATTTTCTGTATCCAATTAATTCTTCCCTCTCCCTGTTTGTCTCGCCCTCGCTCGTGCTCTCCTATTTGGAAATAGTGGCTGTCAGTGGAATGTGGCGTTGAAAAACACAAACAGAAGCCTCTGTCACAAACGGCTCATGTATTTACCCGGCCTATGCTTCCTTTATCCTGTAAATGATATCGCTTTATTCCGAGTGCTTTCAAGCTGAGCACAGAAGCAAGCAGGAATAAAAATACAGGAAAAAAAGAACAATTCTAAAAGATGGAATGGGAATTTCAACAATAAAAGTAGAGGGTCAAGCCATGAATTTAAAAAGGTGTGAATAAATTAAATATAAAACAGCAGCTCTATTAAATCAATCTAATAAAAAATATCTAAAAAAAATCTACATTAAAGATGTTGCACAGTTAAAAATAGACATAATAACAACAGGAGGGGTTTTTTGAGCAGAGTGAATTACTGAGTTTCTAATGGAATTATTCCACGATGTGCATCACAAGCAAGAGAGGAGAACAACAGCAAATGCAAAATGACATATAATGTCAGCCACACACACACAGACACACCGTACTTACCCTGAGGTAGTTGAGGGTGAAGTTGGTCAAGCCCATGCGAGTGATGTTTTTGGACAGTTGTTCCAGCACCTGAGGGTCCTGTGCCTGAAGTAGGTAGCAGGAAAATAAAGATGAAAAAGACAAATTCTGCAGAAAGAGCATATTTACAACCAAAGTCACTGCATTCAGCCAAATCCTTCTAAACATCTAAATCCTTCTAAACAGGATATTTCCAGAACTCACCTATATTAGATGTTTATGCAGAGTCTCACAGGTGTCTTTAACGCAAAAAGAATCTCCAAATAGTTGCACAGCTGGTTTCAATTGTGAGATCTCCACATATTTATAGCACTGGAACTTATATGTACTTAAACCTGAAACCTATAAAGCCATGTTTTTGAGTAAGGACAACAGCTGACTGATGACAGGAAGCTGGAAAAGGACAATAAATCTGCAGATTTGCTTCACTCTTCATATAAAAGATTCATGAGGACGAGAGGACATGGCTAATTTACACACATAAGTCTGAATAATCTGAATCAACTAAAGAATGAATTGCAAAAATTGTGTTGATCCACGGAGAACAAGAGTGATGTGGAGTGAATATTAAAAGTAAACACAAAAGCCACGCTGCCAAATCTGCAGACATGTGATTGTTCACCAAGCTTGTTTGTTGCTTCCCAAAAAGCTCCTGCATTCTAAAAAGTCACAGGTATTGACAGAGCAAAGCAGCCCAAACATAGCAGAGGCAGCAAGCCGCCTTGCATTGGGTGGCTCATGAAAAATGCATCATTCTATCTGCAGTTGCATCTCTGAGTGGAAAAAGTTCAGAGGAAAGTGAGGGAGGGAGGGAGGCCTTATGTGCTGTCAGCACGGGCACAGGAGGACTGAACCAGAGAGCATTATTTGGCAGCTGGAGGATCACAGACCAAAATACTTTACTCATCAAGCAGAATTAGGGGGACTGCAATGGACACAATCCTACTTGGCAGCACAGATACAGAGATGCAACAACGGTCTGTGTTGTAACCGAGCAAATACTGACACATGGAGACCATCCAGAGGCAGCAAACATGTCTGTGCAGAAATATTTGAGCAAAAAAAAACATTAAGATGCACGATGGTGGCTCAAATTTAAAAAAACACAAGGTCAGAAGGCATCTACAGCAAATGCATTCCATTTAGATTGACAAGTGAAGCTGAGGTGCTGCTCTGCTGCCAGCGTGCCATGCTGTCGTCTGTAACCGGCGAGGAAGGAGAAAGCACACGCGTGTTGGTGTGACGCCGTCACAGGGACATTCGGCCAGAGAGATTAAGAATAACACAAATACAAAATAACATAGAAAGATGTGAACATTTTTTTAATCTTTTAGGTTTCTTTTTATTGAATCTTCAAGCTGTTGTTCCAGAAACACTGAAACCATGTATGTTGCACAATGTGGCTTCTGTTTGTGATCTCTAAGTATTTTACTTTTAGGATCACTGCAGCTGAGATGATCGTAGCGAACCACCAAAGGCAGGTTTTCCTAAAGCTCACACTGATCATTGAATCTGAGACCTGCTTTGATAGAATCACAAACTGAGGTCCAGCTGATTATTGGCCTCTCTTCAAAGCCTCTGATGGTATATATTTATTTAGAATCTTTTAAAATGGAAACTTGGGAGAGTTTTCACCTAACTGTATGTTTTCTTTACAAATATAACTATTCTTTCATTTAAAATGTAGAAAGATAGTTAACATTTTCTGCACAGGAAATAAAGGAGTATTCTTTGATCCTTCATGTCCATCACTCAGATTTCTGAAGGCAGCTTTGGATCAGCCTTTCTTCATTCAGTTTATTGAATTCTTCTTTCCTTAAAGATTTTAGCCCAGCTGATGCACAAGCAGAGTTCATTTATGTTGAGTTTGTGCTGCACACTGTACTGTAGCTGACAAAAGAAAACGTGACCTGGAGTTGTGGCTCGGATGTGATCAGTCATGGATCACACTGATCAACTACAGGCCCATTCTTTCAAAACTTGATCATAAACAATGAAGCTGAGTTTGCTCCCAGCTTCTCACAGGACCTGATAGAAGTAAAAACATGACTTCAGACGGTGGCCCAGCAGAGCAGCTCTACATCTGTACCAGAATCTGCCGTCTCAACCTTCCTGCTCTGAAGCTGCTTTCATCAACCGCAGCAGCCATCAAAAGCCTGAGCGCACCCATGGTACCTCACATATCACCCCATAGCCCCCCTTTTATCTCTCCAGGAATTAACAGGAATTCCCCGAGGGGCCAATTTATCGCCGAGTGAAATCGTATGAAACATTTGGTCCAAAAGACACCCTTCCTTCCCCGCCTTTAGCTTCATGAAGCAGAACAAGGCAAAGAACTGAAGCCCCTTTAGTTTATCAAGCAAATGGAGGTGGGGGTGGAGGGCGGGGGTCTGCACATGTCACTGCTGAGGACAAGGAGTCATGACTGAGCACTATAAATGATTGCATTTAATGCTGTTGTCTTCAAAGCAGCCATTTTTGACGTATGGTTCTTTACATTTTTACCTTGACAGCAGGAATAGACCACACCCCCTGCCCCCCACCCCCACCCCCACGCACGGGCGGAAAGACAGACGCGTTCACTGTTTTCAGGAGCATCATGAATGGCAACGTTTGGTCTGGTTCCATGCTGCAGGTTTACTACAGCAGAATCATGGAAACAAATTTCCATGATTAGCATCTGTTACTCAACATTTCAGAGCAGCACTTTCCTTACAAGCAGTTTGTTGTCAAAAAGGATTTTCTGTCAGTTTAGAACTGTTATTGGTGAACGTTCAGTTTACAGAAAAACTGTTCTTTATAATTCAACTAAGTTGATTTTAGAAAATAAATTTGATGTTGATATTTAATTAAGAAATTGTCTCAATTGGAATGAATTGTGAATTACTGAATGAAGTGAAATTTGACAGCCAGTTGTAATGAATCCTAAATGAGGAGCTGAGCTCAGTTTCTGCTTCGTGTCATGTTGCTGCCTCTGATAGAAACAAACTATTGTATCACTGGAAATGATTTACGAGCAGATTTGACCTCTCTTGATAAAACGATGGTGCTTTAAATACTTTTCTTTGAGTTGGCCTGTGTGCCTCTCATGCCATGACATGACATCTGCACCTCTTCATATGTAACACAGGCAGCAGCTGCTTTTCTATGATGCCTGGAATGTTTGCAAACCCGGGGTCCTTGCACCATGTAAAGCTCTACTGTAAATCACTGAATGTGTGCAGGAATTGGCTTTGTCTCTACACACCTCCTTCTTTCTGCTTCACCGTGAATTCAGCTCACTCCACATCTCCAGTGACTACATGTGCGTGTTACACTTGATGGAATTAAACCTTTATTCATTTCACCTTGTGGTTTTTTTTTTTTTTGCATCAGTGACCCTTTGTGCTTCCTGATATCTGCAAACAGAAATCCTTCTGAACCGCCAGTGTTCAGTGCATTTCATATTCATACAACATGTATGCAGATGTGCTCCTCAAAAGTGGAAGCCATCGTGGGATGTTGGACTGTGTGAGTGGTGGCACACTTACGTGCATGGCCAGGATGCTGCGGGGGATGAGTTCCCGGTACTGCCGGATAGTAAAGTGCCACGTCTTAATCCTCATCAGGTCATCGAAGGCAAACTCTAGTATCAAACGCCCCTCTGTACAAACCTGCACAAAGAGCACAGATGTAGTGTTAATTTATGGCCTCAGACTCGTATCTTTACAGTTACGACTCACTAACTGACAGGAGGCTGTCGGCTAGATTGAGCAGAGAATGATTTCATGGTCGGCCATGAAACATTGGAATCATTTTGTCTCATTTGTTGGTTGTGCTGGGATGTGAGAATGTATTTTATTCTACCCCCAGCCTTTCCTCCGTCCTTGAGTCTCTCCATCGTCCAGCTATGTTTTAAATGCAAAAATAAACTAACTGGAGAAGGGCGTGTTTATGCCAGAGACAAAAGAACTTCAGGTCAGAAAGAGTTGCCAATTAGGAGGAGAGGAAGAGATGCAGAGCGGAGGGAGGGAGAGGGAGAGAGGGAGGGGTGGGGGGCTTTTTTCTCCCCTTTAGCTGAATCTTGCTTCTCCCGTATTTCGTTGCTGTGACAACCAGGAGACAGAGGAGTGGAGAGACAGACAGAGAAAGAGGGGGGAAAAAATCAGCTGATTAGTTGGCATGGCAACAGCAAAGATGTAATCCCACCAGACACACTCTAATCAATGCCCCCAGTGCAGATGGTCTCCTGAGGATCAACAAGAAAGAGGCTAGCGGCCATGCTACACCCCACCCCCCACCTCCTCCACCCCCACCACCTCTCACCCACTTCCCCCCGAATTCCCACCAAAGTATCTGTGCTGGTCACGTGCCGACACAGTCGGTTCAGCAGAAAAGCAGACAGAGGAGCTCCACGCCGTGGCCGTGGATGTCCTCGCTCTGCAGTCCACACGGAAACTTTGCTGACATCTACCACGAATGCATGGAGCAAATGACAAATGTGTGCGAGTACGCGTACAGACCCGTGCTCAACGCTGCCACTGCATTAGGATTCTAGCTTTTAATGAGACTTTTCTAACCAGAAAATCACTGCAGCATTCTTCACACTGCTTCACACACCCAGGTCAACTTTACTGCTGCTTCCCATTGTTTGACATCACTATCATACATTTCACTTATTGTCATTCTATGATTATTTTTATAATATTTTTATTATACCAGCACAGGGTTGTTTTATGCTTTCTCAGGCTTTTTCCCAAAATGAACCAAATAAATGGAATTATCGAGTAAGTTCAACACTATGCGTTCGTTTTATCCCTTCTTTTATTGGTAATTTGCAGGCATTAAGGGAATTATGTGGGTTTCAATGATAATGACTTAGTTTTACTTGAATAGACTGTCTTCATGGCTGTTCAGTTCTTACTTTTGGTCAGTTTTAATTTCTTAAATGATCAGAATCCTAATGATTCTATAAAGTGGGCTCTGATCAGTGAGGTTCCTGTTTCCCATCCTTATCTCTGCTCTTTAAAAAAGTAATTTATTTCATAGTTCAGAGGTGACATGATCGTATAAAACAAAATAATTTAATCAACTTTTCTGAAACCGATCTTCATTTGTATTTGTTCCTTAATTTAATGGCAGGTTTCTAGATTAATTAGATCAACTCACCATTGCTTTTAGGGAAACTGATAGGAAAACAAAGGTGAAACTTTGTTTCTAGTTATTTCTCTTCCACTTTGAATTGAAATGCATGGCAGTAATTATGCAGTGAATGACTTTTCTGCCTTCTGGCAGCTGAAGTCTATTAAACAACCCGATATTAAGGCATGTTTGAAAGAATCAAGTAATTGTTTCTTTAATTTGTGAAACCCTGACTTTTTGTGGGCAGAGACATAACCTGAATTGTGTTTCCTGGTGAGCTGGGTCTTCTGCTGTTTCCAGGTCTGATGCCTACAGTGAAATAACAATGTGCTATTGTTGATTCCTTCTTCTGAAGTGCTACGCCATTCCCTAGCATTGTCTCTATCTTCAACTTCTCCAGGAAAGCCTCGGTGTAACTGATAGACAGATTGTCAGAATCAGAACCACACCAAAAAGCCAAACAGCATCACTTCAATTGCCATGAGCATTAAATGTGCAGCAATTATTGTTTAGTATGCTGCTGCACAGACACAAATGCAGCATTCCTTGAAATTCCTGAGGAAATGTTAGAGCTCAGATTTCTCATAATGACTCATATTTTTCCCTAATTAGTGTACACACGTGAAAAGTAAAAGGAAAAGAACCTGTGAAATAAAAAGTGTTGCATTAAAAAGGAGGAGCTCCTGAAAGAGAGTCCACATTGATTTAGCAGCACGCTCATAAATCTTCCACACAGGGGGGGTTGAGATCAGGGGATCTCCAGTTCTGCTGCAACTGTCTTCAATACCGAACCCCAACCTAACGATCAACCAACAGAGCCACTGAAGGTCATTCAAAGACATTATTAGAAGCATTTAAAAAGTCAGGCTGAAAGTCCTCAGTCACAGCAAATCCTTGTTTTAACATTTCTGAAGAGGGTCTCACAATTTCTGAGAATAATGTCAGTATTGTCAAAACAATTCTTTTAACCTTTTTAATAAAAATGGCACATTTCATGTCCTGATCTCCATCCCTCCATCTATTTCTTATCTGCTCTGATGGCTCTGTCCAGGTCCAGCATGGGTCTCATTTAAATGGACGTTGCACCAGCACACACTGTCGTTCTTTGACGTCTTCTGTAAGTTTGGGGAAAATGTTCTCAGTCTGTTTTCAGAAAAACACGAGCCAAAGAATTCAATACATGACTATGTGATGAGCACTCACTTCATTGGTCGTTAAAGGAAATCACTTTGGATGCTTCAGTGTGTCTTTAGATATGACTGCTCCAAATCCCTTCATTTGTTTTTGAGTCAGCAGAAATGGTTTCTTCAGACAAACTACTGTGACTGCAGTGGTTCATCTGTCTTTTCTTCATCATTACATCTCAGTTTAGTTTAAATTAGAAAAAAGCCAAGCATTAATATAATCTCTCAGCTCCGCTTTTGAAATGGTCAGGATTTAATAAAATAAATGTAATCATGCTGCAGAAAAAATGTTCAGATATCACTTCATCCGAATCAGGCAACTATGAAAACCCCACAGATGACAGATGAAGGTGGCGTGACAGCCGATCACCAAGGGTTGGTTTTCTTTATGGACGCCATTGATTTAAATATGTTTTTATGAATAACCTAGTTATGTTAAATCCAAAAAATAATATTATTTTCCAAAAATAATGTTATGACTGAAAAAATCAGCTTCAAACAGATTTATGCGTCAAAAAGCTGTTTTGCTCTTTGCTCACCTCCGAGCAAACAAAATCCCATCTGTGCTCCTGTAACGATGACCAGGCCTGCACAGCCAACCCATGCTGGTCAGGGAGAGTGATGCATGCTGGGTCCTGAATGGAGATGCTGGAGACTGAGGGAGGCTGGCAGGTTGGGAGCTTCTGCTTAAATTGGCTCCCTGTGTCAACTTGTCAACACCTCACCAGCTTGAGAGCCCTGCACACATTTTCCACCCACACCTGAAGAACAGCCCGCATTCTAGCAGCCTTTCTGACTCCGCCCACTCATTAGACTAGAGCAGCACACACGTGTGTGCAGGGGGAGAAACTTCAGACACGCAATGCCTCCTCCAACTTCACATTTTATTGAAAAGATCATTTGCAGGCATCATTAAGGCTGTTTCATTTGTGACATCAGGCGGCAAAAAGACTTTTCCTCTTTACATTTTCACAATAAGAGTCTAGTTCATACTTGTCAACCATAGAAATAAATTAATATCTTGTGCCGAATATGATAATTCATTTTTTTAACCACAAAGAAATCGCTCATCTGTGACTTTACGACTTTTTTGCGCAGCGACGTGTCAATTAGTGGAGACTTCAAACAACTGATCATCTTTCTTGAAATATATTGAGTGAGCGAGGAATGAATATATATTCTTAATTTCATACTCAAAGTGTAACAATACTTTATCTTAATCACATTTAGGCTTAAAAATGAGCCAATATCAGACATTTCTCCCTCAAAACTCCAATTATACAAGGAGAAAATGAGTTTAGCGGAGCTTAAAAAACAAAAATAACTAACAGCTCTGTGTTTAGCTCGCCGTTCACTACGTGTTGTTCTTTGTTCAGTCCAATGTGAAAAAGGTTTCCTTTTTGACCTAATTCCAGCATTTCCACATTTAGCTGCTTAACTTCACCACCTTCAGTGATCAGACAACGTCCCAAACAGCAAATATCGCAAATTTTATAAACCAAACTAAATAATCTTGGAAAATGTGAGCAGAATTAGACATTTTGAAGACAGATAGGAACAGAAAGAGACGGAAACGGGGGGGGGGGGGGGTCGGGAGCTGAGATAGTTCTCTGGGGATGAAGGATGCGAGTGTGTGGCTGTGTACGGGCGGGGATGAGAGCGTGCGGTGGAGTGGAGAGCGAGGAAGAGAATGAGCGAGTTGGGGGAGGATGAGTGAGTCGGGGGGCAGCGGCGGTTGAGGAAAGCGAGGCGAGGCAGAGCTGATTGAGATTCGGGCCTCCAGAGCTGCAGGCTCACGGCTGCTGGGAGCGCTCACACAACACGCTCACTTATTGGAATTTTTTCTAATGAATTCATTCTTCCCGTCCAATTTAGAGATGAAAAGAGGGCCGGAGTAAGCAGCAAATTTAGCCTTTTGTTGACCAGGTCACAGATCTGCTCCTTTCCAAACATTAATATCTGACACTTGTAATATATCTGGGACTTTTTTCCACTACCTTTGAGAAACATGGTAAAAAATAAACAAACAAGACATTCCATATTCGAAAGAATGTCGAGATTTCCTTTGTTGACTGACGCAACAACTAACAGGATGCATCCTTCATTTACTGCATTTTACTGCATGCACATATCTAAGCCCACCCAACAAGTCACCGTCCCACACATGCTGCAGGGAGACTGACCATGCATCAAAACATTTTTTCTGTTTAGGGAAAAGCCTGCAGTTTCCTGACATGAGCTAATTTACTACGATTGTTTTTGTTTTGCAATAATACGTCTCAAAAATCCATCAATCTATAGATGGGACTGCTTTTGCATAAGCTAGAAAAGCACAAATTATTAATAACATGATGAAATATAAGAAAGAAGTTTACAGTATAGAGACATTTAGGGTCCGATCAAGCAGTCAAATGTGTTTTTATTGTGACATTATTGCATGTCTCCGTGTTTGTTGTGAGCATTCATATTAGTCCAAAATTCCTCATTATCCTGTCTATTTTAAAAGCTTGTGTTTATTGTCATTTGTGTTTGAAATAAAGACAAATGAAACTGAATTGAATCCTTCTAAGTCAGAAAAGTCGTAAAAGTCCCACTGCTGTGAGTCCTGCTGTAACAAATAACCACTCTGTGCACCAAATAAGCTGAAACTGACACACAAATGTTGTTGAGACCAATGAGAAAGTTTGAAAAGGACCATGTGAGTGGAGACGGGTTGTCCTCTAAAATTCATCCTAGTGCTGCGGCAGATCCTCCCAAGCACTGAGGGAGCGAGCAGCGGTCTAGCACTCAATGCAAGTGTGTGTGTGTCTGTTTGTGTGCATGTGGGCGTGTGTGTGACTGTGTGTGGGCGTGTGTGTGTGTGTGTCTGTTTGTGTGCATGTGGGCGTGTGTGTGACTGTGTGTGTGTGTGTGTGTGTGAGGTTCAGAGTGGAAATGCATCAGCCCTGCTTGCTGCTCTAATGCCTGCTAGCCTCACTGACAGTTTTACATATTCACAGATTTGAGAATCAAATTATGAAAAACATTGTAAAACCCGAGCAGGAAAGTTGTCCTCCAAATGTTTGGTCTCACAAGCAGCAGTCCAGACCCAACGGGGTCAGACTCAGCAGGGCGACATGAATGGATGGACGGATGGAGGAAACAGAGAATAAAGGACTTAATTCCCTCAATAAGAGACAAAGTCTGATCAACCCAACCTGCCCTGTTTTTAATTCCCCGTGTGGACTCTGGGCAGATTAGCAGAGAAAGTTAATCTTCACACGCAGACACACACACATGAAGGGTGCGTGCTGTTAAAGCACAAAAACGAGGAGGGCATGCCGCTGTTTAAAGTCGGAACGATGCGGTCCGCTCCTTCTGCTCCTGGAATCCCGTCAGCTCGGCTGCTCTGCACTGACGAGGTACCCGGCCTCACGTTCACTTAGACAGTCAGCAGAAGGGGACTGGAGTCAGAGAGCCATCTGGATCAGACTGTGGTGAGGAAGATACTCACTCCAGCTCACAGGGGGATTGTCTCCCCCTCAGACAAAAGCAGATGAGCTCAGCTTTAGTGCTTGCTTTGTGTCTGTTTTGGATGATTTCACAGAACATTTAGAGTTTGCTCTGTTTCTGTCATTTATACTGAACTCCAAAACTGTAATCTTCATGCATCCCATTCTCATCCCAGTAGTTTGATCTCAGGAGACTCAGTGTATGGATGCGTCAGCACCATTAACAGGAACAATGCCAGAACACTGAAAAGTGGTTAAGAGGAAAAGACTCTGCAAAACAGCAATTTAATAACAGATTTTAGTTACATTTTGGTTTATTACAATTAAACATCAAGGGAGCAATTGACTCAGTTGCTCCTTTTTTAGAGAATATTCTGGATTTCTCTTAAAGTCAGAAAACAGTAAACAAGCTCTGAGAGCAGAAGTCGACTTAAAATGTATCTAAACTAATCTCCTTTATTATTCATAAAGTGAGACACATGCATATGAGACGTCATCATTTATTGCATGACATGAAGGAATGAAGGGCATTGAAAGTGTCAGTGAGTCTGTCCGGACACGGTCATAGCCGGTGTTCTATTATTCATGGAGGTGGTCCAGCATTACCTTGGTAAACATGGGCTTCCCGTGCTGAGTGACCATGGTGCACTGGTCACAGTCCAGTGTGATGCAGGAGTTGTGGAAGGACTCCTTGGAGTGCTTCAGGATGTAGCTGAGCTCTGTGACGCCTCCTTCAAAAACCGTGCTGAAGTAACGGGGGATCAGCGTCCGGCCGATCGCTGCAGGGAGACAGCAGAGAGACACATGAGGGGCCCGACCAGGTCCAGGGTCTGTTCTCCAACAAAACAAAACTCTTGGAGTCATGTCAGACACTGAAAGCCCACTGAGCGTATTTTAAACAAGGCTCATGTTCTGTTTCTGCTACGATGCTTCAGTAAAGATATGAGATCCACACCGTCATCCAAACCTTGAAGGCATCATTTGGCCTGTTTGTTTTGTACCATAAGCTAGGCGAGACCCCGATGGCGCCCCTGAGCCGCAGCAGAGAGACAATCAGCACAACTTGGCATAAATAGCAGTAACAGCAGGAGGCAGCTGGCCTGGCTGTGTGCCACAAATGAAGCTACTATTTTTACAGCAAATCCTGTTTGCACACAGGTTTGACAAATGAGATCAAGTGTGTGAATTAGAGAACTTCAGAGAGGCTGATGGATGTAATCCTGAACTTTAGACAGAGTCAGGTGTTCACTGTTTATTGATCACTTTCCACTGATCTTGACCTGCTTCAGTCTCATACACATCCTGCTGAACATCTCTTTTTACTTTAAAACAGTCATTCAAAAATCTGGCTATGTTGATCACACAAACTCTTTATTTTATGAATCCAGACTTTTAAAGCTGTATGACCACACATTTCTATACAGAGCCAGTAGACAAACATAACATGCAACATCCAACAGCAGTTCTTGGAAAATGTCGTTGGCTACAAACTGACGGATGTAACTTTAAAATGGATTCAAACCACAAGAAAAGTTTCTGTGTGTCAGTGTGCGGCACTAAACTTTAGAACAGGTTAAGCACTGAGCTCAAATAATCTTCAAATATCCATAAATTCAAGAAAATGTATAGAGAAACTTTTCCTAAAGGTCAGTGGGAGTTTGAGCCAATTCCAAAAACAGGGATGAGTAAAGTCTGATGAAATGTGTTCTGATGATAATGTTACACCAATGTTACCTGAAATTAAATAAAAGTGTTTTCTGATGATAATAATGAGTTAATGATATCAGTTCCATGACGTCTGATTCATAACTGAAATGACATAAGAGTGTTTTCTGAGGAGGATCAACAAGCCCTCCTCTTTGTTCCTGGATACATCCTTTGATCTGATGAGGACTAGATTATGCCAACTGTTCAAAAATATCGGTGATAAAGAAATCACTCAATACGGGTGGGATTATATGCATTATTATATACATTGGCTTATTCAAACTCCCTTTCAAGAAACACATCAGATTTCACTTGACTTTATTAGATAACCTAGATATTGAATGAATCTAATGTGTGTGTGTGTGAACTGCATGGTTTACAGCACACACACATGATTATAAGTGATTACACTGTCAAGAACACAGAATCATTTTCTAAGTTCTTTGTTATTTTTCTTTATATTTTAATAAATGGAATAATTAATATTCAATTCAATTCAATTGTATTTGTATAGCCCAAAATCACAACAACAGTCGTCTTGATGGGCGTCGAAGTGAAACATGAACTCAAAAGGATCATGAGTACAAAGAGTTCAATAGGAAAATAATATATTAAATTAATAAAAAAATAACATATTAAATGTGTTTGATTTAAAGTAAAAAAAAAATTAATTTTGATGAAATATAAATGAAGTGATATATATATCTTAACATATATAGGCTTCATAAATGTACAATGAATATATTCATTTTCTAGTGTTATGTCTCAGACAAAAAGAAATGGCTAATGAGATCCATGTGTTTTAAATTCAAACCGAAGTTAACTTGAATTTTTTGTTTTTATTCTGCAAAAGTCATTCATTTTTTTGCCCCCCCCCCATAGAAGGTGAATTTAGGCTCCTAAAGTCAAAAGTAGCAGTAAATCAAATGCAGCAGAAATAATTTTCATAGTTGTGAAACCGTTGACATCTTCCAGGAAGTTCTTCTGGGAACGCTTTACTCAGACAGAGATCGATCTCTCCGTCAGGTTAGTGATGAGACAAAACCTTTCAGCACACAGAGACAACTTCAGATCTTCCAACACATCTGAAGATAACTGCTGTTTCTTTGGAAAAACAACATAGTTTCATCCATTTTGTCCTTTTTGTCCCATTGTAACAACAGCACGGCCATTCCAGAAGGGTTTTAATCTTAATGGACGACTGGAAGAAGGGAAACAGCATTTTTCAATAATAAGGTTTTTCTCAATAATAAAATTGAGTCTGTAATAAAGTGACATCTTGAGATGGACATCTTCTCTGGTGTTTGCTCTCTGCAGAAGCCTGAAGACAGAGTGAGGAGACAGAATGGATGTCCTCAGCGGGTTCTAACCCCCCAGCTTTGCTGGGTTTCTGTCTGCTGAGAGCCCACCTTACTGAGAAGCATGGATGATATACAGTGAGATTAACAGTTCTATTACATTATGCACTGCATTCTAGTACCATGAAACCTTGTAGGACTCCTGGATACAGCAGAGGCTCCCTTTCTGAATGACCTTTTCTATCCAGCTTATTTCTAAGTAAGAAATGAGGACAAATATCCACGACTTGACTGTACACAAACAGAACCACAGAGTTATCGTGGCATCACATAAAACAGGATCTCTTCTTTAAGATCAAGAAGCCCAGAGGCTCAATCTAAACATTTGGTCTCAAAAACCTTTTCAAAGACTGAACCATTATTAGTTTTAAAACTGAAAAAAAAAACACTAAATCCAACTTATAACTGCAAAATTCTATGTGAAATTTTACTTCAGCTGTTGTTATCAAACCTAAAAGGTTTATTTTGTATTTGGTTGAATATTTTTTAACATCATTAAAAGATGAAAAAGCACAGTTTGGTTTAACAGCCATCCTCACTGCCCCGGCGATTCGGCCCCAGCGATTCTGCCCCAGCGATTCTGCCCCAGCGATTCTGCCCCAGCGATTCGGCCCCAGCGATTCGGCCCCGGCGATTCTGCCCCAGCGATTCTGCCCCAGCGATTCTGCCCCGGCGATTCTGCCCCGGCGATTCTGCCCCAGCGATTCTGCCCCAGCGATTCTGCCCCAGCGATTCTTCCCCGGCGATTCTGCCCCGGCGATTCTTCCCCGGCGATTCTGCCCCGGCGATTCTGCCCCAGCGATTCTGCCCCAGCGATTCTGCCCCAGCGATTCTGCCCCAGCGATTCTGCCCCAGCGTGCTCCCCTCTCCAGCAGCTAGCCTGAACACTTCTCATCAAAATCCATTTCTTGGGAGAACAAAACTTCATCCAAACAAGGAAATATTATGCACTAGATCTGCTCAGATTCTTTATTTTTTGTGTTTTCTTTTTGCTAAAAACAAATGAGGTGAAGTTACACCAAAACCTCACAGCATTTTCTATAAAATCAGGTAAACAAAGCATCACATTTGTTTTCAATATTTGCAGCAGCCCCTCTGAATGTTCCTCTGACCTCCGAACAGCACAGACAGAGAAGCAGCCGGTCCAGAAGAGCCGTAGAAACGGCGGGCTGCTCTTCCTGCAGAGTTTCTCGTTCAGCGGGAAAACCCAGAATCCATCCTGGGAGCTCATTCCCACAGAGCCCGTCTGTCTCACTTTCATTTCTCTAGTCATGAGGTTGCTGCAGAATGCTGATACTCATTTTCAGCATCGCCCTGCTTCACACACACACACGCACACACACACACACACACACACACACACACACACACACACACACACACACACACACNCACACACACACACACACACACACACACACACACACACACACACACGCCTGAGAGCTGCAAATATCAGCAGGCTCTTCCTCCCGTGCACACTGACTTGCCCAGGGGCAACTAGATAGAAATGCACAGGGAAAGGGAACCAGTTCCTGTTTCTTCCTGAATTTCTCTCAATGTTGTAAAGTTTTTATGCAACTTCTAAATGCATACATTTTCTTTAAGATTGAGATGTTGACTTAGACTGGTGGTTCAGTTGCATTCAGAGGTGGTTCAGAGGATGCTGCTGTGGAATGCTAGCTGGAATTTAAGCTGCATTCTGCTCTGAGATCAGTCCCTTATTTTACCCAGAGTCACAGCAACATGCCTCATGGAACTAAGATATGAACATTTAAATGAAGAAAAAAAACACTTCCTCCTGCTTTGTGATGTTGTGTTTTGGTAAAGGACCCCCCCCCCCCCATCCAGCAGCACCCATCCTCTGATTTCAGGCAGAAATAATCCATTTTAGAGTGAACTCTGCTGTCTAGAATTATGTTCTCGCTCCCCTTCCCTTGGGAGGAGTGGGTGGTCAGGAGGTGGAGGGGGCCGGTCGTATAAAACCTAATTTAGAAGTGAAATGTCCCTAAAGACAGCGGCTCCGGAGGCTCTCAAGGTCAGACCTGGTTGGTCGGGTCCTGGGTGATGTGGAGCGTGGAGGGCAGAGAGGAGGGAAGGAGGACTCTAGCTGGTGTGTTTCAAATGTTCTTTAAAGTCAGGCATGACTAAATAAGACAAAAATGTTTGGCGTGGTGAGCAGTGACTGTGGCGGGGGCAGAAGGCTGGGGAGGGGCTGTGTAAATGATGCTCTCTCTGTATCTCGCTGCCTCTCTCACTCAGGCTTGAAAAACAAAGTATTTCCAGGAGTGGAGCTGACTGTTAATGTGGAGGAACTCTGAGGAGCTGGGGGGGTGGGGGGTGGAGGGGGTGGAGCAGGAGGGTGAGAAGGAATCGGGTAAGAAAAAAAGATCCAGCAGTAATAGAGAAACTGTGAGAGGAAACTAAAAAAGTAAAAAAAAGAAGGGCTTGTCAATGGGAGGAAGACTCGAAGGATGGGGGGGGGGGGGGCAGCCAGTGACCAAACAACAAAGAAGCTCCGGTTGGATCTTCTCAGCCTAAAGGGTCCAAACAGCTCAGAGGTGGTGTTAGCACGGCGGCAGGCACAGCAGTCCCGGCTTCGCTTCACATCATTTTTAGGTTCCCTCATCCAATATTTACACTGCAAGCAAACCTTTCAGCTGACCTTCTGCTCTGGATGTTACAGTCTGTCTACATCCTCGGTTAATAAACATTTGGATTTAACACACCAAAAACATGACTCCTCCTTAGGGTTTCTGGATCCTTTGGTTGTCTGCACACATTTACCACACTGAGCGAGAACATGCAAAACAAAGAACCTTATGCTAAGACTATTATGTTGTTAGATTCTACTGAGCTATTTAATGTCCACAGAGTTTAAATCCTGTTTGCACATAGAAGTGCAGCGGAAAGCTTTCTATGCCATGGAAGTGTGATCTCAAGAGGCTCTGGATCGACAGAAATGCCTTTCTGTGCAGCCATATCAGCCAGATCCGAGTCTGCAGGCAGGTTTTTGTCTGTGACCACCCTAAACCTCAGACTCTGGGGGCTGAAAGCCGGGTCACGAGGCTGCAGTCTGATCGGGTCCGAACATCCCTTCACAATCATCAGTCAGTCAAACCTGGAGTCCCCTCTGTGTTGTTCACATCATATGTGAGTCTGTCAGTTATGAACATGCACAGAAAGAAGTGGATCCTTGAAGATCATCAAGATACTGATGGAGCTGTGGCTGCAGAAAACCCTCATTTCCATGTGGAGGCCTGGACTGTCAAGAACGCATGATCTTACACAAAAAATCAAAAAACAACACAACACTTTAACTCCATGACAGTTGTTTGTTATCTGATTCTTTTCATCCGATAGAGAAATAATTGAGTAGGAATCAACACAGGCAGCTGAGAAGGCACAGTCTACCGAGCATTTCTACTGGATAAGGAAAAACTTTTCAGGAAAAGGAAAGTTGAAACTTTCCAGAAGATGAAAATCTTCACTACAAGTCTCAATAAAACCTAAATATGTTGGAGAGAGAAGGAAGGGGCCCCACATTTGTCTCTCAGGCAGTAACGTTTCACACCCACCAGCAGAGTATGGGCTTAGACAAAACTCTGCTTTAGAATACAATCCTAAAAAAAGGTAGCATAAGGAAATGGTAGATGTATTTGTATCCTTTTTTTATTTTCCTCCCTTTCCTCTTCATTACCCTTCTGCTTGTTCTGTGCGTTTGTTCTCCAGAGCTGCTGATTGGCCCGTCTCCAGTTGCCGGGCGCTCCAGAGATAGCGATTAGCTGGCACTTGTTTATGAGAACAGGACAAGCAGCATATGTCTCTCAAGTAATGTGTACCCAAACATGCAATTTACAAATAATCAACGCAGTGTTAATTAGTCGCATTAATTTATGCCACTTTGTTGGGATTGTTTCTCTCTGTTGTTGGCCAGGACTCCTGCCAGCGAGACGGCAGAACAATTCTGCCGCTGGAGGAGCGGCCGCTGCTGCACATGCACTGGCAAACACTCACAGTCACTCACCTGCTCAATAAAAGCACCTTCATCTACTGAGAAACAACTCTGTGTGCCATGCTGCATGCAGATTATTGCGGCTCCTGGCTGTCCTGTATTAATACTTTATAGTACTATAAATTGTACATTTTTGTACTGCTAAATTACTGCCAAATAAATATTGTAATATTAGAGCTGAAAGCAAACAAATTGGATCATCTGCTAAGTATATTTCAAGGTATTGTACCCAAATCAAATGCAGGGTTTTCAGGAGAGGAAAAAATAAAAAAACATATTAATGTCAGCTTTAATTACAGTAAACACTTCTAAATCCAGGTCCACAACCTGGCTGTTAAAAAGACTAAAACAATGGTTATAAAACAGTGGTTTAAGTGATATGTCTAATTATGACAACAACATTTAATTATCACCACAAAAAACTGTAATCTGCTGCAAAACACCAGCGACCACATATGAACTGAGTAACTATGCAACACCTTACTACTTTGTTGCAGTAAAAAGTCAAATGTTTCTTTATTGCATTACTTTTGTTTTGCTTTGCTACCAACACATGTAAAATGAAGTTTGTTTCTTTGAAAATCCATCACTAATATTAGAAAAGAGATGATTTGTTTTCCATTTAATGACACTTCATGTAGAAAGGCCTATTTTAAATGTATTATTTCCATTTTTTTTTTGGCAGTAGGATGTTGAAGGACGACAGATGATTACCAAGATAACTGCATCATTCAATTCTGCTGCTTTAAGGATTCCCCCTGAACTGGAATTCCTATGGGATTGTGTATTTCTCAGATTTGTTAAGTTTACATTATTTAATCATTTATTATTAATGAATGAACTTAATGCAGGATGATGGTTTGTCCTCATTTCCTGTGAAATCCTCCCTTCTCTAAAATCATAAACTTTGTTGACAATATTCACTTTGTGTAATAACAGATTTTTTGATCATATAAAAACAGAATGTTATGATTTTTTAAATAAAATGTACTTATTGAAATTAAAAACTGTTTTTCATCCAAAACTCCAGAGCCACAACATCTTGGGTGATCAAGATTACCACAGTGAGAACTCCCTTTTTTAGTCTTTTATTCTTAAATGTCCTCATTTTTTCACACCTTCCATTAAACGATTTACTGTTGGAATGCTGCAGAAACATTTTGGTCAATATTTTTAATTTCCTCTGGAGAGGGATGATTCCTCTGCCATGTGCTTCTGAGTGTTTCAGACAGAAAAAGGAGTGGCATTGTTTGGAACAGGTTAAGAGTCCCTGCTCCGTCTGATTTGTGTGAGGCGTTCTCCAACATGTGTGCTTGTGTTCCTCCTCTACACACACTTGTGCGTCTGTGTGAGAGCGTTTCCTCATGTGTCGGTGTGGGAGCCGCATGCACGCTGTAAAACGGCAGAATATTGAATTTACTGCTGTCTACTCTGGCTCACACACACACGTGTGCACGGACACACGTAGACGTGACCTCAGAGCCATATATGCACAGTAATGATGCACCATGGGAGAACAACGAAAACCTAGTAAACAGTATGCCGCCCACATGTATGGACAAAAATAAATATTGTAAACATGCAGAGAAGCACAAGCATGATCCAGCCCTGCAACCCTTCCAGCTCTCCAGAGAAACAACGTTTGTTTTTTTTTAATGTATTGTTTCAAGCTATTCAACTCCACAAGTTATAAATTCATTGTAAAAAATTTTAAATATACTTTTCTGCAAATAGATGAGTATATACAGGGACTACAATTACGTCTGTGAAAAAAGTTTGGTTTATTAATGTGTCACTTAAGAAGAGGCTTTCAGAAAGCTGCTTGTCGAATGAAGAAACGTGGAGATGCACTTAAACTATACATACTTGTGTTTATTCATATTTTTAAGACTTTTTAGAAGTAACTTTAATATAAGCGTTAAAAGATTTTTGGTAACAAAAGAAAAGAAACTCCCAAAGTTTCCCACCAGACTGAAATAAAGCCAACTTATTTCAGGGGTTTAGAAACAAAGTAGACCTCCAGACTCACAGGAAATATTGATTTGTATTTTTTTTATTTTTCAGTACCTGAAATGTTTCCAAACCAGAGCTAGCTCAGACTGATGGTAGGGGCAGTAATCAATAAGCTAAGCCAGAAATGCCATGAACATTGATTATTGCTTCAAAGTGTAAGCTACTGTTGACGATCGGTGAGGGGAGAGATGCAAAAATGAAAAGCAAGCTGACGTATTGATCCGTGAGCCTAATCAATGGCTGAGGAGAGCTCACACAGCTCTGCAAACACACCTGCCGGCATCGACCCCATCTCTATCTAAACGCGCATCATGAGCTGCCATTACTGAGTCCACGGCACGAGCATGAGATCACTGCACTGCCACACAGAGGGCATGAGGAGAGATGGAGCCAGGGGGGGGGGGGTGACATCATGCAGGTAATTACATGATCACATGACAGCTGACAAAGCTGTCCATCTGTTCTCTTTACTGTCACATGTGATGCTAGAACAGAAATGTCCAGCCCTCTCTGTGAGAGCAGGAGAATCTTTTCCGCCCCACCTGAGCGGAGTGAGAGGCTGTCGGTGGGAAACAACTCTCAAACATTTCAGAAGTATTTTGCCTTTATTTTATCTAATGACTTATTATTTTATTTATGTGTATTTATTGTTGTTATTTAACTGAAAATCAGAAATCCTCATTTCAAGCATTAACCCTTAATAGAACCATAATTGTGTTACTTCTGCGTGTTAACCCTTGTGCTATCCTAGGCACTTTAACATTGAGAGGTGGGTCATCTAGACCCACTAGACAGTGTTCTGAACCTTTTTTCTTCAATGATTTGTGATCTTCACTGGTGTCCATGGATTACATGAAATCTTTCCACATTTATCCACCTTTGTCATGGTAGGGAGAACACATCAATGTAAGGGTGGGGTCATCTAAGATAGCACAAGGGTTAATTAGGCTTTTCATAAACCAATTTGATTTCAATGCACAAAATGAGTGTTTCAAATAAAATTCAGTACATTGAGTCTGCTTGCAGGGCATCAAATCTGTACTCCGTCTCTCCCTTCAGTTTATTTTCAATACCTGTACATTATCAGGATACTTACAACGCTGTTACTGCAGTGTAAAGGAAGAAGTATTTTTAATGCCTTTTCTTTTACAATAATCATTGATGTGCATAAATATCACGGCCATAATTCACACAGTTTACTGTGACGAATGCTGTGACACTTTGCTCTGCATGAGTAACCAGGCTTCATGTTTCCACAAAGATGAGCTAGTTTAAAAACCACATTACTGTCGCTGTTGCCATAGTCACGCCGTTTCTTAACCACGCCCCTCACTACCACCGTCTGTGTTTCTTCTTCTCTTCGTCAGCGCCGTGCCGTTGAGACTAACATTTCTTCCTCTGATCATGTGACCACCTTGTAAATTTGACATTGACTCTGAACTATAAAGTATTACTAAAGCTAATTAGAGGAAGGTTTGAGGCAAAAAAGTTCATTCTGGGCTTTTTTGTTTTGTTTTTTCACAAAGGTAGTCAGGTTAATCAGCTGAGGACACACGAGGGTCAGACGAGGTCATTGCACGATCCTGCTGCTGTCTGCTGTTGCTCTTGTAAAATAGTGAAACCAAACCTTGGGTTGTTCATTTCAGTGACTTAAAAGCTCCTTCTTAGTTGTAGATATTTTTATTATAGCCATATTCAGAGTCCAGAAATGAACCAAGTGGCTCCCAAGTGAGAGATATGGCTACATTATTTCCAAAGCAGCGCATGGACGGACTGAAGAATAATGTGGAGTGACAGTTTGCATTCCTGCAGCA
Organism: Oryzias sinensis; assembly: GCA_037389245.1. Classification (NCBI taxonomy): domain Eukaryota; kingdom Metazoa; phylum Chordata; class Actinopteri; order Beloniformes; family Adrianichthyidae; genus Oryzias; species Oryzias sinensis. The sequence goes on from CM074496.1 coordinate 1,317,182, forward strand.
GATGATGGGATTACTAAAAGCATTGTCTTTCAGCTGCTGCATGCTTGTGATTTTGGTCTGTGACTGCCACTGCAGCTGTGTTGGTTGTCCTCGTGTATTTGTTCATACATTTGAACATTGAAGACCGCCAACTTTGCCTGCCTTGTTGTTATGAATAAACTCAAAAGAAGCCCCTCTTTGGTCCGTTACCACGATAAAACTGGCCTGCTGATGGAGGTGTGGGGTGAGGGTTTGTATTTCTTAGGGTTTAATTTGGCAAAAGCATATTTCATTTTGAAGGTTAATAAATCCTCAGATTAACTGACTTCCTGCTTTTAATACTCACCTGGTAGCAAATGTTTTGATTTGCTGCAGAATTAATTTGATCTATATGCAAAAATGAGATGTAACCAAAAGAGAACTTTAGAATATCCTTGGAGTTAATAATATTTATGACATTTATTGTACCAACACTTTTTCAGGAAACGCAGCTAGGCCCATTTATCCTACTCTAGCTGTTTAATTTGCACAATTCTGTTGATGTTTTCTGATGCCATGGAGTTGATAATAAAGTGAGCATTAGTGATTGTAGCAGGAGTGTGTCATTTGTCTGTTATGTAAATTGTAGAGACTCTAAGTTGTAGTTTATGAATTTGTCCTAAAAATCATATATTTCATATTTTTGGTGAACCTTCTATTAATTTGAGCTGGTTTCAAACTAACTGCAGTATGAATCCTTAACTGGTTTTACATTCGGAAAGGTATGAGCTGTCAGTTCAAACCTCAGAAAAACATCTCAGTCCTTCCACTGAAACAGATTCTCTGCAAAGTTCTGACAGCAACTTTAGAAAGAAACTCTCCCTCCACCTCTCTGTGTTCTGTTGCTTTCAGTTCACTGCAGTCTCCTGATGTTTTATCATCTCTTTCTGCTGCTTCTGCACACAACCATCCAGGATACTTGAAACACGTGTGAACAAAATGCATTGGTTTCATTTTCTCATTACGATCTTTAAAACCGTGATCACAGTAGGAGTATCTTCACTGAGAATTTCAATTGGAAGAAGTTACTTGCAAAAACTGTGTCATGTTTTCAAATAAGAGTGGAACAAAAGTCAACATTTTCTGGAGAAAATACCTCAGATAGTGATTGTGGTGTCCCTAGAGGGTTGGAACATGCAGCATATATTGAGGAGAAATGCATCCAACACTGAGGCCTGCACACTTCAGAGCATACACACATTCCTGCACAAACCCACCAGAATGTGAGAATCACTGCCCAGCACATGAAATATTTATCAGTCATAAAACTTTAATCCAGTCTGTTGCCCTCTCTCTGTATTTTGTGTCTTTTTGGAGGCTGCCTGATTCCACTTTGTGTGGTCAACATTTCTTGCAGTGTTCCTGCAACTAATAACAGCAGGACATTTCACAAAAACCTTGGTTGCATTTTTTCCCAACTGCATGAATCAAAATGCATCATTAAGACGTAACATTTCATGTGGTAGATGCTCATGTACTTCAAACTACATTTCAAAATGATAAGCTTGTAGGCTGACAGAACATGCAGTGGTCCTTGTTTAGTGCTGTGAAGCAGAGGTTTTGAAGGCCCCTGTTATCATTCAAGCCATGGAACTCCTGCAGAGGAAGCAGCATACTCATGTCCATTGTGAGAAAAAAATGAGAAGCATAGGGGTGGTCTTTCATGGTATGTAACAGACCAAAACTGCATAATTGTCAAATGTTTTATTATAAATGATGCCAAGCTGTGCTCAGATAATTAGTTGATTGGTCCATCAAGTGCTAAGTTGACTCTAAGTTACACATTTATGTGTAACCTTATGTTTTAAAATAAGTTTTTAACTTTTATTTTAATGCTATAAAGTCTTAAACGTGAACCTTTCCTTAATGAGACATTTTTAAATCTGTAAAATCACCAGCATTTTTGCATCTTAAAGACATTAAAGAAAATCAAATCTCTACTGTTTATATCAGACTTGGAGAGGCGAGTTTATCTCCATCAGGTTAGACGACTGCAACTGCCTGGGCCCATGGAGGGTCATAGAGAGAAGATGCCACCTCAAGGTGCATTTTAAAGGGATCCCAGGTGTGCCTTGCAGTTGCCTTTCATTGCATTGTCGAGTGGTGAGTGTGTTGCCAAGTATTTGAAAGGCTAAGGTTAGTAAGGTTTATTTCTCATTTACAATCACAATACAACAGACTGACAGTGTCATATAAGTTACATACAAATAAAAAAGGACATATTCAAACATCAAAACAACAAAACCTCTACAGGAGGCACTAAGGTCATGTTTACAAAAAAAAATGAACGAGACCCATAAAAAACATTTGAAAACTTCTGCATTCATCACAAACCACATCTGTTAAAGATGTCTTAAAGGCAGCTAAGGAGACCAAGGTACACAACTTTAAGGTTTTCTGCCATTCATTCCAGTCACAGGGGGCAGAAAGAAGAATGAAGGAGCGGCCCAGGGGGGTTCGAACGCTGGTCATAACCATAATCACTAAAGTATTGGTAGAGTTTCAAAGGTATGTTGCCTGCATTTATGACATGCTGGTGATGCTGCCGTACCGCTGCACCAAAGTTCATTCTCAACTGCCTTCACAACTGTCTGCAGGCAAAAAATGGGCAAACTCGTACGGGGTACACAGGTGGGCGGCACTCATCTCACTAGCAGCCTCCCGGCGCAGTCCACTGGATACAAATACTTACTGTTGTAATGCTGTTCAACACTCACCTACGTCAGCCTTACTTACCCTAGCATGTTGCATAAGTGTTCACTACAACCTGTAACTCGTAGCATGCCCTTGGAAAAGGTGCATGAACAGTTTCGCTCTCCAAGCTCAATGAGGGTCTACCACCTTGGTATTTTGCTTCCTGCATGCCCCTTACAGGTTTGCCCCCGTCTCATACTCGCAGACAGCTCATCCACCTGTAAGGGCAGTTGTTACCAAGTTAAAAAGTCCTATAAAGCAGCTGCAATTCATCCAGAACTCTGCTAATTGGATCCTGACAAAAAGCAGGATGTAAGACTGCATCAGTTCTGAGTCCTCAGGTCTTTGCTCTGGTTTTCCAATAGTCCCCCTTGTGCTTAAGTCTCTGCATGGCTTAGTAACAAAAAACACTTCTGACGTGTTGGTCCAACTTAAACCAGCTAAGACTTGGAGAAGGAGTAAACAAGGAGAAGCAGCGTTACCATTTTAAGCAGTAAAAATCTGAAGGAGTCTTCCTTTCCTGATGTCCTGGCTGAAAATGAAACTTTTTGGATGACAACTGAAAGTCTTATATCAGCACTTTCCTTTTCTAAAGTTGAAGTAACATAACTTATAACTATCATATAAGATATTTTTAATTGTTCCTGTGCTTCAAACCCGTCTTAACGTTCACTTTTTCTAAATTTCAAGTGTGTTTCTAAGTTTGACCAAAAGAAAAGCCATAAAAAAATGCCATGTTCTCAATCAGCCTGTAGCCAAATTTAAGTGTGATTCCTCTCTTTTTATTTGTTAGTTATGTTTAGTGTAACAAAAAACCCATAATCTCTGCAAATGGACTGTATTCCATGTTGTGGATTGACAGCAGCCAACATAAGCTTATTGCACATGGTAGAAAAATCAGCAGGTGAGGGGACATGCAGTGAACATTCCTGTAGATGGCTGAATGCCACAGGTGCTGCATCAAATGTTCTTTGGACATTCAGATTAAATCTGTTGGTCATCTTTGTAATGCCTTAAATTAAGAGGACAGAAAACTGTTCAGATTCCTCCATCTGGAGGAAAGGGGAAAATGACCATTTTGACAAAGACTGACACAAATAGATAAAACAAGAAATCTACAAGAAGCAGGACACACATTACCAGCAGACACTGCAGAGAACTACCAATGAAAGAAATCCTAGACCCTCAACATCTTTGTTTTATTTACTCAACATGTGTAGACCATTGTCTTTGTCGATTTTGACTTTCCTGGCTGAGGTTGATAAAAACAAGAGAGAAAAGGTGATAAGGACCAAAGCGTAACAAGACAGGGAGCAAGGCAGCAAAGCAAAGACAGAGATGTGTCTCCACTCACCCTCATCCAACCTCACGCCATGCGTGGATGGAGAGTGTTTGAGCTGTGTGTGGGGGAGGGGGGGGCAGATACTGAAGATGGGGGTTGGGGTCCCCCCGAGGCCACCAGTCATCCCCTCTTCACCCCAATTTAGAATTCAACAACCTCCTTCCCCCAGGTATAGAGAGCCCCAGGGCACGGCTCCTCCGGGAGGACACAACACACAAAGGAGGAGGAGACAGGACACCCTCCCACCACCCAAAGCACCACACACGCCGCGGGGCGGAGTCTGACAGGAAAAAAATAAAGCTGATACCAGAGGACGTTTGCATCCTTTCCTCCGACGGTTCAGGCAGACGCCATGAACGCAGCTGATCGCTCTTGATTGATGCTGGGAAATAACAGCCAACACAGACATTCCCACACAGTGAGACTCACATTCCCACAGAGCAGCAATCAATATTAATGAGAGTCACTCTCTCTGTTTGGCCTCCAATAATCATACTGTTATCTATTAGTTCACATGAGGGGAGGGGTTAAATGGTACAAACTGTGTTTTAAGGTAGAAAAATCCATAGTTTAGAGATGATAAACCAAGAAAAACACAATTGTAAAATCCTTCACACTAGAATTCTTGAGAACATAACTCAAGTCTTCCTGTCAGTAAGCATCTTCAGAGGTCAAGCACATGAATGTCAAAAGGGGAGTATTCAGAAAATGATTTCAATTTGTCTGAACAACAACCCCCCAGGTGTGTTTTCAGCACTGAAGCCAGGCTGACAAAGAATCACAGCTCCTCTTTAGTTTACTAAAGTCAACCCTTAATTCTTTTATAGGTATAAAATTGCAGATCATGCTCGCAACACACTGTATTACAGAAACTGGAAGCCATTGGTGTCACAGCAGCTTTGGTTTATGGTTTTTGTCTATCTGACAGTTTGTTGATGAGAATAATGAACCTTTTCTAACCACAACAGTCAATCGAGGTGTACCACAAGGCTCTATGCATGGACCCATCAGCACAGTCCTAATTTTTCATTATTTATGATGATCATGATGGAAGAAATCAGTTCACTGGACAACAAGTGTCTCCTAAAGATCCAAAGGCTTTACATTCAGGGTAAAAAGGCGTCTGAGAAACTCACTCAGCAACAGTATGAGCAAACTGAAGGCCTTCTTTGATCTCCATACCTGCAGTGAGTAACGTGGAGAATCTATGCTGACGACACGACTTTTAACTCACAAAGAGAAACAAACTGTTTTTAATTTCAAACTCCTCAAAAAGCTGACCACAAAATATTTCAACACTTTAAGAGTCTTTTCATTAGCTGTCAGTTCAAAGCCAAAACAATATTAAAAAAACTTACATTTTAAATGACTAAGCCAGTTCTTACCTCAAAACCTCAAAGCTCTGTGTTTTCCAAGAGAGCTCTGCCCTGTCAAACTGTAGCAACCACAGGTTGAATTTCTAAAATATCAATGAATGGCAGAACCATCAGAGGCCACTCTCAAATGGAACCCCCTCCTTACTTCACTTCTGCAGGCAGACAGCATCTTTACCTTCAAGCAAAGACCTCCCACTTTCTTTCATTCATTTTCCAAAGCCGTTTTGCCCCTTTCTGGGTCACAGGGGTGCTGGAACCTATTCCAGTCACTCATGGGTGAAGGCAGGGGACACCCTGGACAGGGTGCCAGTCTGACATAGGGCCACAATCACACACCGCATTCACACCTAGGGGCAATTTAGAGTAACCAATTAACCTATGAAACATGCTTTTGGACGGTGGGAGGAACCAGGAGACCACCATGCAGCCCACCTCAAACTTTGCTTTTGGAAAAAGTTGGAGGTTTGTCTGGAAGACCAGAAACAGGCCTTTAGTTCTGCTGCTACAGGCTAAGCCTGCTGAGGTTCATTGTATGATCGACGGATAAGTGCACCTTCCATCACACAGCTCTCAAAGTCAATATTTGTCATCATCAGATATTTCAGGGGTTTTCCTTGTTTGTTTCTCCCTATTTTTGTCCAATAGTTTCCTATTTTCTTCTAGATTTTTTACTTCTTCACAATAGTTTCTCTATTAGTTTAGTCAAAGCAGGACTGAATCTGTATGGATCAGATTGGAGCTGATCAGAAATATTTAAAGTCTTTGCCTGTCTGCTTATTAAAAAATCTTAGCAACAACTTTTGCTTTTATACTATATAATTATCCCAGAGAATCAGAATATCACTGTAGTGGGAAGAAAGGTGCGGCTGGGTAGCTCGGTTGGTTACCATATTACCATGTCAATCAACAGCACACAGTGAGGGCCCTTGGGCAAGGCCCTGAAAGCTACTGCCTCCCGAGCGCGGTTCGGCTCACCGCTCCCCCAGGGGAGGGGTCAAATGCGGAGCACAAATTTCCCATTGTGGGATGAATACAGTATAATAAAAAAATTAAATAAAAAATAAACAGAAAACTTCAGACTTCGTCAGGACTGGACGTCTTGGTAAGTTTACCCCCAAGGTCAAACCATTGGAGGCTTCCTGATCATGACGAGGTCAGGCTGTCGGATGCATAAGACTCAGGTCAACATAAAGTGGAAACATGTTGGTGAAAGTGCTCATTCATCCAGGTTTTTCCAATGTCTTGTATGTTTCAAGAAAGAAGATTTTGGGTATGTCAGAATTCCCTCCCTACTCCCCTACTTCTGAAGAAGCTATCTAGTGTGGGAGTATCTGTGCCCTGGATTTTAAGTTTGGACACAAAGCTCACTTCTATTTTTTTATTAAATATATATGACCTCACCGATTTTACAAAGTTAAAACCTAATTAATGAAATAATTTCATTTGACTATTTATGAGTCTACTGTGTTCTGATGATGATTATTTATTTAATAAAAACAACCTTTAATTAATTATATATTTAAAACAATTTTCAATGCATTGTGGTCTATGTGCCCCAATCCAGTGAGCATTGATGCAGACTGGTTTTTCCCAGAGACTTCTGGGAGATTTCTAGGGCGCTCGATTTTAGAATTGTAGATTCAGACAGAAGTACAAAATAGTGGGATTCAGACACGTTAAGTCCAGTTGATTCAACTTAAAGCCAAAGGAGAAATGTGTCCGTGAGTCACAGAGAACGTGTAAATGCACATGGATGTGTGTGTGTGTGTGTGTGTGTGTGTGCGTGTGTGTGTGTGTGTGTGTGTGTGTGTGTGTGTGTGTGTGCGTGTGTAAGGTTTCAGTTGTAGGGCTCACTCTTGCTTTTACCACACGTATGTCGATGAGTGCCAGGCTTCATGCACCATATGATGCTCATGCTGAATGTTTTACATCAGGACTTTTTCATTCACTGTTCCACATCCATATAAGAAAATGCTATTTTATTATTAATAAAATGTCTCTCTCTTTCCCCGACAGAGCTCCTCCTCTTGACCTTTCTGCTGTTAAAAGCTCTTGTTGCATTTCACTCTTCATTTTTTCATGAACTGCCTGTTTGTCATTGTGGCCTGAAACATTCAAAAATTCCATTTTAACAAAACAAATCACAGGTTGGTACAAGAAGAAACCTTCCAGTGATACTACAGAAGTTCTCTTTTTGTTTTTTAAATGATTTCCAAAGTCAAACTAAGCAGATGAATAACAGTTTTTTTCTCATTATCTTTTCTATGAAATTTTCTTCGAAAATATTAATAATAATCTTCATGTATTTTGAGAAAGTTCTTGACAGAAGTAAACTGACATGAGAGAATCTGAGTGCATGCTGTGCATCCTCAGTAACATGCAAGGTTCATGACAGCCCTCCACACGGCAAATCCTCAAACAAAAAGTGTGGAAGGAGAGGGAAAATGACAAAAAGAATGCTTTACAGCACAAAACATCGGAAGAAAAGGGACATGACCCAAAAGGAGGGAAACAGAGGAAATTACTTTGAAAAAGTCAATGCAGCAGGAAAAGCTAGGCAGAAAAAGAAGCAGACAACATGAGGAGGAAGGCACAGACAGAGGGAGGAGGATGGAAGTGGATGAGGGTTTTTGACCATATATATTGTTTCTCTGGTTAGAAAGGGAAGCTTTTTGTTTTGCTTCAGATCACACAGTGTTGAGAAACAGGAAGTCAGGGGACCTGCCCTTCCTCACGGACAGCTGTGCTCTCCGATAGCTGTTCCCTTTTTCCTGTTAGTTTCACACAATAGTTCCCACCCTGATCCTGGCCACCAGGAAACTCCAACCAACCAACCAATAGACCATCCACCCTAATTGTAAGCAGCCATTGACGGTGCATCAAAAATCTGATTTTAATGGAGATGTTACAGCAGGTCAGAGTCAGACATCACAGATTATTACTCATGCCATACAAGGGCATTCAAGATTTTTCTTTAAAAAGAGAACAGTAAAGAAAGGTACGCCATTTTGGTCTCTCCAAAATACACACTGCTGAGATGGACAGGAGCTCTGCTCTGCTCTTAAATAGTCTCAAATGCATACATTCATATTCATTTGCTTAAATACCAACATGTTGGTCCATTGGCACCAATGTGCTTGAAGAACATGCTTGAAGAACATTTTTGTAAAATCATGGTGCCACAAGCCAATGCCTGAAGGCGGAAGATTAATAGCTTCTCTTCTGCTCACAACCCCACATCTAACCTAATCTTAGATTTCAGACAGACAGTTCAGTTTGTCTCCATAACCTGCACCTTTAAGAAACTTAATACAAACATGTAATCAAATAAGGATCCTGTGTGATCCAAATCTCAAATGCATATGCTATCTTTGACACCTGCCTACTACCTAAAATATTGCACACCAGTCACATTGTTCTCACAATTTGAGAGAGCAGTGTGACTTGAATATGTAGCTAAAAAACAGGAAAAATGCTGTTTTTTCTTAGTAACCACGGGATTGGGAGTGATGGCCCCCTAAAAGATCCAAAACTAAACTCTAAGAAGGGGGGACTTTGAACTGGTGGGGCTTCCCCCATATACATGCACCAGGCACTTTATTAGGTAGACCTTGCTAGTACCGGGTCATAAAGGGATGGACATGGTCAGCAACCATTGCCAGGTAGTATGTGTTGTTGGAACCATGTTCAACTGGTACTAAATGTGTAAAAATATCCCCCACACCATGATACCAGCACCACCAGCCTGAACCAATGACTCAAGGCAGGATGGATCCATGCTTTCATGTTGTTGAGGCCGAATTCTGACCCTACCATCTGAATGTGGCAACAGAAATGGAGACTCATCAGACCAGACAACGTTTTTCAAATCTTCTATTGTCCGGTTTTGGTGAGTGTGTGTGAATTCTAGCCTCAGTTTCCTGTTCTTAGCTGATAGGAGTTTGGTCTGCTGTAGTCCATCTGCCTCCAGGTTGGACGTGTTGTGCGTTCAGAGATGCTCTTCAGAGAGACTCAGTTGAAATCCGGGGATTATGTCACTTCATGTTGTCTTTCTCTCGGCTAGAACCAGTCTGGTCAGTCTCCTCTGACCTCTGGCATCAACAAAGCATTTCTGCCCACAGAACTGCCGTTGACTGGATATTTTCTCTTTTTTAGGACCATTCTCTGTAAACCCTAGAGATGGTTGTGGGTGAAAATCCCAGTATATCAGCAGTTTCTGAAATACTCAGACCAGCCCTTCTGGCACCAACAACCATGTCCCATTCAAAGTCACTTCAATCATCTTTCTTCTCCGTTCTTATATTCAGTTGAAACTGCAGGAGATTGTCTTGAGCATATCTACATACCTGAATGCATTGAGTTGCTGCCGTGTGATTGGCTGATTAGAAATGTGCGATAACGACCAGTTAGACAGGTTTGCCTAGTAAAGTGGTCAGTGGGTGTTTGTTTTGTTAACATTATTGTCTATGGCCTGTTTTTAATGCATTAGTTACTGGTGTCTGCACACATCATCTTCCTGGTCACTGTTCCTGTAGTCGACCGGTTGGTGCAGAGAGACTAGTTTATGTGCATTAAGTTTATTTTCTCCCTAATCTTATATGTTTTTATTGGTATTTTGCTATAAAGTGGGGGCGTGAAGAGTACTTACCGACCCCGCACATTTCTGTTATGGTGCTGTGGCTGGATACCCGACCAGATGCTTTTCTTGTCATAGCCTCATTCATAAAGCTGGTTTGCGTTAGCCGACAAACAACAAAGAACAAAGAATGGATCCAAGCAGGAACATGTGGATTATCCTGTTTGGTCCACAACTCAAGGAAACTGCATTGAAACAAAAACCTGGATAACGTACTCCAAGGATATTCTACTCGTTACAACACTCTTTCGCACAGGCCTTCATCACTGATCAGCTGGGGCAGGAGCTACAACGCAAAACAAGGAAAGGTAACAAGACAGGGGAAGAAGAAAAGTGGACCTAAAGCAAGACTGAAGCAACGAGACGAGACGGTAAAACAGTGCATGTTTCCATCAATAATTCTCTCCAACATGCGCTGTTTGTGCAAGAACTCCAACGAACTCCAAGCTAAAGTGCTGCACATGTAGCCGGACTAAACATGAAATAGTATTCTATCGTTTATTTGCTTTACATTTTGGTGTCAAAGAGAAGAGAAGAGAAGTATTTTGTTCATGTTTTTTTATTGAAATCTATGAATTCAACATGGTGTAAGACATGTTTCTGCTGTTTTTCTTAGAAAATGAATTGCAGGTATTGCGGTACAGCATATAGCTTCAGGACAGAAAGGGTTTTGGTGCAGGAGTAGGCCTCAGTCACTCTAGGTGATGGATTTTTTTCTTTTAAATGACAGTCTACAATTCATGCTGCTTAAAGAGACATAATACTTCTTCAAGAAGCTTTTCTCTTCTCATCTACCTAAAAAGTTCAAAGAGCTGACACAGCAAGGATATTATTGATGTGTCAGCATCAGATCAAATGCATGATTAAAATATGAGAAACATCCTGACAGAAATAAAACCAGCTACATTAAAGCTAGCATTTACAAACTAGTTTACAGAAATTGTGAGGGAAATGACCAGGTTGCAGTTTCCATGAGTTCATATTAGAGATGACTTCTGCTGCTGTTGGGTTGGTATATTTGTTACACACTTATTAGTAACCACTGTCAAAGTGCTGACGACATTCAGTTTCCATTTACAAATGTCCAGTTTGATGCAATAATATGGATTTATTTGATACAGTTCTATAGGAAAACCAGTTTGCTTATTAAAAATTGTTGTAGAAAAACAAGTTTTTTAATTTAATAACATAGGAAATTTAATTCAAAACAGTTCTGAGCCTAAAAATTAAAAATTTCTAACTAGCTCCAGTTTATAGAAAGGCAATTTTTCAATGAAAGAATCCCCCCCCCAAAAAATAATGATTTATAATTTTGATGCAACAATATGAAGTGAAGTTTCACTTGATTCAATCAAATTAATTAATGCCAAAATTTATGAAAATATGGAGCATCAGTAAGTAAATTTTGTACTTGTAAGAAAACTGTGCAGTAGGGGTGGTAGAGAAAATCGATTTGGCGATATATCGCGATAGTTCATTTGCCGATGTTTGTATCGATTCAAAATGCTGTCAAAACTATACAGGTGGGGTTCAGTGTCTTCCATGTAAACAAAGCATCTTAGCCACATTAAAGCGTCTCCTTCATCCTGTCATGCTGCCTCATCATCACACTTTATTGTTCCTGGAAGGAATTACTGGTAGAGTTTTTTTTCCCCTTCATTTTTGAAGCAAAGTTCAGACTCCTGAACCGTTTAAAAGTACTGGAGAAGCTACATTAAGCAATGTTGAAAATAAACAGCACTTTAGTTCCTCAATCATATACCTTTAGAACATTATTGTTTAAGGCAAATCCATTCTATTAATTTTCTTATGCTGAAAAACATTTGTTGTAAAAATCAGACAATGGCTGATTCTTTGATTGTTTCCTTTAAGAACAAATATATTTTAATCTACCAAAATAAATTATACTTCAAACCAATAAATAGTTGTGTGCAGACTATTTTTGTTTTGTTTTGTTGCTGTGTGAACTAAATTATGTAATTGAATTTACTTACGACGCTTTTATGTTTTAACTTTGTGATATCGACTACCCCCCCCCTCTAACCCCTTATCCCCCATCTCTGACATCCCACTCTGTTTTCTTTCAATCCTCTTTTGTTTCCTGTTTTCTGTGCGGTCCAACAAGGAATGCATACAAATATAATTTTCATAAATAAAGCTTAGCCTCAAATACAAAAGGGGTTTCTACAAATATACTCAGTCTGTCTGAAGATCCATAAACCCCAATTGTAACAATAAAATCTGTCCAGTACTAGAGGCACTCAGCTCTGAAAAGCTTGCTCAGCTGTTGGACAGGATAGGTTTAATAAAAAAGAAAAAAAGAAAAAAGGAAATATGATCAGAAACTGCCCCAAGTGTGCTTATGTGCAAAACCGACTCCCCAATGGCATCCCTGCCATCCTGAGAACAGTTAATGGTCCACAGTATACGTCAGCAGAGTTCAAGAAGTTTAGCCAAAGCTATGGAATCCAGCACAAAACATCATCGCCACACACTCCACACTCCAATGGTGAGGCGGAAAGGGCAGGACAGACTGTCAGAGACTGTGGAGCAAAGCCACAGATAAATATCTCGCATTATTGGACTACCGGACAACACCACTCAAGTAAAAGAAGATTAAAAGGAAAAAAAAAGTGTTTTACCAAAATAAAAGCACTATGAATTTGCTTGGGTAAAAGCAACTTATATATGAGAAACAGCTGCAGTGCTTAACATTGTGATCATTAAATAAACAGAATTTTACAATTTTATTACAATAAAAGACATATTGATATCCAGTTATAGTTTATTCTAAGTCATACTCTTACAAAAAAGAAAAGTTCCGGTACAATATCGGGATACTTATCGTATCAACAGACTCTTGCACCCCTAGTGTGCATTGATTGGTGAATTACTTTTAAATACTAATTGATTACTTCATTACTGAATGAAATTGTAATTAAATACTCATTCCCTAATTTAAAAAGTAATTCAATACTCGTTATTTTACTTTTATCTTTTCACACAAATTCTCAAGGGAATACAAAACAAAAAATGATATCCATGCTTGGAAAAAAGAATAGAAATATGAAAATTGTTTCTTCATTCTTCACAAAGAAGATGAGACGAAATGGTAGAAAATACTCAAACTATGTGTTGATTTTTATTAGTTTCAGGAAAGCATTTCACCTAAAGACAGTTTTTCTACTCAAATGTACACACACACACACAAACACACACACACACACACTCATTTCTTGTTACAGGTACGAAACCTTTTCACAGACGGACATTGTTTTTTTACAGATAACAAAATCATTTTACAGACACAGAAAACTCTTGTTACAGATACAAAACTTCTTCACGGACAGACCATTTATTTTCCACAGATAGAAAATATTTTTACCACAAACAAATCTCTTGTAAAAAGTACGAAACTTATAAAATGTCATAGAGTATGTCTGGGTGTCCAGAACATTTCCATGTTAAGTAAACAGTTCTGATCATCATAGGGTGCTTTAAATCATCCATCCATCCTTTTGGGGTCACAGGGCTGCCACAGCCTGACCTGGCTACTGTTGAGAGAAGGCAGGGTTCACCCTTGACTGGCTGCCAGCCTGTCGCAGGGCACAAAACCCCAGACACATTCTCACACAGTAACAGTCACACCTAGAGTAATCAATCAACTGTGGTGCAGTGGTTAGTGCTGTCGTCTCACAGCGAGAGCACTGTTCTCCCCGTGCATGAGCAGGTTTTCTCCGGGCCCTGGCTTCCTCCCATGGACCAGAAAGATGCTTCATAGGTTAATTGGTTACTCTAAATTGTTTCTTAGTGTGACTGTGAGTGTGTATTGTATTGTGTGGCCCTGCGACAAACTGGTGACCTGTCCAGGGTGTATCCTGCCTTTGCCCAAGAGTAGGTACCAAAACTAGGCTCCAGCAGCCCCGTGACCGCGGAAGGGATAAAACAGATTAATACAACGGATGGATTCTGATTCTGGTAAAAAAAAAAAGGTGGATTATCTGAGGAATCAACAGTTTTGAATGGTGGAAATGCTGCTTTGTAAAGTTTAAATTCTGTCAAACATATGATCAAATGTATGACCTTCTAATAGATGACTGAGGACCTGTCAGCTGCCAGAGAATAATTATGTATATTTCTCGTCTTTTCAATATAAATTTGCAGACAAAACATGAGCATAATAATATAAATTAGAATTCAACAGCACTCATCAGAATAAAGTTTGGTCTAATTAAATGACTTTCTGCCTACCAGTCACTCAACATGTGCAAGAACTGAACAACTATCAGCGAACGCTGCAATAGGACAGACCCCATGTCCCACATGCAGATCCTCACCAATGAAAAACATGTGATGTGATGTGTGACGGTTTGTCTTCTAGATCTTTTTATTGCAGCCAAAGAAACGATGCTGAAACTGTTTGCTGGTAAAACAAACCAATAAAGTTATCAATCTCTTTTCTTTCTTGGTTAATGTTACTTTGTTTGACTTGGTATTCATGTGCATTTACATGATGATAAAAAAGAGAAAAAACATAAATGACTTATTCTATGGCTTGAACACTCGTTAAACTAAGTGTAAATGTTTTTGGGGCTACGTCTGTTTCCTTTAAAACTAATACAAAGCTGCCCTGCTACTGCTCATACATCATGTTATTACGCTCCTACATCTCTGGGTCTGTTGCTATGGGAAACAGCATAAGGAAAAATATACAGAAAACATGGTCAATGCATGTGCTCCATTCAAAAAATAAAGTTCATTCTGCATTTCCTGAGTATGATGTTAAAATCTAGAGGAAAAACACTTTAGTTAACTTTTTCCAAAAATCTCAGCAGCATCTCATTTTTGTCAGTAAAGTCAGACAGTTTTCAGCAGAAAGTAAAGTAGAGGCAGGAGACGCTCGGGGATTCTGCAGGTTTGAACACAAAGCAGTTTCAAGAAAGAAAGAAATGTTCTGCACGGTTAGACAGCAGACGCTCAAGTTTGTTTTTCCACAGCACAACACAAAGCTCAGCTCATGTCGTCGCAGAGCTGGCAGAACTGCAACACAATGGAGAAAGAAGACACAACATTTAGCAGCAGTTTCATTAAAAACTGTTTATCATCTCCTAGTAAAACAACGTCCATAATAAGCCAGAAAAGAATGACACCTGATCCTGCTTTTTAGTCAATAAACGTGATGAAGTGGGAAAAAAATATATTTCTTGGTGATTTATGTTTTTGTTTACATCATCAAAAAAATAGAAATACATACATTTTAATTTTGATTTAATTTCATTGACTTAAATAGGAAAGAAAAAGAAAACTGCATTATTAAAATAAAGCGCAAATCCATGATTTCTAGGAATCAGAAACTGAACACTTTGTCCTGCTTTCCTACATAAATTAGAGACAGTTCACTGCCTTTTCTGTGAATCATTTCAGGCTCAGTGTTTCTCATTGCTCTTACTTTTAGTCCTCCCTTTATCACTAATCTGGAGCAAATAAAGCAAGAGACAAAGAGGCACAAAGACAGCTGTCAGAAACATAATTAAAGATACTATAAGCCATGTTTTCAATAGATGGCAGTGTTGAACTGCTGAAGAGCTGAGCACACAGCAAACTGTTCAGACTTTAGATTTCTGTTGAAATGTAGTCTTTCTCTCCTCTTCTGCTCCTCCTCGCCGTTGTTTGAGCTTGATCCAGCGCTGAAGTTCCCAGGCTGGACTCAACTGTCAGTCAGGACGAGTCGACATCTCAGCAGTGCAGCTGAGCCAGGTCTGCATCATCCCACCTGCCAATCACGGCTCCACACCTTCAATCCTCTCCATCTCTCTGAGGCAGGTTTGACCACCGCCCCCCCATCGCCTCTCCCTTTTTCAAAACAGTCACTACCGCAGGAGCACCGAGATCCGTCTAACTCTCCAACCAGCACTTCCTCACAAACACTCAGATCCAAACCGGCTCCAGCTGACAAAGCCCTCACAAAGGAGCCAGGCTGCATGGGTGCATGCATAACCAGATTAACAGAGCGACCGTTTGTGTGCTCATAACATAATCCACCTCAATCAGCTTTAACAGGTGGCACTCAGCTCCAGCAGTTACTCTTTTTACCTTACTGGTCCAGCTAAGTTTAGCAGTTTGGCTGTTTTCTGGACGCACTGTGAGGGGTTCACACGTTGTCCTGGTACTGTTGCAGAGACACATGGACACCCAAAGTTGTCAACACAACATCATTTAACGCTGTGTAGAGTCCAAGCACAGGATGTGCAGAGAAAATGAGAGGTCTGGATATACGTCTTCCATTAACGCCATCACAGGATTAATGCTACAGAAATGGCAGATGGTTTGTTTACAACATTAATCCTCTTAAAATACAAAAGACCTCCAGCTGTTGCAGGTAGTGAAGGTGATGACCGGGCTGCCAGCCACACAGCAGATCATGGTTCATTCCAGGTCTGACGCAGATCAAATACCCCGATGCTCAAACTGGAACCATGAAAGTTGTACCATTTCATGTTAATAACGATTTGATTCACATCATACCTGTGATTGCCAATACGATTCAGTCAATATTGATTCCTTTTTAACAATCTGATTGGATCCTATTCTCTGATCTAAAGTGGATCCAGATCATCTTGATCCAAACTTCCAGCAGTGAGACTCAGACAGAAATTCCTGCTACTGAACAGTTTTCCAGATTCTTGGATTTCTTCCAGATCATCAAGTTAAATGAAATCTGTGCCCAAACAAACAAGTAAACTAGAATGAATGTCAAATCCATTCACATGTTAGTTTCCTAAAGTTCACCACTGTTGTTTTTCCACATCCAAAGAATCCAAAGGGAACATTCTTAGAACATTCTAGACACTGGATGGTCACATGACTTTATTCAAAGTCTGTCCACACATTGGACTGGAATGATGGATGATCAGTTTTTGATGACATCACATGTGTTTTTTTTGTCATTTTTATGTTATAGTAAAATTGACTTTTCATGTCTCAATTCAAACGGTATTTTCTAATATTGATTCAATTATCGAGTTATCTATTTTAAAAGGATTTTTAAGGTACAGGTTGATTCAATTTGAGATCAGATCAATCTGATTGAATCTTTGTAACAGAAATCAATTATTCTATTAATCGTTAAACCCTGAATATAGGGATCTCCTATGTGCGTGTGTGTGTGTGGTGAACTTGCACTGTGCCATACATTCATTTCTCCTGGAAAACACGGAGCACAGGCGTTCACACAGGTGTGGATAATGGGGGGGCTTCCTCTGATTTCCGGAATCTCAAAGATTCACAAGCATTTCAAAAATCATCTAAAAAGACTCGAGGAGCAAAGCAATACACCTGAATTGTTGGCCTCTAATGTTACACTTTGAGTTTTTGGAATTCTTTTCCTCCGATAATCTGGAACAAATATTTTTAGTATGCTTTTGCCTTGATTTGAACTTTTCACACTGCCTTTCAGATCAGAAATCCTTATATTTGAAGTGATGCAGGTTTCTCTGGAACAGATCTACTAAAGTATCAAAATCCTATCTTTTCATAGTTACTGATGAAAACCATCTACCGTTTTTGGAGTGCTCAGTTCACTGCAGCGGACATCTGCTGCTTGTGTTTCCTCTCTCCTCATTATGTTGTGGTCATTTCTTCACTGCAATTATAGCATGCTCCATTGCAAGAATAACTGATGAATTATGTTCACAGATAGCCCTGAAGCTCCATCCGCAGTGAGCCCACGACACGAGCAGCTTTCTTCACTGGTTTGAACTTCTTCTAAATGAAGCCTTGCTCTTTGATTGCATCACAGAGAGCCGCTGTTATCAGATGCCTCACAGATTGTAAGGCCAGACAACGCACAGGGACAAATGCTGAGGCCATGGCAAATGAGGACATAATTAGATACAACTTTTGAATACTGGCACAGTGGAAAAAACATTCTTTGTACTGGACTGATCCAGTGAATCATTTCTAACCTTGTCAGGTGTCAGACGGTGCCACAAAACAGCACAAGCTCCAAATGTGGTGTACATTGTTCTAAAATACTATTGCTTGAGCTACATTTAGTTTATTGATAACCTTAAATCCAGGAAATGTACCAGAATTCTAGTTCAAATAAATAAGTGGATTGTTTAACTTATTACAAACACGTTAAAGTTCATTAAGGCTGAATAAATGAAGACCTTAGAACTCACATCAGCCGTGTCTCAGAAACGTCTCCTTAGAGCTTCAGAACCAGCCTACAGCTAAAACCTGGATTTTTCTAGAATGAGCTGTTCCCTCAGCAGCAGCTGGAACCAGTTCCAAACACCCAAATACAGGTCCTTGCAGTCAACAGATTAGGTAAATTAGCTTTTCTAATGCTTCCATTGCTGAATGTTATGAAATGAGAGCACCTCAGACAGGAGAGAAATGATTGTTTGATTGTAATTATCCTATAAGCCACTCAAGCAAATATGATTTAATTTCAACAAGGATTTGAGTTCCTATATTTGTGCCGCTTAATCCTGTGAACTGTCTCTGAGGAATTAGACATGTATTAGGAGTGTTTTAGTGTGAAAAACATTTTAAGGAAAGAACACAATTGCAATAACAAGCCCAGGTTGTCTAATGAAACTCAAATGTACAGAATTGTGCGTTTCATTTCCTTTATGTGTTTGATCTTTGGACTTGCTAGATTTGGATCTCCTCTGTCTAAATGCCATGTGGGGAATATTGTGGAGTCTGGCTCCATTTGAATTGATCCTGCTGCTCAGCTGAGAAACATTACAAGCTCTGTTTTGCTGGAACTGTTTTTGCATGGCTACTCCTCCGACCCCCTCAGATCTCTCCCGGTCAGAGTTTTACTGACCTGCGTGACAATAACTACACGTTTAAGCACTTTACGCAGAGCTGGAAGCTGTAGGATTATTTCAGTGCGGGGTCAGTGGGGTCACGTTACATTTCTGCTGTTAGGCAGTAAGCCAGCTCTCTTAAGCAGTGATTAACAATAAAGACAACGGCAGAGAACGGAGATCACAACTCAGAGCCGTAAATAATGCATGAAAATAAAGGAAAAAACAGGGATGGGAGGCAAAGATGACATTTTATGCATTCAGAATGATTAGACAGAACAGAAATGATTTGAATGACGATCAGTGTATAGAAAACAGAAGAATACAGAAACACAGCGCTTGGTTTGAAAATCTAAAGAGCTTTAAAGGAGTTGTGCTCCAATATCCAAAACCAGGAAATCAAGTCATGTTTTTGACAAACATTTCTCACAAGAATCTGTTTTTTATTTTAACATTTCAATGTATAACTTGCTTTTTTCTTTTTCCTGTCATTTCTGTATACCTAACCCAGGTCTTTGGTGTTTTTTGTGGTATGTAATTTCCTTATTCTTAAACATGTACAACAATATCTGGACGCCAGCAACCCCCCCCCCCCCTTTTAATCACCCTCCCACCTCTAACATCCCTCTCTCTTTTTGCCTGGCTTTCTTTTCTGCCCTGTCAAACAAAAAACATAAAAAATGAAAAACGGTAACAGATATGAGTAAGATGAATAAAGTTTAGCCTAAATTACAAAAGGGGTTATTTCAAATATATATAAATAAAGATTCATAACCCCTAAAATATGTCCAACACAAGAGGCCTTCAGCTCTGATCTGTCTGCTCAGCTGTAGAAAGAAGAAAGAAAGAAAGATTTATCCTAAGAATGAGTGAATGAATGAATGAATGAATGAATGAATGAATGAATGAATGAATGAATGAATGAATGAATGAATGAATGAATGAACCCCCCCATGGTTGGTTGGTTCATTCATCAACAAACCACAAGTTCAGAAAAATAGAGCAGCAGATTGTTTGCTAAAATTGAAAATTCTCTAATTGACTAAAGACCAAATATTCATGGATCATGAGCATCAGCCTAAAAACTTCAGCTGCCCTCCTCCCCACTCAGACCAGCAATAAAACAAGTTTGAGCAGAAAGTAAAACTCCAATCTGTTTTTATGAGTCATTTTGCGGCTCTATTCGTAGAGTTCAGTGCAAAACTTTTGCATAAAAACTTCTTTCAGAGACACTATTGTTGCAGATGACTGTGGGGGTGGTGGATTTTTCAAGGGAAGTGCATTAATGCATGCGTGTGAATCAGACGGCTTGCATCTGATGGTGACTCATCACTGCCATGCAGTTAACCATCTCCTGGGGGGTTTTATCTTCACCTTTAAAAAAGTAAGATGGAGCCAGGCTAACTGCTCTCCTTCCTCCTCCACATGGACAGAGCAGCGCACACACATCTGCTCTCAGCCTCATCACAGCCTCAGTGATATTCAATATGTGTCAGATATCAGAACACAAACGTACGCAGATGAGATAGAGAGGACAATATCAAACCAGAGGAGCAACCTCCCCTCAGCTGCTGAACGGCAAAGCTGAAGACTTAAGGCTTCGTGAGGTTAAAGTGAGCACAACCCGCTGAAAACTGTAAGCATTGAATGTGCCGACATTCAAAGACTGGCTCTAGGTTCTACAGAGAACAGCAGCAGGTCTGGCTTTTTTTCAGCAGCCTTCCCATTAGAGTGAGAGTGGAGGCGACTGGCAGCTGGATTAAAAACACAAAGTGCAGTTTAAAGCCCGGCAACTTTCCTCCATCAGGATTTTCATTGTTTTTTAAATAAAATGCAGACACATGCCGCATCCACTAAACAAAGGTGGTGCGTTAAGCTGTCATGTTTAGTCACAAAGGTGTTCACTTCACTGTCAAGACGACACAAAGAGGAAACAAAAAGCAATACTCACGAATGACTGAGACATTAAAGGCAAATCATGTGAAAAAGAAAAACATTCCTAATTATGATATGATTACTAAAAGCAGATAAACACATTCAGACTCCACCCTCTGGGATTTCCACATCTTCAGTGAGGATAGGTAAGGATGAACTGTTGTTTGGTGACAAATGTGCAAAGACTGCAGATGTTAAGCATTCAAGTTTCTGCCAGGACTAACTCTGTTTGAACAGTTGACATGGAAATCTACACGGTTTCCATATCATTTGGTGCTTTGATTAAACAGCTTCAGCTTGTTTTCTGAAGGTTGGAGGATTCCTTTGTTTGCTCCTGTTGTGAGCTAACATTACTGTGGGATCATAGATTCGTTTTAGCTGATCTGAATAATGTTTTATACTAACTACCCTGTTCTCTGCACATGAAACTTGTAATCTCTACAGACTAAATCCTAAACCTGAAGCACAGTCATTTCAACTGTTGACCACGTATCAGACTAGAATGTGGAATCGGAATCTGAGCTTTGACCTCACACATATGTTAGAAACAACAACATGCTTTTTGGCAATAATCAGGGATCTGTCATTTTTGGCAAAGCAAGATTGTGCAGTACCATCACGTCATATTAATATAATCTATGGGTGAACCTTTTTTTGCCTACTGTTCACACTAAAGAGTGGAGGCCTCACTGACAAAGATTTGTGAGGAAACCTTCGGTGGAGGTTACCAGTTGTTGCATGTGACATTGCATCAATGCTTTGCTACCTCATGCAGAAAAACCTCTAGTGGGAAGAAGGTGAGATGTCAGTTTCTTCAGAGCACAGAAACAGTAACACAAATAAATCCTCACTAAACAAACCAACAACTTTTAATGTAAATGTTTTGAGGAAATTGGGGAAATAAATCTGTGACTGACAATAACAGAAAACCAAATTTCATCTCTTTATTGAGGACAAATCATTTGTCATTCTGGAAAACAGATGCAACTGAGAGATGAAGACTGAGGTCTCAAACTAACTGTGAAAGTTTTGTGTTAAAATGTATTTTAAGGTCTATTTTCAGAGTCATAAATACAGCAGCCTCTTTATTAAGCATTACCCCTGGTTTTATTTATTTCAGCTGAAGGCTTTTTGTGTTGGAAATATTTTACTGTCACAACATGGGGTTGTGGATCTTCTAACACGCGAGGTGTGTAGTTGTATAAACCTCCTTTTGTAATTTAGGCTAAACTTTATTGAGATTTATAACATTTGTATCATTTTTTTTGTTGGACCGGATGGAAAAGAAGAAGAGGAAAAAGGGAGGGATGTTGTAGACAGGTCCACCCGACCCAGGAACTCAGCACCCAAGGGACACTTCCTCTGTTGTTCCCCCCCACCAGGGATGGGGTAGGGGACAGATGATCAGAGGTCCCTCCTTCCTTGTGTAATGGTACGTGTTGTTTGTTTGTGTTGGAGTGTATATTGTTGAGGCGTAAGGGGTGTATGAAATGAGGGGTGCAATTAAAATGGGCAGGTAGGGCACTGAGGGGACATCTCCTGATTACTCACAGTGATGTCCCTTCACCCTCCCCACCAAGGGGCCCTAAAGGTCTACGGTGCAGTTAAGACATTTAGTGAGGCGCTAAGAGGACATCTCCTGCTTGCTGAAGGTGCAATGAAAACCGAAAGGGGAGGGGCCCAATTCCATGCTGTAACTATGGGAGGGAGGGGGGCACTGCCAAGCAAGTGACCCCCGGGAGGCGCCTCGCAGGCTGATAACCCCCCCCACCCACCACCACCACCACCACCACCACCCCCCAATCACCCAAAGAAGTGGCCGTAAAAGGAAGGAGATTAGGTCGGGGGAAGCTAGCAGACTGAGCCCCAACCAGTAAAACAACCCCCTCAGCATCTGGCCCAAGCCTCCCAGCCCAGGGGCCCCATTGCAAGGAGCACCAATACCCCCCACCCCACACAAAGAGAGAGCAGCCAAGAGATAGCCCAGTGGCAAGCCCAACCCCCGCAATCCGACAGCTTTGGTCAGGGTCTGACAGGACAGAGGCAGCCTGACCAGTCAGGGCCCGCACCGATTCCCTCAGTGGAGACCCCAACCAGCCAAACCTCCATGGTCCCATACCTTTAGTGGACTCCCCCTTCCCATATACAGCCCCCCAGGAGAGGGCCAGAAAGTCCACCCCCAAGCCAAGCCAGACTCAATCCCGCCATTCACACACACCCATGGCCAAGCAAGAAAGACCACGCCGCGCCCCACCCAGGTGCCGAACCAGATCCCCCAACCAACGGAGCCTTCACTGCCCTCACCGGACACCAGACGGCTCCAACCCCACCCCAAAACGCTGGCAGATGGACGCCTGTAGTTATTATATATTTTGGAGTATGGGTTGTGTTTTTTTGCATAATTTTGGCCGGAGGTGTGATTCAAAACTAGATGAGACTTATGTGTGACTTTTATTTAAACAAATAGCCTCATATGTTCCTTATTTTCCCTGTTACAATAGTTAAAGGGCACTGCAGGCATGTGCATCAGCATTGCTACTGACAGCAATGCAGAAGAAGTGGCGACCAGGATTAAAGATTTAAAGATTAGGAATTCAACAGGTTTAGTGACTTTCAGTGATATAAAGAGATCAGTTGACTTGTGGCATGTTCTGGTGGTAAACGAAGCGTCAGAAAATACCAATCACATGGCAGATTTCAAAACCATCTCAAACACATTAAATTAAACAGAACAAATAAAATACATGACTCACACAGAGTGTTTAGGCTCCTGATTTATAAGCAAAATCCTAACGAGAGTTGTGTTTGTGTCTTACTGTATCTCTTTGGTCCATCTTCAAGGCAGAAGGAGAGTGTGAGGGTGGCGTCCTCCTCAAAGAACTCTGTGGCAAAAGCGTCCCACCACAAACTGTCACTTTCCTGTGAGAGGAGAAAGATCTCAGGTCATCATGAAAGCACAGTTGTCGTCTCCCCTCACCCCCCCTCAACAGATTGGGTTTAACATGGTGCCTTGCTCAAGGGTGAGTCACCAAAAGTGACCCTTGAGGAAACCTTTATGTGTTCTTCTACTAAAGTAACCGTGGTTATGCCATGGTCCGGGTGAATACTCAATTCTGATAGGCATTAAAAAGTGATAATGCACAGAGATAATCATCATCATCATCATCATCATCAGCCTGTCACGCCACTGCTGGCGGATGGCCTCCAAATCTTACTCCACTCTTACTTACTCCACAGAGATAATGTACAACTAAAAAGAAGTTCCGGTCAGCTAGCTTAAATGTTTCGTATCACTCCTCTGGCTTCTTTAAACAACCTTTAGCTTCATCATCTGGACAAAAACAAGCGTTAAGAGGAGAACTTTCTCTCTGAACTGATGCTTTATTTAACCCATCATGACGATCAGCATAGATATCACTTTTCTTTGCCGCTGTAGTCGAGGTCGGTGTGCGCTCTGTAGCTGTTACCATGACAATGCGTTGCACCATGTATCAATTAGTATGCTTTTTGTGAAAAAGCGATTTAAACCTTAAAATGAACAAGAACAAAGTACTAACACTGATTGAACACTTATTTCTTTAGTTTTGGAAAACCAATGGATGGTATAAGCGGGATAATGGCCGAGGAGTGTCCATAATGAGAAATTAACAGACTCAACGAAAGCAACCGTCCTCCACTTTGCGTCGGATGGTTCAGGCTTCCGTGCCGTCTCGTCGGCCTTACTTATACTTTCTGGATATGGATTTAGATCAACAGACAGAGACAAAGAGAGTATGACCATGCAGGCTGCATCTCAAAAATGATTACTGGTTGTGTTAAAGGACAGAATATAGACATTGTATAAGAGAATAAAGAAGAATTTCTTTTAAACATAAAAATATAAATTAAAGAGAACAAAGCAGTCTTCATTTTTAAAAAGAAAGAAGAAAGTTTAGTGCTGACCTATGCAGCCAGTGCTCCGCAGTGCTCTCTCCTCTTTCTGAGCCTTGGTGAGCCCAGCCTGAGGCTCCAACAAGCCCGACATACCAGCAGAGGCCCGACAGCATGCTCATTCCCTCACTTACACAGAGCACGTCTATCTGAACAGCAGCTGCAACACAATGCCTAAATGTTTACATCTATGAGGAAGAATATGGGAGATTTTTTGCTAGCAGAACACAGACGTGCTTTGGACTTCTGTGCTGTTCACAGGATCAGAGACTGTAGTATTAGTAAACTGTTTAGTGGTGCAAACCAAACTAGAGGCCCATAGTAACAGTATCATGAACAGTGGTGACAGTAATTACAGGTGCATGATAGGTTGAAAAAAACACCTGTCCCAGTGATTACATGAAAAATCGTAGATGGAATGGAGCTGATTTGATGTTTTAGTACAGACTCTAAAGTAGAAAAAGTAACAAGTGTTTGTAGTTTTACTACAAATGTATTTGTAGTTTTAGCAGTAGTTATTACTAAAGCTGGGGGGAGAGGAATCGTGCATATTTATCCTGCAGGGGGGATGACTCCTCTACCAGCCTTTTGCCCTCGTCCCCGTCAGAACCACCCTCACCCTCCTCCCCCCTCTGCTAAAGCTAATTTCCTCTGACACCTCGTGACAGATCAGCACGTTTCATTCGGCGCCAGCTCCAAAGGATCACAAACACTTCCCACATGTTAGCAATTAGCAGTGTCACCATCAAGCAGCATCAAGCCAAATGAGCGGTGACCAGAGCGCCAGGAGGTCAGCGCGTCTTCCTCCAGAAGAGTCCCATCCAAGAGGGAGATGTGTTGAGGAGGCGCCAAACACAACACTCATGAAAGCAGCTATTCAACAGGTGATCGCCTGTTGAATAGAGCCTGTGTGTCTTTGAGGTTTGCACCATTCACTCTGTCCAGTTTCAGACATAAAAAACAAAGTCCAAATGTCTTCTGCAATGCCACTGTTGGAATTTGGAATCACCTAAAATCCTTATCAGCAGATCCCAGTTTCCAAAAATCCCAACTGGATGAGAAACACAGGAAGTGTTTCAAGTTTTACATTCTGCAAATTTCTCTGATTTATTTCTTACATTCTGAATGATAAAATCCTAAAACTGAAGAAACTGAGAGCTTTTTTAGATCTTAGTGTTCACACTTGCAATATTTTTAAAAGGCTAGCTAACCTATTTTGTATTATTAATTGATTGGTATTTTTATTAATTACGTCAAAAATGGCAAAAGAATACATTTCAATTGTTTTTTCTGTTACGCTGACCAACACCTGCAGGCTGCGCACATTCAAACTGAGGTCAGAAGCCCACAGTTTCATTAAAAAAAAAAGCCTGACAGAGCACATTTCTGTCATTTTGCCTCATTAGTCGGGCAGAGAAATTACTAAGGATTTAATGAATTGAAATAGAATCACTGTAATTAAGTCAGAATTGGCACAGCAGTGAATATGTTCCACCTTCACATGATTTTAATCCTGAACACTTTCAGTCTGTAACTAGTTTCTCTAATGCAAGCTAAGTCAGAGAGATCCCCCTAATAAATGTTTTCAAAAATCAATCAAATCCTAAAACATGGCAGCAGTCCGGAGGGAGGGAGCTGCACGAGCTGCCGTGTGTGTCTGTGTGCGTTTCCTGACTGAGTCACACTGTGAGGGTCAGCAGGTGTGAACAGCCAGCACGTGTGCCGTGTCATGAGAAAACATCTATTTCAGAGAGACACACGGAGCCAGCCGTGTGGCACGCCAAGACAGAAGAAGCAGGGAGTGATGGAGACAGACATTCAAACCGGCCTCATCTCATAACGGAGCAGCGGGGGCATGCGAGGACAGCGGGGAGGAAGGCACGGCCACGGACGAGTCCGACTCCACATCTCAACTACACCTACCAACATCTGGAATGACTTTCAATAAATCCTTATACACATCATTTTTGTTCTTTTTATGGTTTATGTAAGACTGTTATATCAGCGTG
Source organism: Oryzias sinensis (assembly GCA_037389245.1). NCBI lineage: Eukaryota > Metazoa > Chordata > Actinopteri > Beloniformes > Adrianichthyidae > Oryzias > Oryzias sinensis. The sequence continues at coordinate 1,343,944 of CM074496.1, forward strand.
CTAGACAAGAATAAACTTTGTAAAGTAGCTCCTAAGTTCTCTGAGGTCACGGACACTGTAGGCACATTTACAGGATACGTCTGAATATTGTTTATCATCCCTACAGAAATGTAGACTGCAATTTACATGTTTGACTTTAGGTTAGCAACAATGTAGTACATTTTAAACACTTCCCAAATATAGGTGTATTAAGGTTGGTGGTTTTCTGTTGAACGTTCTTGGTTTCCTTAAATAAAGCTATGCTTTTTTTTCTGTTCAAAGTAGTAGTTTTAATGCCCATCAACTCAGCTTTTAGCCTCTAAATGATTACTCTTTTAGGTGTTTGTAGTCTGATGTTTATGTCCATGCTTTCCTTTTTATATAGCAATAATAATCAAGAACCAGAGTAGGTCAACGGCCACATATCCTGCGTGCGGGTCCTCTAAACCTCCATCCTGACAGGAAGTGAGTCTGAGCACAGGCTGGATGTGTGCGCCAGCGTCTGAGCCAAATTCACAGTCAAGTTTCTTCACAGGAAAGTTCTCCTCTTGGATTTCACTTGTAGACAAACCTGCCGACCATGTCAAACACTGAAAGTACATGTGCATGCAGCACATTACTATGTGGTCGAGGTTTCTTGTTAACCTGCTGAGGGCTTTATACACACACCCACTGGCCACTTGGACACTTCAGACCAGTAAGACATGGACAAAGCCCTGGAATTAAACCACCACCTTCTGACTAACAGATGATGGTTTTGGATCAACGGCGATTCACTGGTAGAGTCTTTGTGGTGCAACCTAAAAACGCTGTAGTTTCTGTCATCTGTCCAGTTATTTTGATCTTCATGTTTGAACCTCCAGGCTAAAGAGCTGCTTCATAGCCACAAAGTGCCAGTTAGCGCATATGGAAAGTACCAAACACCTGCCTATCCTAACCTTCTATTCGCTCTTACCTGCTTGTTTTTATTTTTATTTCATTTTTATTCATTTTCCTGGTGTACTTTGTTTTTATTTTGTTTTGTCAAGCTTTTGTCAAGGTTTTTGGTCACTGTACAGCACTTTGGAAACTGCCTGTTTGAGTGCTATATAAATGAAGTGGATTGGGTTGGATTCTTTTCTATAAATGTATGGGTCTTCCAAGTGTTTTTTAAGCAGCAAATATACAAATTCAATCCATTGATGTCTCCCTTTAGAAAAACTGTTCAATGATTTCACGCATTTCAGGAAATTCAGTGATGTTGATATTTCTAGTTATTTATCACCAGTCATCTTCTAGACTCTTGAATTACCTGCAGGAGTCTTCTGTTTTGCAGAGGAGTGATGGGTAAGCTCCTATCCTCTGATGCATAACACTGTTTTCTTTCCAAAAATCTAAATTCTGACTTTCATTTTCCCGCTCAGTTTTCAGGTTTTTTCTCATGTTACTGGTTTTTACAAAGCCATATTTTTTTCTTTAACCTGTTCATCTTCTTAGTTACACAATGTCTGACTACCAGCAGATGAAACTAAATGTCCCAATATCATCTCTATTTTTTGAAAGCAAAATGTTTTTGGATAGTTAGAAATTCCTATCTGGACGTGGAGGTTGCTCCAGTTTTTGCTCTTTATGTCCCTACATTGTGAGCCGCGGCTGGCTGAGCTCCAGATCAGTTGGTTTTGGCACGGATCTATTTGGACAGAGAAGACCCTGGATCAGATCCAGGAAGGCCGGAGAACCGTTTAAGCTCTGCCAGTGGGAAGGGGCCACACGAATCCTCTGGCTGAAGCTGAACCTGCCAAGAGTGTGTGAGGATCTCTCAGGAGCTCTGCCTTCACTGCGTCTGCTCCCAGATTCTAAGATTACAAATGACACATCTTTACTATGAAAGAGGAAGTCGGGACTGAGCTCCCTTAAAATATTTGATTGAGCTTTTTTCTGCCTGCCTGTCTTCATATCCGTCTCTGGGTTCTTCTTCCATCCTTCCAGCCGCTGCTCACTGACAGACGACATCCTGCCTTCATTTACGCCCGCGGACTCCCTGACGAACCACATGGCATGACGGTGTTTGTGTCAAATGCTACAAATCAGGCAGACTTCCAGGGACCTGCGGTGAACTGACACGACTGCAGCCTTGACGGCTGTGACTGCCGTCAGCCGATAAAGCTCTATTGATTCAAATGAATAGCGCCGCGTCTAAAGGGGATTTATCAATGTGTCAATTGCCCACTAGCCACCCACAAATCAGCAGCACTGGCCAGGCCGGCGGGATTTGTAGGAAATCCAGTGGATTGGTGAAACAGCATATGGAGGATCCTCAATAAATAGTAACAGAGCTGGGGGTTAAGTCTTCACATAAAATAATGCCCGCACAGAGGCAGATGGTTTCATGAAAACACTCAACAACGCTCCTGAGTGCTGCATGTATACACAAAGCCACTCATCTCTTTATTAGGCGGAGCCACATTATTCCCTGCTCAGTCTGTACATTAGTTTACATTTATTTTTACACCCGCGGGACAAGGCCATTTTTCTCAAAGCAACCCAATATCTCTGTTTTCAGCATGAAACATTCTGCAAGCAAGTGTGTTTCAGGCTGCATGCTTTTGTTGTTGCCTCCAGCCTCTTGTGGCAGAAAAGAAGCCTCCAAGAGTGTAGGCGTGTCTGGGGCCTGACCTTGGAGTATTACCAACGTCTGAAACCCCATTCAGCTCCTGAGCAGAATGCAGTGCAGCAGACGGCTGGGCAGAACAGGCTGAGCTGTCGCCAAGAAGCAGCAGCTTCAGCACAAACGCACAGGTGGAAAAGGTCTACTGGGCGAAACAAACGCACATTTTAATTATGTATTTTATGTCATCATATCAGATTCATAAAGGGATTTTTTTCCCATGTACAGCTTTCTGTAGCTATGACTTTGATTTGAGACTGTTACACCAAACAGAAAAATGTCAGTTTTTGTAGAGTTCATTAAAAACTTGATTTGCAATAGAAATGAAGATCTATACAAAGACAGCACTGTCAAAGTAACTACCAAAGCCAAGTTCCTGGTGGAAGAAGAATCTATTCATTAGGCACTTTTTACAGAAAAATATAACAAAGTAACGTGCATTAAAATTAATTAACAAAACAAAATAAATAAATAAAAGGCAGGTAGTTACAAAATGAACTTAAGGCTTGTCTGAATAAAAAGGTCTTTGGGTGTGCAACGTGGATATTTACCAAAGTTCAGCTTTTTAATGCTCTGTAAACAACAAGGCGCACGTTGAAAATTCAACAGGCAGCTGAATTTTTGTCACTTTGTGTCAAATAATGTTGCCACTAGAGAATCATGCCACGGCGGACCCTCTAAAATGAGCTGCAAGACCTTTGACCCCATCAGCACATTCCCTTAACATTGAAGGTGGATGCCCTGATGTGTGAATCCTGTTCAGGGGGAATTCTGGGTGGCACAGGGCAGAGCAGTCGGACCAGAACAGCCATTGAAACGTGTTGATAAGGATGTTCAAAACGGGTCAGCAAAATATGAAGTTTATCCCAACAAGGACTGCAAAGGACATGCATCATTTCTGCCTCCCATTCCTTTGCCCCGCCCTCATAATTCCACGCCAAAGAGTGAAGACATCTTTAGTCATGTGGTTTTGTTTACAAGTTTTGGTTCAAAACAGAAATGCCCAGTTAAAACCCAGACGACGGTTCAGGACTAGATGCAGATTAAGCTAAGTGGAGATGGTGTACACACCCTGAGGTTACAGCGTCTGTTGGAGAGCCTGAGTACCTTAGTGAAGTCTTCCTGTGAGAACAACATGGTTTAATCACATTTGTCACTTTGGTGTCAGCACAGGTTTATCCTCATAGGCTTCCAATGTTTTTTAAAGCAATGCAGACTTCACGTGCTGCTGCATTTGGCGTCCATACAGCCACCTGTCAAGCATTATGCAAATAAAGAGAAATGAATGCAGCAGGAGGAAAGTCCTAACCCTTTGACAGCCACTGCACATTCTGCAGGACTGACATCTAAACGAAGTCACCAGATATATTCCCTGGGTTCATGTCAAATCTATCCATTCATTTAGGCACCCCTCTGTTTCTGACTGTCATACATCACAGGCAGGAGTTAGGAACGTGGTTCAGACACCGATCGTGTCCTCATGTGGGCTCCAGGTCAAAATGCACAGATGTGTGCTGTTTCAATGCAACATGGGGGCCGATTACATGCAGCACTGCTGAGTTTGATTCAAAAAGACTGGTTCCTAACATCATTCTGTGTGTTTCCACTGACATGCTCATTCACAGAAAACATTTTTCTAAAAGGCTTTAGCTAAATTAGAGAAGATCTCTATACTTTCACATCAAGTGATCAGTACAGTAACAACTGTAAAGACAGAAACCTCCCATCTGCACCATCACATTTCACAGCCTCCAGTTTGATTACCTTCCCTTTAAAAGACTTTTGCTGCGTTCTGTTCGGTTTATTCTAACATTTTCAGCTGCCAGAAAACACCGACAAACAGTAATTGCTCACCCAAACACAAACTACCGGAACAAACTTAACCAAACAGCAGCAGCAGAGTCTCGCCTCAGTGGAGACAAACACAAATCTGTCAATAGAAGCAGCACAGACACAGACACTGCATCATAGTAACCTACATCAATACAGATGAAATGCTAAAGCAACTACAAAGTGCATGAATAACAAAGCAGGGAAATGGAATTATCTGCCGCACCCATGAGAAATTAGAACCTGAACGAAGGCAAGGATGCAGGTTCTGGCTTTGACCCACTAACACGATTCCAGGCATCAAGCCTGTGTTTCCCCTGCTGCTCTAATGAGACCAATAAACAATCAACTCAGCGCACTTCCTCCTACTGCAAAGCAGGAGTCTTCATCAATACTTGATTTCATCAGATACTGTTGAGCTGAGGCTCTGGGCTCTCGCTCGTACTCAGTTCTTCATCTGAAGAAATCCAACACAACTGCTGTGCGGCCGTGCACACAGACGCTCAAGCAACTCCCATGTGGTCAGCTGCCTCATACTGGAATCTTTTAAACAAATACTTTTATTACAACTGTGGAAATCCCATCTATCCACCCATCCATCCATCCATCCATCCGGCCTTGAAGGTAGAAAAGCGCTATATAAGTATACGCCATTTACCATTATTTCACATCTAAAATACATTTAAAAAGTGCTTCTATCGGCCTTGTTTTATCAGGAGATACAGCTATGTACAGCTAGGTATCATCAGCATAGCTATGAAAGCTAACCTTGTGGCTTCTGGTGACATTCCCCAGAGGAAGCATGTAAATGTTCAAAAGCAAGGGGCCAAGGATGGAACCTTGAGGCACACCACAGTTATTTTCATGGACCCCAGAAAAGTGTATGTCCACGCTTATCATAAAGTTCCTCTCCATGAGATAAGATTCAAAACACTTAAGAACAGTACCTGAAAGGCCAAGACTTTTAAGTCTTTTTACAAGGATGAGGTGATCAATCAATCAATCAATCAATCAATCAATCAATCAATCAATCAATCAATCAATCAATCAATCAATCAATCAAAACTTTATTTGTAAAGCACTTAAACAGCCACTAGAGATCCAAAGTGATGCACAGGTAGAATAAAATACAATTACAAGTAAAAATAATCAAATATAACAGTAGCAGTAACAAAACAATAATAAAAACACTGGCCTAATTGTCATCTACTCTGGTGTTAAAAGCCAATGAAAAAAGATGAGTTTGATGATCAGCAGTATCAAAAGCTGCCCTTACGTCAAGTAGAACTAACACTGAGATCTTTTTTTTCATGTACGATTTATTTATACATTAAAAAAAAATCAAAACCACAATTACAAAGAAAGAAAAAAGAGAAAAAAAACAACAACAATGTACACAAATGAATGAATAAAATCTTACAAACAATATACTGTGCTACCAATCTATGAACAGCAGAGACACTGCCCACCTCATAACTGTTAATGTATTTGAAAGTTCACTGGGTCGTTTCTAAGGTCAAGGACATGACATGCTCTAAGAAAGGTGACCAAATTTCAGAGAATTTACATCCTATACCATTAAGAGAATGTCTGATTTTTTCCAGCTTAAAAAAAGAAAGAGAGTCTTTTATCCACTTTGAGTGAGTGGGTGGGCGAAGATCTTTCCAGTGCATCAGGATAGTCCGACGGGCAAGTAGTGTCAGAAAGGCAATAAGGTCCTCTAACCAAGGAGGGAGAGAATGATTGTCCGGAAGTATACCAAAAAGGGCTGTCATTGGGGATCGTGTACTTTGACGTTACACACAGAGGATAAAGAGTCAAATACAGAGTCCCAGAAGTCAGAAGACTGAGATCTGACCTGAATTTAAGGCACACCTGATATCACAACAAGTCAGTCTCAGTACTGTGGTTCGTTCTAAAACCAGACTGGTTTGTCTCAAAGATGTTGTTTTGCAAAAGAAACTCTATAAAAGCAACTTTTTCTAAAACTTTTGTAAAAAAATTCTAAGTTGGACACTGGTCTGAAGTTGCTAAAAACTATAGGACTGGATTGACAGCTGGAGTACTGATCTAAGGAAATGTGCTTTACTCAGTGATGAAGGTCAGGCAAGGAAAAATTCCCTGAACTTTTCTTTGAGCGATATGGCGGGCGCGGAGCGAAATTTTTGAAAAAATAAATGGTCTTAGATGAATTCTGGTACATTCTGGCAGCTAGTTATTCACTTCTTATTCAAGAAACTAAGACTAATTGATCATCATGATTTGTCATTCAAACCCCTAGTTTGACTTGCCATTAAGGACTTGCTGGTCCTAAAAAAGAATTTGGATCATTGCTCAAAGTATAACAATCCTACAATCTAAGCTTTTCCTAAAATCTGCAAAAGATACAATTGCTAAAATATAGTAACATCAAAGCCCCAAATGGCAAAAAGAACACCAGTAACTATGATAATCTATGAAAGTACCTCATTTATTTGAACCATTTCTACTTTAGAAATACTGTTTTCTCAAACTATAATTAAATCAAAATATGGGATCTGCTTTAAACTATCTTTCTATAAATTAATACATCAATTCTTTAACAACAATACTTAGTAATCTGGGAAATATCAAAACAAACACAAACAAAATTAAACATTGTAAACATTCTTTTTTAAAGGGAGTGTGGGTCCAAACCACCAAATACTTATAATTATGTCAATAATGTTTTTGAGCAAAACTGAACTAAATCATGGTAATTAGGAAATACACATAAATTAGATAAAGAAATGTATTCAAATGTTTCAGTTTTGATCAATGTAGTCGGTTATTCTGCAGTCAGATCAAGAAGAACTCAGAAAAAGCGGGCTGTATGTTACGTGATGTGGCGCGATACGTAAGAAATAGTCCGCGTCGCGCAGCACCACCGCTGCAGTCAAGATTTGACGATATATATATCCTGATCGTCCCCATGGGTTGAATAAAGCATCATTTCAGAGAGAAAGTTCATTTCTCATCCGAAAGCAACTAAAACGTCCCGTCATTGGTCAATTAGGCCGGGAAGACGAAGACAAGATAGCCGCGCCCATAGAGAAAGCGATCAACGGAGAAATATAGAAAATAAAGCGAAAAATCGCCAATTTCAGACATCTTTTTCATCCGGAAAGCGATTTGTCCGTAGAGATCAGGTCTTTATTTCCTGGAAGATACGATTGGTTTACCCAAAAACCCGCATTTCTGGGAATTCCTGGAAGACTTTTATTCCTGTTTACTGCAAAGCAATTGGACATTGTAGATTTGTACCACCAACTTTTTTGCCCTCCCTGGTAGAAAAAAAACTACGCCAAAATTTCGAGGGGAGGCATCTGGGAGAGCTGTAGATGCATCCATGCCCAGCCATGTTTCTGTTAAAAAGAGACCATCAATGTTCAAATCTAGAATAAATTAATTCTAACAAAAGTTTTGTTGGACAAAGATCGAATGTTAAAAAGTCCCACGTTAAAAGACGGTGGAATAATGTTGGTTGTAAAAACTGCTTCCCGAGGCTTTGGTACTTTCTTCAGTGGGCGAAGGCAGCGGTGTTTTGGTTTTTTCTTACCACACCTCCTCATAGAAGACCTTTAAGCCACTGAAGACATACCTGCAACAGTTGCACTTCTGTTATCCCTGTCTCAGGCTTATGTCATATCAGTGATCATCAATGTCTCTAATATACTGTACCTCCGCTAATATCAGTATGATGTGTGCCCACTGGGATTTCAATTTGCAATAATTAGTCCAAACTGTCATTTTCTCAGTACTGAATAATTCACATAAAGTTTCAGGCACAAAAGGAGAGTTACAGACACAAGGAAAAACACAGACTCTCTAGAATCCAACGTCCGGATTCACAGATGAAGTTCTTCTCCTTTGAGACCAGCAGAAAAAACAATGCAACATTTTGGAGGTGTTTGAGTGGTTCACTGATAAGTGTTCCCCGATGAAGAATGCACATGCTGGACTATGTGAAGGGCATGCGTGTGCCGCATGTGTCCAGAATAAACCACTTTGAATGAAATGAACAGGAAAGACATATAAGAGTGAAGGAGCTGCTGAGCAAAATGATGACACACCCAGAAATCCTCACCAAGCAGAAAGGCGCCGCAGCAAAAAATCTACCTTCACAACATCGTTCCTTTCTCTGATCACTGCATCTGCTGATGAAAGCATACAGCAGGAATTACACAACAGGGAAGACCAGCACTGAAAGACACTCTTCTCTATCACCCTGTTGTCAGTCTAAGCTCAGTTTACAGGATATAATGTATTTAATGAGAAAAATTATGATTTTCCACTTTGTTCTACAATCACGCTGAGTGAAAATTCAGTTATTAAACTTCACATATAAACATTAATCTTGGCATTTCTTCAGGTCAAAATGTTATCCTAGGGCTGGGTTGATAAAATCGATCACGGTAATCAATCTGAATCAATCCAAGCTTAATAAATCGATAAAAGATTCCATAAAAGTAGAAATCGATCTTTAATGCCTTTCCTTTTTCGGTGACCTAACGTATGACAGCAGTAAAGCCAAAGTCTGCTAGCTTGATGCTAACATATAATGGAAGTTCCCATAGGACGGCTAATGCTAACAGTCGGTTGACTGAAACATACATTACTTAGTAAATGAACAGCTTTATTAACTCACAGGCAGGAATTGTTCAAACTCATTTAAAGAAACATTTTTTAAACTAACCAGTTCTGGTCTGAAACACAATTTTTTGCTCAAATCTTCTGAAATAAAGTGTAATGCTAAAGCGCAAGCTTCACCTAGTGATCAAAATGACACCTCCTCCAGGAGAGACAGAACATTTATGTTTGTAATATGATCCAGCTTACAGTCTTTACAATGTTAATGATCTATACATTTTTGTTGGAGCTTCTCTGTTTGAGAAATCATGTAACACTGTTTGCTGTTAACAATCTCACTGGTTTATTATTTCACTTATAGATTTGACAGTATGTCAACTGTTTCAGATTAATATCAATATCTTAGAAACATATAAAGATTATTAATGTATTTCAATACAAATACATATGAATGTGTGAACTGTGTAAATTTAAAATTGAATTGAATTCAATCAAGTCGATTGGACATAATCGTGAATGGAACCAATCCAGGCTCTGGTGAACAAATCAAATTGATTCTGGAAATGATTGGTGATTCCCAGCCATGTTACCTTTTTCAATATTTTACATAACCCCACAGAAGGAAATAACAAAGCTCCCACCTTTTGTTACTGGATCCAAAGCAAGTCCAGATGGGACAAACGTTGCAGTTTCTTAATAGATCCTGGAATTCTAGTTTCAGAGGGAAGTAACTTGGAGTCCCATGTTAAAAGATGTATACATGTACAGCCTGGTTTCAAAGACTTGTTTGTTGTTTCTTGTTGCATTTTTCATTCATGACAGCTGTAAGGGGACTGTGGATGCGCAAACTTGTTTTTAAACATATATCAAAATAAAGTATGAATGTCAGCTAATACCAGTCAAGGTTTTTCTCCCCTCCACAACCCACAGAGCGTTTCAGTTATAGCCCTAATGCATCTTTTCTGCCTGTCAGGAACCAAAACTGAACACATAACCTAAGACTTCAACCTGTGACCCCTCTGTTTCAGGACACACTCCCTGACCCAGCAGACAGTGAGATCAACAGGACATGAACTGACTACAGGCACGTCTGTCTTGTGCGTTATCTGAGCCGCAGAGCAGCCTGGAAGGAACCATGGGAAAGAGCCAGGAAAAAGGTGGGTCTATTGTCCTGGCATCCTGCTGGACATGGCTGACGCTCGTGATTTGACCAGAGGACCTTTTTTTCTCCTCAAATGATTTTCTTGGAACATCCTCTCAAAGCATCCCATGTTCAGGAGGCTGATACTGCGCTGTGATCACATCAGTGCTGATACTCAATCAATGTCTCTTCAGTACAGCAGGAACTCTGCTTTTAAAACTGTATTTTATCTTTTCAAAGAAAACAAATAACAGAAATATTTATTGGATCATTGAATTTTTAAATGAATTCCCATTTGCAGACTAAGCAATATTTTGAAACAGTTATAAGAAAGTACATTTCCTTGCACTGAAACCTATAAATGCTAAATTTTCACGGACAGAAGAACCAGGCAGAGCATTTGTCAGATCATTGAAACATTTGGTTTCTCAAACTGGACAGGAGTTAGCTGAGCTTTAAGGTTTTTAAATGATGCATAACCTGTTTACTTAATCTATTTCAAATAAGTAAATAAAAACTTGAACAGGTGTCATTTTCTGAGTTTTCAGAAGTTTTACTTTTACTCTCTTATCTCATTTGATTTTTTTTTTACATTTCATTTGATTTTTTAGCCTTTTCTGTTAAACTTTCTAACATTTTATGTGGGAAGACACAATCATTAATACATTCGGTGTTCAGTCAAAAGCTTCATCACTTTATTCTGTCCAAAGAGCAACAACAGCCCATCGTATATTCTTTTTTATCTCCATTTTTGGTCACCAGAATCAGAATTCTCCTTTCTTTGGGTTCTAAGTATGACACAAAATCCACAACATGGGTCAATCTATCAACCAAAAGCAGATTTCTGCAGGTTAAAGAATCCAGCTGAGGGTCCGCTGAGCCATTTTATCTCCTTTTCTGTTTTAGCATCTGATGAGACTTGTCTATTCATCAAGTCAGTCCAACATGACTTTGTGGCAGACATCTGCTGGTGTGATGAAATGCTGCTGGTGGTCTTGTTCATTGCCTCCCTGTCTGCAGCAGCAGTGAGAAGATGTTCTTGAGTTTGCTGAGTGGGGGCTCACAACACCTCTCTGAGAGGAGCCACAGCGGAAGAACACACAATAAATAAGTTAAACAAATCCACTGAAGACATTTGATCCACAGGAATTCAGGGAAGACTCTGTGACTTCCTGTCCCCTCTGAGGACCTGTGGCTCCTGTGAGCTCAGAGCACAGCAGGGCCGAGCCGGGCGTCACTGACAAATCACAATTTTCAACCACATCTCTATTTGGAAGCAGATTTCAGTTTCATTTTGAAAAAAAATGTTTTACAGAACAATTTAAATTGAACTAAGCTGTAACTGTCATCAATAAAAAAAAACCTGAAAACAACAAACTTTTTGTTTTGTTTTAGAGTTTTTTTGCCTGAAAAAAAAAGAAATTGTTCAAAAGTGACATTTAAACGTGTAAAGAAAGAATCTACAGTTTCATCAGTTTCTGAGTCCCAGTTCAATGTCAGGATTAAAAGATCTAGCAAGAGTCTTTCCAGCCGAACGCTGGTGAAAGTAACTGCGACTCACCTAAACATGAGGCTGACTTTGCTCAGAGAAGCAAGAAGTTCTTGACTGCTTTGTGGGAAAGAAAGGTTGAGGTGGTTTCTTGTTGGGCTCAGAGGGTCAAAGCTTTGTGCTCTTCTGTGACGAACAAAGAGCTGGGTCTGTGCAAACACTCACTAATTAGTCTGATCCACTGCTTAGAAAAAAAAAAGCATTGCAAATTTTCCCCAAGACAGTGAAGCAAATTTTATTCTATTCAGTAACTTTGCTCCAAAGAGCAGCTTTCTAAGGAAAAACAATTATAAATAGGCAGAAGGTATTCAGCTCTGACCACAGCTTTCTGTGGAGATGCTTACTTTGTCCCTTCACAACTATCTGCCAGCCTCCTCACCTTTTAGCAGCATTATTCTTTAATTTAGAGAGGCGGATGCTGGCGGGGACTTAACGAAGGGAAGCAGGAGTTAATGTGATTCAGTCCTTTCAGGGTTTTTAATGTGAAAGCTCTGAGCAACGTTTCAGCAGCCCTCAAAAGCAGACGCCTGTTCTTTATCAATAAGCCTTCAAAACAGAACAAATTAGAGATTCATTTGAATGAAAAAAATGAAAAACGATAATAACTATGCTTGTTATTCAGCCAAACTGAGTAAACAACAATGCTGTTTGTGGACATATTTTTGCACATTGAAAGGAAGCCTAAAACAAAGTAATGCTTGTGTTGTTTTGCAATAAAAATATGAAATATATCATCCGATGGTTGCAACTGTGATCAAACTTAAAGACACGACCAAAGACTTCTATCACCAGTAAAAACCAGAAAGACATTCATTGAATCTTCCTGCAGTTAGTGCAAAAATGTTATTTACTTAACAAACAAATAAATATAATCATTTTATTTCGGAGTTTGTTTGACCTGTTTGTCTCCAGCTGTTAAGGTTTAAATACAAACAGTAATATACTGGTTAACACCTTCCTTCCCTACAGTCAATCAGGTACACACTGAAAACTGACATGCAGGTTTTTCACAGGACTGACACATTTTCTCTGGTTTCTTCAATTCTCAGGACAAAGAAACTGCTTTCTATGATGAAAAACCTCCAAAAGCTGATTTTTTTTGCACATTTATTTAATTTATTTTTTTGGTGTCATCCTGTTCGCCCTCTTTTTCCCTTTCTCTTTCCATGTCCTAAATCATCCCATCCCCATATTCCTGACTCTCTCTTCAGCCTGTCTGGAAGGCACATTTAGAACAAATAAGACTAAAATAAAGGCATTTGTGTAAATATACCACTGGGGTGTTCACAGAGAACATTGTGTAAGCCCCACTAATAAGAGCCAAAAACTGAGACACTCTTGACTCAATGTTGCTCTTAAGATCCTTTCTATACAGAATGACTCAAAGCTATGAGATCTGAACTTCACCAAGGACACATCTGAAAACACTGCAGCCTCTGCAGAACAAAGAGCTGCAAATAAAAGAGTAAATATTTAAAGAATTGGTCAGGAATTTGCATGAAAATGGAAACACTTCTGATTGATGCTCATGTCCAGGTTTCACTGACGGGGGTTAAAAAAACACCAAGACTACCCTGCTGTTCCCTGGGACCCATGTTAAACTGTGGAGTACAGAGGAGAACTGAGACCGCATGGGGAGACCAAATCCAGTGGAACGAGCCAAGCATCAACACAAAATACTGATAACTTGATGCTTAGATGAGTCATTTGTAATATACAGAACACACGTTCTAATGCTTATGTTGGACTTATACCCATCTAAAAAAAGAATCTTTAGGAGGATTTTTTGTAAACAAAAGAGCATCTATGCTTAATATTAAAGGCACAATACTGGCATAATATAGCAATAGTATCAAATAGTAGCATTAAAATGAAATTATTGGCATTAGCCAATTTTAAAACTCCTGCTTTTAAGAGAATTTGTTTTTATTATTAAATACAGTCGTGATACAAAATACCATTCATTTTAACAGTGATTTGATACATATCATAATATGTGTTTCAAAGTCAATATTGGCTCCTGTTGAAGGATCCGATTCATAGTCGATATTCGTTTAAATTGAACAATCCGATTAATGACCTAGAATGGATCCAGATCATCTTCATCCAAACTTCCAGCAGTGAGACTCAGAGAGAAATTTCTGCTACTGAACAGTTTTCCAGATTCTTGGATTTCTTCCAGATCATCAAGTGGAAATGAAATCTGTGTCCAAACAAACAAGTAAACTAAAATGAATGTCAAATCCATTCACATGTTAGTTTCCTAAAGTTCACCACTGTTGTTTTTGTCACGGTAAAGGGGTGGCTTGAGAGCCGGTTGGACCCAGATTGCAGAGGCGGAGGCACACAGTTCCAGGGCAAGGGGTTTAATAGAAACAAAAAAGCGCTGCAAAGCAGGATGACAAAACAAAACTAAAACTTACTGTGGCATGGCGAGGGACAAGGAACAAGGCATGAACACCATAACAGGGTTACTAATGGACCAACACAGGAGGAATGCAGAGACAAGACTTAAATACAGACAGGGCAGACAAGACACAGGTGGACACGATCAGGGTAGATGGGGACCAAAGGAAGTAAAACTCAAGAAACAAGACAGGAAACCTTTCAAAATAAAACAGGAAACAGAAACTAGACAGAACAAGGACCAAAAACAAGTCAACAAATTCAAATCATGACAGTTTTTCCACATCCAAAGAATCCAAAGGGAACATTCTTAGAACATTCTGGACACTGGATGGTCACATGACTATTCAAAGTCTGTCCACACATTGGACTGGAATGATGGATGATCAGTTTTTGATGACATCACACGTGTGTAGTCTGGTGTGATGACCTTGGTCGTTTTTACATTAGAGTAAAATAAATCTAAATGATATTTTCCAAGATCCATTATAGACCTAATGGTATTGGTTAATTTGATTATATTAACAACTTGTCTCGGACAAATTGATCTGGTTGGATCATAGGATTATAAATCAATTCATTGATTAATCGTTACACCTCTAATAAGAAATGTCAGCTTGTCACCTGTCTTTGACTCTCTGTCAGTGTCTGTCTGCACCATAAAGATACGTGTAGTTGAACTCGGTAAAACTTTTCCTACTCTGCATTTACAATGTTGGTTTTTTTAATCCAAATCTCACCTATTGTAGGTTTGTTAAAATGTTTTTACATTTTCATAAAACTTTCATCTACTTGAAACTTTCTTCTCTCTATTTTCTTTCATATTTGGCAATGAGCCAAATATTTTGCTGTACTTTTTTATGTATCACCTGAAGCTTACCTGTAATCCTACAAGCAACAGGCACAGAGAAGCACTGTTAGAGAGAGCAGGAGTAACTGGGGCCATTGCAGCAGGCAGGTCAGCGCTGAAAAACCAAACTAATTCAGAGTGTTCATCTGTCACTGAGTGAGGGAACAGCAGTTTCTTAGTGCCACTGTGAGGAGCACAAAAATGTTTAAAGCACAAACAGGTCTGACATCTGTCCATAGAGCCGGTTTAATCATTTTACTCTGATCCTCATTTTTTCAACAACACGTATTGAGTCTGCTACACACCCTGTTAGGACTGCAAGAAATCAGAAGCGGTACATGAGTTCAACTGTAATTTATGTCAATGTAGAAAGACGGAGAAATGGAAGGTTCAATGAGATTATCTACGTTTGCGTGTCTGACTGAACTACATGAAACTAGCCAAGAAAACGTGACATTCTCCCCATTCCCTCCTCTGCAAAATGGTTTATTCCAAACAGCCAGCAGAGGAACCTCAGGCTGTAAATTGTGGAACGACGGATCTTCACAAACACAAATGGGATCCCACTATGGTCTTCATTCCTAATCCCTCTCTGGGAACCTAACAGCTCAGTAGCAACTTGACCTCAACACCCTAAGCTTATTCATGTCAATCTGACACGTAGTCCTGATGGGAAAACATCCACTTTGCTCCTGACAGGGACAAGGGAGTTTGCCGTAATGAACACTCCAGTTCATGCAGTTCCATAGTGATAGCAATGAGTCCGGTCTGCGGACCCATTTAAATAATGAGAAAGAGACTAACTAGGAGCAATAGACACGCGAATCCAATGAAAGGCCTGCCAATCATTGTTACTGATGGCACGTCTATCAGCCAGAGCAGAGTGTGACCACTGGAGCCACTGTGAGCAGCAGAGAGCTTTCTGCACGCCGCCCTGTGGGTATTATTACAGCGCCTCCATTAATGCTTTTGTTTTGCTCCTGTTTCACCCTCTGCGATGTCGTTTTACTTACAGTGTTATTTTGTGTGCCGCTCTCTGCTGTTGAATATTAATGCTCTTTATGCTAATGAGGCTCGCAGCTGAGGTCGAGCAAGCTCCTCCTCTGAATGGTAATCTGCTGCCTCATTTACATACACTTAAGTGTCAAATTCCCCCACAAATCATTGCAGCTGCCGCTGAACGCTGAGGTCTGCGCCCCCGAAGCGACAGCGCACAAACAGTGTGGTCGCACCGTATGCACGGCATCAAATCTACATCAAAGCCTGTTTAGATTGCAGGGTCAGAGCAGGTTCACGTTCACTAAAATGAAGGTAATGGGATAGCAGTCAGGCCGGCGCAGAAATACAGCCAGGCAGGTAATAAGTATGAATGGAGCAAGTAATAAGGTTGGGATAGAAACAGACCCTGAATCATCACAGCAGGACTGTTTGAGCTGCAGCACGTTATCGGTTCAAAGGTGAGCACTGATGCCGAACAAACACAGAGGAGCCGCTGAGCTGCTGCTTCCAGTCCAGAGGATTTCCAGAGGAAGGACTCGTTACAGCGAGGAGAGGAAACCCCATTCCCTGCAAACCTGATGAGCAGCTTCAGAAAAACAGAATAAAACTAAAATACTGAACCAATTCCCATTGAGATTTACAAGTTCATGACATAAATGACAAGATATTTGATTCAATGGTTTTTATTAATATTTGTATTCCAAAAACTCAAAAAAAAAGTTTACATGAGCTAATCAAAATTATGAATTATTACAATACAAATTAAGGTAGTCCGAGTTTTTTTTTCTTAAAATAAAAATTACAATAAGATAAATATTATCTAAGGAAAACAGATACATAGATTAATTAAAAGTACGTTTCTGTGTACAGATCAATTTAATTCAATAAATCAATGTTTTACACCCAGCGACACCCTGCTGATAAAAACTTCTGTATCAGCATCTGTTCTTGTTTATGAAAGAAGAGTGGCAGCTGATGATAAAAATAAAAAAAACATAATATTTAATACAACATTTTGACATATTATTATTACTATTGTCTAATCTTTTTTTGTTAAGTCAGGAGGTCAAAGTCTGAATGCCTGTCCTTTTTACTAACTGGCTGTTTCTCAGACAAATCTTGAGTTACAGTGAATTAAATGTTAATTATTTCATAACTGTGTCATAGTTAGCTGGATTTTTCTCCCAAAGGTGTTGAAAATATACGCATTACATCTCAAAAAGATTGACATTAGATGAAACAAACCAGCGTGTCGTGAAGACCATGACAGTGTTTGTAGTTTGGCTGTCTTTCCTCCCGTGTTCCATCAGGACACATGAGGAAATATCTTTATGTTTAAGTACGAGCGCCAAGCGAGCTTCTGAGTTTTAAAAGATGCAATCAAGTAAGGAGACAGATGAAGCCTTTGACGGGATCCATTATGTGGTGGTTTGGGTTGGGGGACCTTCAACAAAACACATTTCCACAACCAAAGATTTGTTCTATCACCTTCTAAATGTTATCCTCTACAACACATCCAACTGATGAGGCCCAATCTGCAGCGCCATCTAACCAGACACGAGGGAAAATACTCTGAGCTCTTTGGTTCCAAAATCAAGCCAGTATGACAGACAACAACAACAAAGAGATAAATACTATTTAATACTTTACCTTCTCTGTATTATTAAGTTGATCCAGGTACACATGTTCAATTAAATTAGTCTTTTTTTTCCTTTATATCACTGCAGCCATGATCGAAAGAGTGCAGGTTCGATTTCCGCCTTGCCTAACCATGTGTCAGTGTCCTTGGCCAAGACACCTAACCCCACCTTTTCCTGGTGAAAGGTTGGCGCCAGTGTTTGACAGCGGAGCCGCCATCAGTGTGTGAATGTGTGATAATGGGTGAATGAGACTGTGAAGCCATTAGGCCTTTGAGAAAAGTAGAAAAGTACTACACAAGTATACGCCATACTTTTGGCTTCTGCGTTTGTGGTCTGGTTCTCTCCACATTTTTACTTTATTTTTAAAAGCATTTGTGCAGCATGTATGCACTTTACATGGCATGGTTTTTGAAAGGTCTTTCAATCCGATTCCTGTTTATGGTTTTTGTTGTTGCAGATTTGAGTGCTGGCTGTTTACAGGTCATTTGGTTTCAAATTAATTTGTAGAAGTTTGCTTGAAACAAGAGTTTGCCTTTTTTTGTCAATTTAATAGGGATTTTTCCCAATTAGGTATTTTTATGCCGTGAAATATTTAACATTCATACAGCGTTCAGAGGAATCATCACAAATTATGTATTATGATTGTCGTAAAAAAAAACTAGATTTGACTAAAAAAGTTGTGTTGCCCAGGTTTGAAAACTACAACTGATGCTGTAAACTGCAAAGATCAGCCCCGTTCTCGGTGGGCAGTCTCACTGTTTTTCAGTTTAGAGGGAAACTAAACTGAAAACTGTTGGTGGAAGAAAAGCTGTGTCTTGAAAGAACCTGAGAAACTTTGGGGTCAATTCAGAATTCTGTGTTTACATTCAAACTTTCTGAATAATGTTCTGGAGCTTCTATGAACCATTTCTGACATGGAACTGCAGCCATTTCCCTCCAAAAAATGATGATTGACACTTTGTTCTGTTTCACCTGACTATGAGCTGAGAGCAAGGTGTACAGAAAAGAATAAAACATTTGATAATTTTCTGATTGAAGGCCAATTAAAAGGGTTTAATGCAGGTCTACATTCTATTAAACTGTCTCCACCTACACATAACAGCCAAATGGATATAAAGAGCTAGGAGAAAACCAAAAACAAGACAAGCTTGAGAGGAAATCACCAAAGTCATATCTGACCTGTAACCCTTGTGCTATCCTAGACACTTTAACATTGGGAGTTGGGTCATCTAGACCCACTAGACAGTGCTCTGAACCTTTTTTAGTTTCTATTTGTTTTAAATAACGCACAAAATAAGAGAAAGCATCCTCTTGACTCTAGCCATGATACAAAGTTTTCTTGCAGCGCATCGTCCTCACTGGTGATGTGCGCATGCCTCTGTGTGCTGCTGCAGACTGTGCTCAGTCCATCTGTGGTGGCCTTTAACTGCTGGTGAGGATGGTGGAAGGGTCGGGCTCCAGCTGCAAAGCAGCAGGTTTAAGAGGCTTCCTTCCAAAATACCAAACAAGTAGAAAACAGTTGGAAGAAAAGCAGCTGAAGCACCATAAGGACTCATCTAGTTTCATTTTGACCTCTGTTTGCTAGATTTTACATCTGTGTGTCATGATAGTGGTGCTGGGTAAAATATCAAAAATAACCTTTTTCAGCAGATTCTGCCTTTTCCATTTTTGTTAAGGTTGTAACACAGCCATTGGAACATTAACATCTCATTTAAGAGTGTTCCATTCATACACACACACCTATAATGAGGCAGCTTAATATAAGACAATTTTGGTTTGAGCCTCCGAAGTAACAAATCTCACAAAACTTTGATGTGTGACCCTTCAATCGTTTTTTCCAGTGAATGTTTCCTGTTTGGAAAGGTGGCTGAGCACTACGGCTGCACGATATGAGGAAAACTTGCGATATGCGATTTAGTGATCAATATTGCCATAACGATATAACTTGCGACAAATGAACAAATAGCAAAAACAACAAAAACATTTTTATTCCACTGCAAAAGTTTGATTTAAATAAGAGTCAAAATACCTTAAATTATTCTCCAAATGACCCTAGTCTGATTAGAAGGGCAACATCTAACATAAAAGCTCGGTCAAATGCATAAAGGGATTTATTCAGTTCATTAAATAGTTCAAGTTGCCATGTTTTAGCACATTTTAGATTTACCATTTATTGCGATTTTTGCCGACTTTTGCGATATGGATATTTCACAGCTTGAAATTGTGATAACGATAAATTTGCGATCAATTGTGCAGTCCTACTGAGCACAGTGGAACCCGGGAAAGGAGCGCCCAGCCTGGCTCAAACGGGCCGTCACCTGTTGGAATGTGCTAAAACATGGCAACTTGAACTATTTAATGAACTGAATAAATCCCTTTATGCATTTGACCGAGCACAGCATGTTAGATGTTGCCACTTCTAATCAGACAGGGTCATTTGGCAGTGGAACCCGGGAAAGGAGCGCCCAGCCTGGCTCAAACGGGCCGTCACCTGTTGGTCCTCTTCAAAGTGTGTCAGGAAGTAGATAGGTTACAATCTGCTCCATGACTCTGTCTTTGCATCAGGAGCATTAAATCCCACCACGAGTGTATAACAGAGTGTCTGTGTTGGATTTTAGTGGGAAGTGACATTATTTGACGGGGGTGTTGCTGTTTTTTGTGGATCCTGTCAAAGGGATTTCCAGCTTGCAAACAGAGTTCTTGTCAGAATTATCACCCGAGTAAAAACCTTAAAATGATGAAAGGAGGGCTATTGTTGGGTAGAAGAATCGTTCACGCTCACTGGCAGGCAGCTGAGGAAAATGACTCACTATTTGCTCCTCTGACGTTTTAACTAGCTTTCTTTATGTGAGAACCGACTGAGCGTCATTGACACTCCAACTTTCAGAAGGTATAAAACACTCGAATGAATTTATTCCTCAGTTTGAAAGTCCACTATGCCTCCTGCGCAGAGGTGGACTTTTTGGTTCGGTAATGTTGCAGCTCCTCCACGGGTCAGAAGGAGACTCAAACAGCAAGAGAAGAAGCAAAGCTCTGAAGTGAGTGAAGGTTATAGTTTGTACATCCTGTTTGCCTTTTAACCCTTGTGCTATCCTATGACCCCCCCCCCCTTCCATTGACGTGTTCTCCCTACCATGACAAAGGTGGATAAAGGTGAAGAGGATTTTATGTAATCCATAAACACCAGTTAAGATCACAAATCATTGAAGAAATATACAGTTTACATAAGAAAAGACTTTCTTAATTGATCAATGAATTCAAAATTTTGAATAAAAACTATCAGGACGGCCTATCAGGATACAAAAATGTTGTTGAATGAGAATGATTTGATTCTTTCTGGACTGAGAGACAAAAAAATGAAAACGAGAATATTGTGTACAGCATATGAAACAGAAAACTAATGCCAGTGATGCACAATTATATAATTCAGCCTGAGAAGCTGAAGGTAATGGATTAAACCAGAGTGTGTCTGTTACACAAATATCTCACAATATCCCTGAGTAAATGTGTGTGTGTGCACATGCAGCACATGTATGTGCAGCAGTGCGTGCATTTGTTGGGTGTGTGTGTGTGTGGTGACTGCACTCGCTGTGAGGGTATGTGTGCTACAGGAGTCCAGGTCTGCTGGGACTCCACATGAATAATGCATCTGACTAAGGCTGCAGCATCTCAGCAACACCGCCTCTGTCGCTTTGCTTAAAGTTGCAAGTTGCTCTTGGAGCATCAGCATCCTTCTGCACGAGGCTGCAGCACCTCTGCCGAGTCTCACCTGAACATTTCCAAAGAATTCAGGCACAAATATTCACAAACATGTTCTTCAGAAGCACTTTCAAATAGTTTGTGTGACTCTGGTTATTTCTCATTACCCTTTTTGAGATTATTTCAAAGTATTTTTAGTTTATTAACTCTTAGTGAGTATGAAGCTTCACTCATCCAAATGTCATATTAATTATTCTTTGTTTTAAAAAGGTTTTGACTTGCTGAACAAAGATGGTCAGAAATTCTTTTTATGAAAACAATTTTGAAAATGTAGCTTTAGATTCCTCTGTAAATGGCAAAACATCAACTATTATCCTCACTGTTTGCAGAAAACCCTGACATGCAAGGCAATAAATCAGCAAGCTAAAGCAGGTAATCTGTGAGGAAGATGAGCAGCCAAAACCGGCCTTCACTGCGTTTGGTCGGTCTGTCTCTGGACAAGTCTGCATGCTGGAGATCACAGCACAGCTGCAAAAGACAGATGCTCCCATGCAACTCACACAGAGATCAGCAAAGGTGCAGCCGGATGACACGGCACGCCACATGCCAAATGAAACATGAAGTGGTTTTGTTGTCTTACAGTCACACATTTGGAATCAAGGCCATGCTCATTGAGAAAATGTAACGTGCAGGGAAGAGCTTGAGCAGAACTAAGCTTTCTTGTTGGGCTGCAGATGGTCTTTCATTAACCAGATAACAATATGCAAACGATCAGAAATATGTAAATGAGTGTAGTTCTGCCATATAAACAGACATGTTTCTTTGCTTTTCTCTGCCATGATATAAGTTTTAATCTGTCATTGTTGGAAGAGTTCAGTTAACTTCTGAAAGTCTTCCTTCCCATCATGTTCCATCACGGAAAACTGGCGTTCTAAAGTAGAAAATGAAGATGTGCCCACTGGGGTCACTCCCACTTCAGGTGAGTCGGAGGTGCTCCTTCCTACGGCTCTCGGGGGTCCTTTGGCCCCGGGGCTGGGGGGCTGCTGTGCTCCCCGGAGAAGCTGCCTTCTCTTCTGCGCTCGGTCGGAGGATGGCATTCAGCAGCACTCGGCTTACTTTTACCTCAGGAATGTTTGACACTTTGGCCCCGCATCCTCCAGAGCTCCCCTAAACCTGTGCATGCCCCCTCCTCTTCCTCCGACACCCCCAGCCCAACCCCTCTGCCGGTATCCCGACCCGAACTGGACCTAGCGGCGAGCGCGTCCGGCGGGCTCACCTCTGTGCGCGCCTGCAGCCGCTTGTTCATCTCGTAGATCCGGTACTCGGGCTGGACCATGTAGGGCGAGTGTCTCCTGTAGAAGGGTCCGAACGGAGAGGAGTAGAACGGGTCGTGGGTCGGGTTGGACATGGTGGATCCTGGCCAGGCGCGTCAGAAACATCCAGCGGGCTCAGCGGCGCACATGGAGGAGCGCGATGCTCTGCAGGAAGCAGCCGCTGTCGAGGCTGAGCTGCTCTCTGCAAGTTGGCCTGCCTAGTTCACGGCTATAGCGTGGTGCTGGAGGAGGAGGAGGAGGAGGAGGAAGAGGCAGAGACGGGGAGGGAGGGGAACTGGGGGTGGGGGGAGTTGAACGGGGGAGGAGGGTTTCCTGTTCCCTCAAGAAGTTTTGCTCTAAAAGTTCGTCGTGTCTGCGTGCTCGTGGGCTTCCTGTGCGAAGGGAGGCTGTCCGCGCTCCGTGGTCCTGTGGTGGAGCGTGCCGTCCTGCTCCATCAGAGCCACAGCTCCGTGTCCGTCACAGCAAACACACTGCTGATGGACACACCAGCAGCTGCCGAGAGCTGGAAATGGAGACATCCTCCCAAAGTTCCCATCAGCCCCAAAGAGGAGACCAGTCTGAGCTGCTCTTCATCAAAACACCCTGCAGCTCGACGCTAGATGGAATAAAAAACGCTTATCTGTCTTTTTAATATTTGTAACGAACAACTTGTTTCCATTAAAGACACTGCCACACTATTTCAGTATACTGGATGATCGTGTCTCCATGAGATGCTTCTGCCAACCAAAAACCCAAGTATTTCCAAACAGCCTCTGTAAATACTTCCATGCATGGCTTTAGCTTTAGGCTAAGGACCCACTCAACCAAAATCTTAGTAACAAATTATGGATTTTTTTTAATCAACACCCATAAGCATAAAGTCTGACGTGTCTGTAATATGCAAAGAGACACCAAATCCACCAGACAACCAGAAGCAGGTGCACGGAAACACAACTTGACAACATGTGACACCTGTCCACAACCTCAAACAGTAACACTTCAAACTCTGCTATGGCCGAGACCAAAGAGAAGAAACCAAACTGTTGACCTGCACCAGGCAGGAAGCTGAATCTGCAACAGGTAAGCAGCTTGGTGAGAAGAAATCAACCGTGGAAGCAATTATTAGAAAATTGAAGACATACAAGACCACTGAGAATCTCCCTCCATCTGGGGCTCCCCCCAAGACCTCACCCTGTGGGGTCGACATAGAAGTGGACTCTCTGGAAGCTGCTTGACGCTCCATTGTTTTATTTTAAAAACATTCATATTTCTAATGTTCGTGTCAGAAACAAAAAAACTGAAATTCTAACAATTCTAGGTCACAACAGCAAAGTACAAGAGAATGGAGTCGCCTAAACACAAATTATTGCAAGTTTTCAAACAGGCAGAAAGAGTCTTCAAAAGTTAAAAACAAGCAGAAGATTCTGCAGTGGGATGAGGAAAACCAAAGAAGTGTACTTTAGTGATGGGCGACCCAAAGAAAGAGAAGCTGCATGTGAGACAGCATGCATAAGACAAATGTGAGTCTGCTCAGTTACTGCAGTCCAAACTTTTTAACCTTTCAACTCTTGTGTAGGAAAATGTAGAATTTGACACTTAGATCAAGAGCTTCTATTGATTTTTCTTTCACTTTCGGCTTCTCCAATCGGGGGTCGCAACAGCGAAACAACCCTCCCTCGAGGATGAGTCGCATGGTTCACTTGGCAATGTTTTACGCCGGATGCCCTTCCTGACGCAACCCTCTCAATCCAACCGGGCTTGGGACCGGCACAGCAGCAGAGAAGGGAACAGGGAGCAGCCCGGAATTGAACCCGGGTTTCACGGATGGAAGGCGCCGCAAACCAGCACCAGCGTCTATTGAATAATATAGAAAATAAAACATTATACTATTTGTAGCAAGGGTGCAGTATAGATTGGTTAGCTACTTCTTTATGGTGTCAATTCAGCGTCTAAAGAATTGTGCATCAAAACCGTAAAACCGCGCCTCAAAACCCAAATCTGTTAATCAAAATGCATAAATTGAGAACCAAAAGCTATAACCCAAAGCACAATCATATTTTTCAGTTGCCGATTTGTTTTCTCTCCATTCTGAAATCCTGTTTTTGAGTTGCAGTTTTATTTTGAAATCGACTTTTTGAGTTGCGCTTTTATTTTTTGCGTTTTTGATTCTAAAACCTGTCGACAGCGACACGTCAGTCAAGGGGAGGGGAGGCGGGACATCCCCACATCCAGAAGCTCATTGGCTGCCGAATAACACCGAGTCTTACGTCAACAGATCAATTTCAAAGCATGAGTCCTTCATGTTTTTCAAATATTTTACTATATTAAATGATCAAACGTGTAGTTTATGTAACCGGAGATTTCAGGTTCACTGGAAGTTAACTCTCACAATATGCAGATACTGAGTATCATTTAAGGTATATATATATTCTCATTTTTTTTCTCTTTAACTTTCTTAAATACATTTTTCTTTGTGTGCAGGATACTGTGGATATTGGACGACAGACTAAGTTAAACCAGGCAGAGCAGGAAACTGTTGGAGTTGTTGTTCCCTCTGTGGCTCTCCTCTCAGACCTGTCACTATTGTTCAACCCTTGTGGGACATGGGAAAACCATGGCCAAGACATTAACATTTATGTACTGATCTATGCATGTCATCTCAGCAGGATGTAACAAAAACTAACAATGTGAACAGATCTCATCTGCCTTACAAAATACCGCCCCCCTTAAGAAAATAAATGGCTAATAATCACCACTGGTATTTTGTAAAGCTTCATTTTTTAATGTTTGACCATTAAATGTGTTTGGTACAAAAAACTGATTGATGGTTTTGCAAAGATCTTTGAAACACAGAGTCAAGTGCATCAGATTATGTGAAATTTTGAACAGAGAAATTAAAAGAACTGTTTTTAAAACTCCTGAAAAGACTTGAGGTGATCTGATGGAAAAGTCACTGTTTTTGTGCCGGCACTGACAAATGGGAAGCAGACAGTGTGCGTGGTCATCGTGGTCAAAATGGACAACTATTTTAAATGCTTCTCTCTCCGTTAACAGGAGATGTCTGTTAGCCTGCCCAATGCATCACACCAAGGACGTCTTTGGGGCCTGCATCTTATAAAAACAACAACAACAAAGTCAATTAACCAATAAAAGGGAGAGAAAAATTAAGATTCAAATTGTTTCCATGACTTTCTTGAAGTTGTAGACATCCACGTGGGAGCTGGCTGAGTATTCCTGCCTTCTTTGTTATGGCATGCATAACAATGGCCCTTAAAGGAAACAACAGACATACAGGAATAGTCAATTTTAAAAGCACCACCTAATTTTAAAATAAGTAATAATTCTATTTATGTTTTATACTGGAAACATTTTAAGGGGAATAAAGCACGTTTTTGCTGGTCTGCTACAATTTACTCTGCTCTGATTCACTCATACCAGAATCCTGCAGTCTGCATAGTGCAGACGCAAACATTTTGTAAATATGGCACAGCAATATTGTTGCTCTGTTGTTCAATCCATCTGTAATCCCTAAAGGAAATATTGAGAAACTTTATAGGTTGTACATTAATGTACTTCTTGAAAAAAATATTTGATTAACCCTAGTGACAATCCACGGGCAATTATTCCCAGGTTTGACATGACCGATCCTGACACTGTGGTAAAAAATCGACTTTGTTTAATCCATAAAAGTCATGAAAAGAGCTGGAAACCCCGCTAGCATTGAGCTAGCTAGCATGCTAACACGGGAGAACAATGGTGATAGTTTGTCATGCAACATCTAACTTTCTAACATCTTTTTTTCACTAGCAGCTACTGGTGGAGCTCCTCAACTGACTTTTACGTCCTCTGGTTACATAAACTACATGTTTGATCGTTTAATATATTTAAAAGATTTGAACAACATGAAAAACTTACCGGCACATTCTAAACTGATCTGTTGACGTACGACTCGGTGTTATTCGGCAGCCAATGAGCTTCTGGATATCAGGGATGTCCCGCCGCCCTTCCCCTTGACTGACGTGTCGCTGTTTTTACGTGTCGACAGGTTTTAGAATCAAAATCGCAAAAAAAATGGGGCGCAACTCAAAAAGACGATTTCAAAATAAAACTGCAACTCAAAACAGGATTTCAGAATGGCGAGAAAACAAATCGGCAACTGAGAAATAGGATTGTGCTTTGGGTTTTAGCTTTTGGTTTCAAATTATAGCTTTTGGTTCTCAATTTATGCATTTTGATTAACAGATTTGGGGTTTTGAGGTGCGGTTTTACGTTTTTGATTCTTTAGACGCTGAATTGACACCATACTTTTTGTCTTATAACACGGTAGAAGTTAACTGCGGTTTGATCGGGTTTGATCCAGAGTTTCAGTCAGGAGCTGAGAGGACACAACTGAAAAATGGAGAATTAATACTTCATGGCTCTGCAAGACAACCAATAATGTTTCAGATAGAGTACGCCTCAGAATAAAATTCAGAACTATAATTTCACAGAGGTCCAACTAGTGACATCTCGTGGTTAAATTGCAGAATGCAACTATAAAAGACAACCCCATGGCTAGTTGAAGAAAAAGAAAGAAAAGAAAATTCTGTAGTGTTTACAGAATTTGTTGTGTTTTGTTTGCTTTTTTTTTTTTAATTGTTGCAAATTTAAATTTTGTTACATGAATTTTAAAAGCTCTGGTGAACGCTCTGGGTTTATCCCAGCATTTAGTCAGTCATTATTTCCCCTTTTAAAGGGGGATTCATACATACGCCATACATTGTATGGCGTATGTATGAATACCATAATTCCGTAGCTTATGAAGAAATGTTTTACTATGAAAACAACTTTCCCCAGTGGACAATTAATACATCTGTCTGTCTGTCTGTCTGTCTGTCTGTCTGTCTGTCTGTCTGTCTGTCTGTCTGTCTGTCCGTCTGTCTATCTGCACCTATATCTGCTCCGCCAGACGGACACATTGACGAGAATATCAGTTTTGTACATTATTTCGTTCTGTTAACTATATTATTTATGAGGATGGAGTTTGCTTTTTATAAATATCAATTATTGCATAGAGAGTGGCGTACGCCTTCTTTTGTGCGTACGCAACCTTTATAAATGAGGCCCCAGGACCTTGAAATGCTTCTTATGAAGACACTCCTTCATTACCCGGTCAGTGTGTTTGGGATGGTTGTCATGCTGAAAGACCCAGCCATGTTTCACCTTCAATGCTGATGGAAGGAGGTTTTCACTCAAAATCTTAGCATACATGGCCCCATCCATTCTTTCCTTTACAGGGATCAGTTGTCCTGGTCTCTTTGCTGAAAATCATCCCCAAACCATGATGTTTCCACCAATTGGTGACTGACTGAAAACTTTTTTGCCCCACTGTATAGGAAACCAGAGGGTTTTTGTTTCTTTAGCTGTAGCAAAAGATGACATAGTCTCTGTGTAAAAGTACATTTAAATCAAATTACTCAATTCATACATGATATTGAATCTGAATTGCATACTGTATATTATGCGTTCATGTTTAAAAGACCTAAATGTTTCACAAAAAAGACTGGATCTAATTAAAATTCAGTTTCATTATTGCAGCCTAATCTGATTAACAGCTGTCAATAATATCATATACTCAGACAGTTTGTGTTGTAGTACCACAGCAGTGGGCTAGAATTTTTTTAAAGCACTCTGATTAAGAATTTTTCCATGCACTGCTCCGTGACAGATTAGACCCGGTCTGCAAAGTGGCCAGAAGAATCTAAAAATAAACAGACACTCAGACCAGCAGTAAGGTTGCAGCTGAATCGCACATTAACTGCCCACACTGGGAATTAATGAACAGCATTTATGAAGTCCGACTTTTAATCCAAAATGGCTGAATGTGGAGAGGCAGTCTGTATCCAGTGAGATAAAAGTTGTAATCCAAACGCCTCAGGCATCTAGCCGGGTAATTAAAAAAAAGTTTGAAAATCTATTAATAAACCTTTAATTAAAAAATACATTTTTAATCTCTCAAGACCTTTCCAATTGACATTTGTAACAGGATTTGGTTGCTCGCCTGAAGCGCCTGAGTCTGGCTGCTGCACTCCAATGGATTCAGAGTTAACCTGGTTGAACAGAGAAGATGACCACAAACACAGAGACGGGTGGTTCTGCACACCACCCACCTTTCAGGGACGTCCTCAAGCTTTGAAAACCAACAGCAACTTTGTGTCGCTTTTATTTTCAATCTGCAATTTAATTTAATGACAAACATTTATAGATCGCATGCTATCTCTTTTTATAGCTTTAATTAATTTTCTTGGAGATCCATTTTCCAACCACAAGGATAAACAAAATAAACGAAAACAGAAGGAAGAAGAAATCATGAGATTTAATAGAAGTTTAAAAAAAGAGTCAACATGTATGTGAAGCCTGGGTAAAGTGTGTGGAAAGGCTTTAAAGTTGGTGACAAACCTCACTCCTCTGTGGGACGTCACTCAGAGTCAAAGAAGGCTTCCTCTCCGTCAGCCTCAGATGTGGTCTTTCCTTTCTCCACAGCATTATTCTGGTTAATCCATACAGGGTGTCCTCCCAAAAAGCATCGTCCCATTGGCTGCCGGTGCATGGAGCTGGACCAAGTTGTACTAAGAGGGTGGAGGCTCATCAACATAGGCTATTCAACCTAAAAAGTGTGAGTGCTCAATGTAATCCAGTTTTTGGCCATCATACCATCTGACAGGCAGAAGGGACTCTCATGACCTGTTTAAAGTGCAATACTAAAAACAAAATCAGTAATTCAGTATCTTACAAACAATTTTCTGAAATAATTTATTGGAAACTGCTTTGTCTGGTTGTCAGTGTTTTTTATTTTTTGCATTCTGGCCTTGACAATGATTTGCCCTTAGGCAAAATGCTTAATCCCATGCTGCCTCCAGTGTGAAAATGGCGCTTCGTTTGTATGAAAGCATCTGCTAAAATAATTTAAATTATTTTGGTGGTGAATATGACCAAAGATTTTTAAAGATAGTCTGAAAGCAGACACATTTTAATTGAAAGAACCTAAAGGATTGTTTAATTGCAGTTCATGTAAAGGTTTGATCGTGTTTACAGCCTTTGACAGCTTGCCGGGTCACTTCCGTCTGACTCATCGGGTTCCTCAGTCTTACAAGGTTCAGGTCAACACCAGCAGTGCACACAACGTGAATAAAATGACCAGATCTAGTTAGACCCTAAAGCCACATTTTTTTATTTTCTTTGCAAAAGTTTGAGTTTGGTAAATGGTCAGATGAAATGTGAAACCATTTTTGTTTTTTGGCCACCAGTTAAAGCTCTCTTTGTGCTGGATTGCATATTTGCTTCAGTTTAAAAGGCAGAAAAATTCCTGGTTAACAACTTCTGTGTGCTTCACTTTGTTCAGAATACTTTGGTGTGTGCATGTTTTGTTCCTTGCAGGCTTTTTTTACCCTCAAGTCTGAATGGAATGATGCTGGAGGAACCTGAATAAGAAACCAGCCGTGCCTGGAGAGTCTGTTGTGTAGCATGTGTCACATTTGCTGCAGGTTCCTAGCCTCAACTTTGATTAAATACATCAAATGCATCAAGGATGAGGAAAGAAAAGCTGCTTTCAGTTGTAATACAGCAAGGTAAGGGAGACAAAACACTTGTGGAGGAGAATGGAAATGGGTCAGGACACATATAGACTCTGTGCTTCTGCTAGGTTCCCTCTTTATGTTACTATGGTAACATTCCCTATCTTCCTACCTAGCTCTCCACCTGTCTTTAAACCACACACCCTCGCAGCTCTGCTACAGGTTATGCACCTGAACGCACTGATGCTGCTCCTGTTCTGCAGAACCAACAACACATCTTGTGAAGTCTCCAAGTGAAGCTGCTCCTGAGTGGAAGAGCAACTGCTGGCACAAAATGTTGTCGTGTCTCGGAGTGAAACTTTGGTCAACAGGCATGCAGATTGTTAGTGAGTATTTTGAAGCCAATAGGAGTGATTGACTAGCAATGATAAGAGGAAGTGGACAAGCAAAGAGGTGAAACGGCAAATGAACGACAGCTACATCAATCTGATCTAGAGGGTTTCTTTAGACTCACCCTGCTTATGGATGCTGGAAGTGAAAACTTGCAAACTTCATTTTAGAACTAGGAAGCGTGTCCCCTATTTTCAGCACACAACAGTTTTCCAAATATGGATGAAATATATCCCGGATGCCGGAGCAGCAACTTCTATGGTGGAATCTCATTAGCATTGTAATAGCTTCCAGGCTCATTTGCATTTTGCCGCGAGTGAATTTTCTCTCACTCTTTTTCTTCATCGCTGCTGGATGGAATAATAATAATGAAAAAAAAAAGAATTAAAACTTTAAAGCACCATATTTTATTTCATTATTTAACTTAGAAAATTGAAAAGCTCTTTTCAATTATGTTATTTCCTCATGTTGGTGACAAATTAGTCTTCCAGTTGTGTCAAGCAATTATAGCAAGACACACAGAACTACAAACTAATATTTGCACACAGGGATGACAAATTAGTGTAAATAGATTAATGCAGGGAGAGGATGCTTTTAGTTCTTTTTCAGAAATAGCTCAGGCAGAGAATTTTTAAGCTTACATGCCTAAATGCAGTGACAAGAAACCACTGCAGAGCTTACAAAAACAATGACAATGACTAAAATAGCTGTTCTGTTTGAAGTTCATCAAATATCAAAGTGCATATTGGAGGTGATTGGGCAGACTTTTGTAATTGCAGCAGGTCAGTTGGACAGAGTGCTGACCTGTCCCCGCGCTGAGGGGGACGATGCAAACAGCACAGAAGCCTCACTCCTCTTTTCTCAGGCTGAATCTTTGCGGCGCAGCGAGCAAAGAGTTAATATTTTCAACCAGTTCTGCCTCTGACACACATGCACACACACGTGCACGCTCATATCCCCACAACCAATCACCCCTGCTCACTCTCAGACACACGCACACTCCCACGCACACACACATCCCATAATTCCCAGCACCACAGCCCCCCCCCCCCCTTATCCTCCTCCTCCTCCTCCTCACCCACCATCTCCACCCGCGTCCCTGGGCTTCCAACCCCCCCCCACCACCACACACACCACTCCTCCTCCTCTGTTCTCCATCTCTGCCCCCCCATCCCTTCCCTCCCACACCACCTCCCCCCTCAGGTCAGTTAATAAGCGAGCCTGAGCCTGTGCCTCAGCTCGGCTGTCTGGAGGACATGCAGAGCAGTGTCTCCTGGGAATTGGCTCATGCAATATGCTGCTCCACCGAGAGAATGGAATTTTACCCTCGCTAGGGCTCCCAGCCGTACTGCACAGCAGGAAACCTGACAGACACGCACAGACGTGCACATGCACGGCTCTGCACGTCAACACATGCTGCAGATCGGCACGCAAACATTCTCAAAACAACGTGATCCCAGGAGTGTATTTTATGAGATGTCTCCCCGTCCCTTTAAGTAAAGTGACCACTACCTAAGGAAAACACTTCTTTTCTCCCTGAATCATCAAGAAGCCATCATTAACTTAATGGCGACACAGTCTTGGGGGACATGCGGTGATAGTCTGTGATGCACAAAGCCTCCTTTTCACTCTTGCAAAGGTAAACACACCCGCTCCGGAGCGCAGGGACATCAGTGGGTACAGTGCTGCTAATGAGTTGCCCTACAGATTCAGAAACACTGGCTTTTTCTCACTTCTGCCTTAACTTCTGCTGTTGAAAAAGTCAAAGCCCCCCACCCCACCTCTTCACCTCCTCTCTTTTCACTCCTCCTCAAAGCCACAGCTCCATCTATTGGTTTCCATTTGTTACAAGCGTCTAAAATGTAACTGTGCAGATGAATTATTTGCACAGTTACATTTTTTTACTTATTAAAATGAAGAGATGCTCATAAGCTTTAAATGAACAGTGGTTTAAAAATGCTCTGTGTTTTCTATAAGTGTAAAGGCTCTGCTTTATTCCTCAGGTGAGCTTTAACCCTCAGTTTTATTCCGGGGAATTATTCTTGTTTTTGTATGAACACAGATTGTCTGTAAATGGGTCCCGTTTGGTTTCACAGAACAAAATGACATGGGGCTGATGAATCATGCTGCCCAGCATCGCTGAGAATGATTCATGGCTCCAACAGGGTTGTGTTCGTCCTGGAAAAACACTGCATGGAGCCGGCAATGTGCCGGGAGAGGCTTCCACTTTTTTTCCCTTTTCAAATTATACATGTCATTAAGAAAAGGCATAGAATGTGGGATCACTCTGTAATGTATTTAGTAAAAGAATCTCAAACTACCTGGCCACAGTTTCTGAATCCAGACCTCTGCGCCTCATGCACTGCTGCAAAGCAGTCCCACAGAATCAGAACCAGAGAGCACACCGGGCTGAAATGTTCAGCCGGTGACGTGGTGTTTCTCTGACTCCTCCAGAGAAGAAATGTTTATAGACTTCTCTCAGGGTGAATTGGACCTTCTTCATCCATTACAGCATATTGTTGTGCCTTGACTTTGTCTCAGCCTTTCCAAACTCACGGAGTAAAGAGTAAAAGTATTAAAAGTAATTATTTATCAGCAAGCACACGAACACGAAGAACATTGACACGTGAAGAAGCTTCAGAAAAGAACACCAGTGCTGGTTTCACGTTGTAAATATTTTCCGGCTGCAGCATGTGTGAGGTGTAGCACACAGGGGTTATCATTCTAATTATTTTTTCCCCTCTCTAATGGAGCAGCTCTGCTGGCAGAGCCCGGCCTGTCTCGGCTCAGGCTGTTTGAGGTGCAGCAGCGCTCTCTTTGGGATTTAGCCTTTCAAAAGTCCTCATCAGATTTGCAGCGCAGACGTACTTCTGCTGCTCGTCGCCCCCACATCTCCACCACCCCACCCCTTTCACCCGTCTCCCTATCCTTCAAGCTGCACCCCCCACTCCCCATTTATCCTCCCTCGCCTCCTCTCTCGGCTCGCTCTGCTGCAGATGTTTTAGGGATGCTTTCTGCTGCGGAGCATCAACAACACAGCCCTCGGCCGTGGATGTGGCGGTGGAGCTGGCCAGCAGCTGATGAGGCAGACGTCAGCATGAATGGCAGCCAACATTCCTCAGACACTGGCAGGTCACGGAGAGGTTAGTCCCCATGGCGGCTGAAGTGCACAGTGGGCAGGATCCTAACTAGCCATCCTGTAAGCATAATTGACCCAGATAAGAACCTGTGAGGAAATCTGAAGAACCAGCAAAAATAAATAGAACTGGGCCCGTATCTGCTGGTTTTTTGGAGGTAGTTCAGATAGAACTGCTCTGAACTTCTAACTCATTACCTTGTTTTGTTCATCATGGCAACACTAAAATGTTGACGTAAGCAGAACAGCTGTTACACCCATAATGGTGAAGCGTTTCCTTCTAAACTAGGAACCTCTGTTTAATGTTGACTTACTGAAATCCTGGGTCCTGATCATGTGGGCGTGGCTTAGAAGTATCAGAGAGTTAACGACTTTGAACAGAATGTAGTTTTACTAATTCAGGTACACTGACAGGAATTTGGTCAGATCTGAATCCTTGACATCCAAAGGGTTTCAAAAGTAAATGATAATCATGTTGATGTCATATTCACAAACTTAATAGAGTGCACATCCTTCAGAGGAACTGACCCTCACAGGTAGTTTTCTCAATGAAACAGCAAAAGCCTAGATTTTTTAAAAAGGATTTTTATGTCCGTTTTGTGTGTTTTTGACAGGTGAAATCATAAATACATGAAAACTGTGTTTCTTGATGGGATCTTATAAGCGAATAAGCAAAGCCTCTTTGATAATAAATGCTAACCCATTTTAGGAGGCTTGCACACTGTGCCAATAAAGAAGTTCATCAGTGGTGGACTGAAGCAAAGAAGTAAAAGCACCATTTCACTTTGTGAGGAGTGTCTGTAGTGACAGAACGTCTCAACAAGTACTTCAAGAGAAAAAGATTGGGTTTTGACTGCCAGCTGCCCTGTTGTTGTTATCTAGGTCTGCTCTGCAGAGCTTTTGAACTTTTAGTATCAAAGACAATCTCAGAAAACCAGAGAAAATCTCTACAATTTAGTATTATTTTTATGTATTATGTTATTTATTCATTTTTAAAGTGGTACATAATCTTTTCTGTTATTAATTAGATAACTATGCCTTCAAGCAAAGGGAAATGTTTGCTCTGTAAAAGAAGTCAGTCTTTGGTGAATAAAAGATTGCTGCTGCTCCACAGTCTGGGGGTTTTTTGGCCAAAGTTTCTTCTCCGACTTCCACAGATTTTCAGAGGATCTGTATGCTGGAAAACCAAACAAGCACACTCTGTCCTTCTAAAGAGTTTCTTGTCCTGGTGAAGCGGGCATGAACCAAAAGCACAATCAGGTTTCCACATGATCTTCTATTAGGGGGAAACCCTGATAGACGATCATGTGGAAACCTGATTGTGCTCCCCTGCTGTGTGTCAAACCTGGACCGGACCGCGGTCCGTCATGGACCACCACAGCCTCCTGCAGCCTGGACCGGTCAGAAGAGTCATTTTCAAACAGCTTACATGCAATGATCACGTGGTCCAAAATGTGACAGAACTGTTCTCTGATCATCTTTTTTGTGAAAAGATATCAGGAAAACTAAATAGTAAAAACACTAAAATAAACAAAAGAATCACAAATGAAAACAAAAACTATGTGAAAACTATGTGTTTTCAATATTTGTCAGCAAACACAAACTAAACAATGCAAAACAAGGTCAAGTAGATGAGTAATATTTTATTCTACTTCAATGTAACGAGTAAAATAAAATAGAAACAATAAGAAAAGTTCTTTCTTTAGTCTCCAAACACAAAAGTTTGCGAAGACAACACGCCTGCAGTTGTCTGCATTTCCCAACTAATTCTGGATTTAAAAAGGAATTATCGTTTCAGGAGGGAATTCCAACTTCCGTGTCATTTTAAACACCGCTGTAAAATATGCAACGTTATAATAGGAAACACCACAAACCTAATGAGGACAGCCACCACCCAGAAAACTTTAAGTAAAACATGAGAGAATTGTATTATTACGCATTGATGAGATGAATGACTACAAACCTTCTTTGCTTTGATATTTCAACCAAGATTTAAAATAAAAGTTTTTTCAAACTTATCTAAGCATGACATTAAGCAGAGGTACTCTATTTTTATATTTACAGGCAATGTCTTTGTGAAAGTCCTTATGTTAAAGACCCACCCCGATGAAAATGGTGATTTGGGTGTTTAAGACATGTTTTTCTCTCATGACGGAGGACGTATATGAAGAAAATCAAGCCTGAAGCTTCATTTCTGGGTATTTTTTTTATTCAAATTGTTGTGAATCAGGAACAGACGAAAAAGTTTGAAAAGCCTGTAGGTTCTGCAGTCGACGGGCCACAGTCTTCCTGCTCTGCTCCTCTCCGATGCATCTACTGTCAGACAAACACATCCATGAACGTCTTTGTTTTCCTGGTCTGAGGCGGAATCTGGATCAGAACTGCAGGGATGGATAAATCTGATACTGATCGCCATTTTGGTGGCACCGCTAATGTTTGGTTGAGGGTGTGAGTGGCTGTAAGCTAGCAGGAGAGAGTGTAAACAGATGAAAGATGGAAAATGCTGGCAGGCTGACTCTGCACCAAAAGTCCCGCCCACAACCAGAGGGGAATTTCTGATGAGCTCCTGCCGCTCTGCAGAAACTATGTCCCAGAAAACGACACAGGTCTTTTGGTTTTGGCTAAAAACTGCATCATCATAGTTAAAAAACCACTGGGAAAAGTTTTTGCAATAGATCAAAAGATGTTTGGAGTAGGACTTTAAAAAACATGATTAAATGCTGAAAGATGTGAAAAAGGCAACATTCTTACTTATCTGAATTTTTTTTCATACCAAAAAAGACGTATCTTAAGATAATTTTTCTTTCAACTCCTCATCCTCCTTTCATCACAGGAGAGAAATAACATGTTCTCATGTTAAACCTTATGGTGTAGGAGAGCTCTTAGTTGTTAATGGATGATAATTTTCAACACAAGTATTAGAACTCCAGATAGTCTGGTGAATTAAGTCTTCAGTGAAGAAGATTTTACATTTACTCATTTTAAAGTTTATCTAATCTAATCTAATGACTTTTTCTCAGCCTTTTTAGTCTTTTACTTCCCTCTCTCAACTTCCTTGACCGGATTCAGTGCAGTTCAGTTTTTGGTGTTTTATATATTTATTAAGTTTTCAGTTTTAAAACATAATACAAACAAATTCAAAACCCAGCCCCCCCCCCCTCCCCACTGTCTGTTGCATAAACACCAATATCAATTTAGTAAAGAAAATATAAGGAAATAAAATGGTACAAGTGATGAGAAAGAGGAACATGAATATATAAAATCAGTCACAGTATAGGTGAAATAGCATGTATGAAAAAAACAATACGTAAAGTGTAAATATATCAACACACGTAAAGAAAATTTTTTAAAAAATAAAACAATAAAAATAAAAAAAGGAAATCATTCTGTCACACTTGGTAGTCTAAAAAAGTTGAGAAATGGTCTCCATACCTTATCAAATGTATGTTCTGATCGTCTAACAGTGAGTCTTATTTTACAAGTTTAAGATGGTAAAGCACATCTCGAATCCAATGTGGTAAAGTGGGCGGGGCAGCATCTTTCCACTTAAGAAGAATGAGGCGTTGAAAAGGTAATGATCCTCTGACCACCTGCAGGCAACGTCGGAGCCTCACTGTTTATTCCAAGCAGAAATACATGCAGTTCAGTTTTCAATCAAATCAGTTTTATTGTTCCTTCTCTATTTCTTTCTTTGCCAAATAAAACATAAAACAACAGAAAACTAAAATAAAGGGTTTGTTCTCTGAACTGTTTGTGGACGATGCTCCCGCTGCACCAGATTTACTGGCTTGAAGAACAGTATAGTTTGGGGAGAACAATATCACACAGAAAACTGCAGTAAAGCTCGAATTCTTCCTGTCTCACAATGAAAGGAGCCAAGGAAGCTATGGACCAGACTCGTCACCCCGGCAACCAAGCAGGCTGGTCTTCCAGAAATAAGTTAAGTGAGCACAACTTCTGAAATGATGTTGTGAGTAGAGTAGATGCCTGTTACTTACATTTTAACTGCAAATAATTTTAGCACGGGGTGTGTCTGTCACATAAAGTTGTGCTTATCACGTGAAAGTCAGCGTGACAGCCAGATCAGAGCAGCTTTTCCTCAGTGAACATCTATTCACAGCCTGATGAGAAATGAGAGGTGGGACAGGAAGCTTCATGCTGTTCAAATGAAGCTTAGATATGTGCCTGCATTTAGATTCTTTCATTCTGATCAGTCCACATTTGTCCTAATGGCTCAGTGGATCTGTGTCGATGTGGGCTGATCAATATTAATGCATGTCTTTTGGGTTTTAATAAAGTGTGCCACATCTTTTCCTTAAACACGTTTCTTACAGAGTGACATTGATGGGAGACTAAACTTGATGTTCAGGGGAGAAAGAAAGAAAAATTGCTGGCTGTGCTGCTACCATCCCCCATCTCGTAGGCATGGCAGCAGCATTGCACACATGCGCCTGCACACACACTGACACACTCCAGCTCACGGACACACATTCACAAAAATACACACAGCACACATCATGAAACGCACACACATACACACACACACATGCAGCCCATCTCTCAGCTACCTGATGTGAGGCGGAGAGAATATTCCAGAAAGCAAACACAATGAGTTTTCTTCTGCTTTGATTCTAAACAGGAAACCACACTGCAACAGCTCCAATTCCAGAGAAACCAGTTCATCTGCACAGCTGCTCTGGACGCTTCAGGATCGATACAGAGCTGGAAGATGAATCAAAGTTTGCAGGTTACATTCAGAGTAGAATTCATGAAGAGTTCCAGGAGTCCATGTTTGGATGGAGGCGAAAGGCAGCGGTGGGAAAACCCCCAGTCCTCTTCATCAGCTGCTTCTCATTAAGTGATCAGAAATATTTGAAGAACATTCGAGTTCATTAAAATATGTTTTGTGTGTGTGTCAGAGAGGATAAAATAGCAGTGAAGCGGGCTGGGAGAGAGCTGCTGTGTGTTCCCCCGTCCTAAGGTGTGGCCACATCTTCAACCGCACAACTGCTACGCAAACGCAAACACCAGAGGACGGACAACTTTGGGCTGCTCTCCCATGATTCTGTCATCCTTGCAATGTGGCAAGGTGCTGTTCATCGTTCATTTTATGCCTGTTCCAGCATCCTGATTTCATAGTGAAAGTAGAAAGTGTGTGTGAACAGAGGCTGGACATATTCAACAACAAGGGCTCAGGTATTTGTCCGCACAAAAGCAAAAACAGTCAAATAAAATAGAAAGATTTCACCCAACAGTAGGCGGGACAGGACAGGCTCCGACATCCCGTGACCCCAAATAGGAAACGACAGATTAAGAAAATGGATGGATGGTTAGAAAGATGTAAAAAAAAAAGAAAAAAAAAACATCAGGAGGCAAAACTGTAACTAAAGTAATCCAAACTTACCATACTCCACTATTTTCTGTTTGCTGAGAAAAATGGTAATCTTTTAGATTTTGCCTTTTTGTTTTTGCTGCTGATACTTTTTTAACACAGAAGTGAATTTAAACAGAATTGTCATGATATTCAAGGAGTTTTAAGGTAAGTAATTTGATTTATTTTGTTCATGTAGGTGATCTCCCAGAGGTGATGTCTTCGGCTCGAGACTGCAGGTAGGAGGCAGGAAGGCGAGGCGTGGCTGGAGGGCTTCTGTGGAGGCTGAGAAGGCATGAACGGCAGGTGAGGAGAGCGTGGATACAACAGGTGGTTCCGGAGGAAATCCCAGGTAGCACTCGTGATGTGCTGGAAGCGAGGCGTAGACAAATTACTAAACATGATTAAATTTCTTGGCATAAACATAAGAGACTAGGCAAGCACCATGGAGGAGCAACGAACTGGCGATGAATACTGGCTGTGGATCTCCTTAAGAAGGCAGCAGGGCTGACGAGGTGAGTGGCAACAGCTGGGAATCCTCCAGAGCAGAGCAGAGAGGGGTGGGGCTGACAGAGGCACCATGACAAGAATATTCTGAAACTCTATTGTCCAGCAGGAATTCTTTGTGGTAATCGGCTGTTTCTGTTCTGACAGGTTCCTTTCTCACCATGCATGAGCTGGAGATTCCTCTGATGTTTGAGAAGAAGTCATCTCACATTATAAAACCAACATTTTCTCTCCTGTTTTGTTCTTCCCTCAGACAAAAACGTAACTTCAACAGCAAAGCAAAAAGGACTACAAGGGAAATCCTACTTTAGAGGATGAAGTCATAAATTCAATTGTAATAGAGCTGTCACAGTCATTTTGGTTGACAGCATACATCCTGTCAGTCAAGCAGAACTTCACAAGAGATACTTGTGTGGAAACAAAAGTTTCAGACAAATTACACAATATTTGACAACACTGAGGAAGCTCCTGCAGGTTCCCTGCGGTTAGACTTTTGTGGGTTAAATGCTGAGAAGCTCAAATGTTCAAACACGGCTCATCTATAATTGCTGCCATCTTTTCCCAACTGCCCTCTGTGCACTCACTCTGCTCTACAGCTGTGCTGAGGACTGTTTAGACATGTTTATGCAAACATACAGATGAATGCGCATAAATCTATATATCTGGCCACGATGTGTTGAGATGTGTTTTAAAGCCAGTGTGCAGGATCCCGCCTTTTGTGTTGCTTCAAACTACATGTATTAATAAAAAAATAGCTTATTCCAGTCCAATCGATTGGGTTAGTAGTACAAGAGGCACAAACAGCCCCTCCTCCTTCAAAATGAACTGATCAGAACAGGGAGATCATTTTTCAGCCAGGATCAGAACTTGAGGTCGGTTGTGTCAGCACCATAGGTTCTACATACACTGAAATTATTCACCCCCTGGCAAATTATGGACATCATTTTTTGTTCAAGTACATGTGTAAATGTAAGTAAAAGAGGAGTCTTTGGCTGCTGTGCCTCATCTCATTGGGAGAGGAGGAAGCAGTCATCATTGAATGAACTGCAGTGTTCCCATTCCAAACATTCAGGGTGCACACCTGTCAGGACCCAGGTGAGTCTGTAACATGTCTTGGCTTTTTGCTGTGGTTTCATTCTTTTGGAAGAAGAACTCTGGCATGGTATCCTGTTCTTTACTGGTAGCAGTGTGGTGTGGAGTGGGCGTGGCTGCAGGAGCTTCTCAATCAGAGCTGTGGGTAAAGTGTAATCTTTTAAAGAGTTGAGATGAACCTTGAACTCTTTAAACCTTAGTTTAAAAAACGTATTATGGAATCAAAGATAACTATGTAGTGCCAATTCCTGCAGATGTATAACATTAGTCAGTTGTTTTCTGTCTTTATTGTCATTGGTTTCTAAAATTGTTTGTTAGATTTTATGAAAAGGCAATGCAATATAAAAGCTTGTAATATGTAGATTTACATATGAAACTAAATATTTACAGTAATCTGTCTTTGCTTCTTATATGGTTTAGCTAAAATAACTTTTACTAAAAGCCTTATGAGTTTTGTTCAGAACCTCTTTGTCTTGAATCACAGTTGACTTACAATCCCATCTAAAAAATTATTGAAAAATGAAATGCATGTCCAAATACGTATTGTTTTAGGGAGTCTGATTTTATCCTTCACACTTTGAATGACACATTTTACGGAATATGTCAAATTCTTCAACAGGACTTTCTGTTCTACCGCAGTTCATGAAAAAAAGAATAAACAAATTCCTTTAGAACTACTGACCTCTTTTACTCCAAACTCAAAATTAAGTCAACAACGGTCTAATTTGTTCATAGGATATGTTCCTATTTTATCATAATAAAACTATTACTATGTGTGTTCAAATCAGACATTCAAATCACACACGCTCATGTTATCAATACCATATTCAATATATGAGAACAAAAATAATTAATTGCCAAACCTATATCATGAAATCTTGATACTAAAAGTTTGAAACTATACTGATTTGGTGAAAAAAGCATGTGGAAATACAACAAAAGGAGAAGTTTGACTGCAGAGCTTTATTTTGAACTGTATTACACACAAAGCACGCACAGCCTTCATGTACTAAAATAAATTGAATTAAAAAGAACCCCCCCCCCCATTTGAGTGTTCTAGAAACAACAGGTTTTCACTGATGTTGGACTCTTGCTGGTATCCAATACTCTCTAACAGATTGGTTGAAACAATATCCAAACCTTATTAAAATGTGATACCAAATATTTATAATACTGAATCTCCACTGTTAATTTGTTTATTTTTTTGCAATTCTTTGTTAATAGTAAAAAGATAATATGTCCCGTTTTAAAGGAAGAAAGTGTTTAACTATTAATTCTGGAAAAGAAATTCTGCAAATATGATCAAAAAATCAAAATGCAAGTAAACAGATAAATCCCTTAGTGACTACATAAAATCCTTTGTATCATAAATTTACTCATGGAAAAGTAAAAAATATTGTGCAGTAAAGCTTGGAAGTACAATATTTATTGAAAGTTACACAATTAACCCGACTCCAACATTCCAACATGGTTACTGGTGATCACACTGTCCTCATTACCTCCTGGAGCTGCAGATCATCGTTGAACAACAGCAAACTGAACTCAGCACAGTTCTATGCTCAGCGTTAGCCTCACCATGGTGCCTCACCATGCACACACTCTGTCGGCATCACTGTCTCCTCTGTCATCACCGTTTCCCATCCTCCCCTGTGTGCCGAGGAGGAAAGCTGAAGAGTTGACACCCTGGACTCTTAGAAGGGCTAGAACATTCAAATGAACATTTGGAGAGGCCAAAGTTTCCCCTTTATAAAATTAACACCCTCATCTGTAATTTATTAGCTTGTTGCAACTTTGATAACCTTGCATGACAGAAATCCACGGCATAACATGTCCAGTTTTTCTCTTTGAGGGCAGAGGAAGATGATGAGCCTCAAAGACAGGAAGCAGTCCTATGAAAATGAAAAGAAAACAGATCCCTCACCAAATATCAAAACCAGAAAGATGCAAATGCGCCAAATGATGAATTTCTTATTCTGAAACTGTGCAGAAACAAAAGGCTGTGGTGGAAAACAGAGGGAGTGAAAATGAACTACTGCACCCCCCGCCCCGACTGGCTTAAAAAAGAGAGAGATGGAGAGCGTGGGAGAGAGGAGATGGAGGGAGAAGGGAGGAAAAAAGAGGCAGAGATAGAGAGGGAATGCTGGGCCTTGTTACTTCTATTTTTTCAAAGCAATGGCATCCTGTGTTCTTGGATGTTTCGTTGCCATGACAACAGTAACTTGGTGACCTCTTTATTTCTACCTAATCCTGCTCTGAAATTATGGTTGCTCCACCCCTTTGCCTGGCTGCCCTGATAACATAATCATTGCAAATGAGGTAGGGGCACAGAGAAGAAGAAGAGCATGAAGACGATGAAGAGCAGAGAGAAGGAAAAGTGTTGGAAGAGTAGAAGAAGCAAAGCTGGTCATCTCAGCACACAGCTATTTTTTGTTATGGCCACATCACCACAGACCATAATATGGGCAGCCTCCGCTGTGCTCCGTCCTACCAGGTCCTTATTAAACTGCT
The DNA here is from genome assembly GCA_037389245.1 of Oryzias sinensis. Taxonomy (NCBI): domain Eukaryota; kingdom Metazoa; phylum Chordata; class Actinopteri; order Beloniformes; family Adrianichthyidae; genus Oryzias; species Oryzias sinensis. The sequence goes on from CM074496.1 coordinate 1,387,162, forward strand.
GTTAATAAGACAAGATTGTTAAATGATTGACTTAACAATAAACCACCATGAAAGCTTTATAACTGTATTGATTTTCAGATTGACTGTAAATGTACTATACTGAAAGAAAAAAGGCCACATAGTTTGATGTTTGCAAATAAACAAGATAAGTGAATATACTTTAGCCCGCTGCATGTGTGTGAATACATGAGCAGAGCGGCACAAAAACACCTGAATTATTGATTTCAGAGTTTGATTAGATTTATTTATTGGAGAGGCAAAAGAAGCTTTCTGAAAAATTAATGGATTTTTTTCTAGATAAACATGCAAACTAATAAGAAATCCTCAGTCATGACTATTCAATAATTCACTAAATCTGCATATTATTATTGGCACATCTCATTACCCCTGAACACTGTGCACTTTGTTGGCTTATAGCACTGCATATATTACCATAAACAATGATGACTGAGGTTCTTTTGAACTAGATATTCCATACACCTATGTGTTTCTTATACGTACATGTTATCTACATACCACATAGGCAGACAAATGGCAACCATGAACAGGCAACAAGGAAAAGTGGGGCAGGTTAATGCCTCCAAAGAGAGAGGTTATTCTTGTTGGTTTTGGTGAACAATTCTAGCCAATCATTTTACCTTTCTAGTGATTATGGGTGGGCTCATATAAAAATGGGCGAGGTCATGAGGATGCGCAGATGTTCAGCCAAAATGCTGAAGGCAAAGTGAGTAAATATTTCGCTGTACTTTGCAACAAAAGATTTGAATTTAGTGACCTGATAGATAAGAGTGATACACACATTGCTTCAAAAAAGACAGATATCATGGCGATGAAATACAGGCTTACTTCAGCGTGTGTGAAAACAAAGATGCAGCGCTGCAGTGCAGACTGCAAACAAGGAACGAAGACATCTTAGGCACATTCAAACACTTTTCTTTACCCTGTGATGCTGCTGACGTTTTTTGTTGTTTTTTCATCTTTGAAGCACTGGTCTGAGCACAGCATGGGCATCTTAGGAACCATTTTAAAAGTACCAGTTCGGCACCAGCACCAAATAAAATCCCAATGGCACCCATCCCTAGTCCTGGAAAGCCAGCTTAATGGCAAGAACAAGACCTAGGCAATAAACAGTTATGCACTGCCAGTTATCAGATACCCTGCATTAATGGTCTACAGATGGCCAAAGGAAGAGATACAGACCAGGGATGAGTTTTTCATCATACATGGAGGGCTCCATACCCAGTCCAGCACCCTGAGACTGTAAGATAGCTGTAAGGAAGGGTGCCACTATCCAGGATGAAACATCCAAGATGCATGAGTACATCAAGCTCAAGGCCCCAACTGACAGTGTGCTCAGTGAATGTCTCAGGCAATGGAGAGCAGAGCATACAGTGCTGGAGGACAGATCCTCATGGGAGGACAAACCCCTGCATGGGATGTACCACCGGACCATAACTGAAGTGGCTGATATCAAGAAGTCCTACCAATGGCTAGAAAGGGCTGGCCTACAGGAGAGCACTGAAGCGCTCATCCTGGCAGCTCAGGAACAAGCCCTGAGCACCAGAGTGATAAAGGCTCAGATCTACCACACCAGATAAGACCCAAGGTGTAGATCTACCACACCAGACAAGACCCAAGGTGTAGATCTACCACACCAGACAAGACCCAAGGTGTAGGCTGTGCAAAGAGGCGCCTGAAACAGTCCAGCACATAACTGCAGGATGTAAGATGCTGGCAGGTAAAGCATACATGGAACAAATAACAAAAAATGTCCACATCAATAGCGAGCATTTATATGATTCACTGCAATGACACCTTTACAGCAACCTCAGCTGGTCCCAGACGTGCTCTAAGGGAGGCCCTCCCACTTCCTGAAGTCCAGCTGTGACAATTCTGGCACAAGGTGGTGGAGCATTATCATCCATGAACAGAAAGTTGGGGGTGTTCTGGTGAAATCAGGAGATGATGATGATTCTATAATATCTCTGAGGTAATAATGTACAGTTACTAGGTCAACTACAATAACCAATCGGTTTTGTTCTGACTTATGATGCCTGTCTAGACTGTTGCACCTTCTCCACCAAAGCCAACCTTGGTTGACCTTGGTATGTCGCTCACCTTGCCTTCTCCAGCAATGCTGATGACCATAATTCCTGTGTAATATGACCTGACACTTATCAGTGAACAGAACGGTCGACCATTGCTGCATTGTCCAGGCCTTGTGTCTACTGCAAACATTCACGGCAGTGTCTTGGGCTGAATATAAATTCTTCCCCTACCCCTACAGCTTCTCCGTACCCCTCCAACTGTTGGGGCATTTGGAGAGGTAGGGTTGTCCAAAATAGTTTTCTTAAGGGCTAACCCCCCTGCGCCCTCCACCACGTGGGTGTTCTGCATCTCACACTGTGCTGCAGAGGAGAAAACATTTCTTCACGTGGGTGTGCTCTGATGCTCAGTTTACATATAAATGTAAGTAATACCTTTATTTCAGCATGAGCTTTTTAAAGTTATAAAACCGATGTTGTTATGTATTTCTAAGCGCTAGCAGCTCCATACTAGCATAGCTGACCAGCGACTATTGATGATGTCATCGAGTGATTGTAATGTCCGAATTCAAATACACTATTTTCCATAAGTCACCATTTGGAAGGCTAAATGTAGCGGTAGGGAGAAGCCGTAAGGGTAGGTGAAGAATTCAGATTAAGTCTTGATGTCAGTGGAGTCACCTGCAACAGTCGCCTGTCATTCAAGTCAAGTGGTGGAGTTGTAAATGGTTTGTCTGGAAACCCTAGTACCCCTCACATATGGTAAACAGGCTGCAGCTGGGTGGTGTTTGCTAAACCATGTCTGAGGTCAGAGGTCCTTAGGTTTTGGTCATGGTCGTGGTCTGTCAGTGGCGGGGCTCCACTCCTGGGTCTGTCACAAGCTCTGCCAGTAGTTCTGTTCCTTGATCCAAGTCTACTGATGACAGTTTGAGACTGACCAAGTTCACCTTTAATATCTGACTGCCTTCTATCAACCTGAAGACGCCATGGTCAGTTGGTGCTGCTCATCCGTTAAGTGATGCTGTGTGTGCTACCCTTGCTTGGTGGATGTTTCAGAGTCGCCAGAAGGTGGAGCTCACTGTACATTTTTACCTCTTAGGTCCAGAAGAAGTGAGCAGAAAACAAGTCTTAAGACAGGGGTCGGCAACCGGCGGCTCCGGGGCCGCATGCGTGAGAGCAGCATGAACTCGCGGAGGGGGCGTGTCTGCAGCTGTGAATGCCGACCAGTCTGTTATGGGATGGAAAGTTTTCCTGGAAAGACATTTAGTGGCGATCTCGCAGGGGACACATGAACGCCCCAAAAAAGACCCCCCCCCCCTTAAACCACCAATTTCTGTGTAAAATTAATTAAATATGTTTTGGGGCGCCCCTACTATCCTGTCACCATGCTGCTACGATGACCGTATGTTGCTCTGTCTGTGTAGAACACGCTGGAGCCCCCCTCCAGCGTGCACGCAGGGGAGAACAACGAACAGGTAGAGAGGCGGGGGCGGGGCTTAGACTCACCGTTTATAATTCCAGACGCGAAACAAACCAACACCTGCTTCATAAAATGAATAGAATTTATTGGGTTTACTGGATTTAAAGAAAAAAATGAATAGAAAGGAGTCTGCATCAAAATGAATTTGTTTCCATCATCTCATTCATCTTAACTCTGGTGTTTGACAGACAGAAAAGTCTATTCAAGGTTGTGGAAAATGGACAAAAGATCCAAGGAAACATCACGCACATAAAGAATACAAATAATTAAAGTAAATAAATAAATAAATATCTTGACAACATTATGAGTCAATACAAGTATTGCCAAATAAACTATCGCAATATATCGGCAAAAACATTTTTTCTAACACACCTAGTGTTTTGGCTCCCTGTGCTTTCATCTCAGTGGGAAACTGATCCAAATGGCTTTTTGAGAGGTTCGGGTTGCTGACCCCTGTCTTAAGAGGACAAGTTGTTTATATCTTTGTTTCATCATAGGTGTTATAGGAGTTATGACTGTGGGTATAGCAACCGATTTCTTATTTTCTAATATGCATTTAGGTCCAATGAACATTAGCCGTTAGCCGCTTAATGGGATGTTTGCATCATACATTGGCATCAAGCTAATGGACTATTGTTTTTGTTGTAATCATACCACAAATATATCAGTATATTTGAAATGTTCCACAAAACTTACAATTGCTTTTGTATATTGTCTTGTAGTTTTATAGTTGTTCAAATAGAGTAATAAATCTTCAAAAGGCTTAGAATTTACAACTATCATCAGAAAACTGTTAAACTGTCTGTCAAACTGGATCCATGGTCAGGGAGGGCAGAGTATCATGTGCTCATGGCTGTTTGAATGATGAACTTAGAATGACTCACTGGCAAAATCAGCTTTTTATAACCACAGAATGCTGACATTTGATGCCACATTGAAAAGGGCTTCTTTTTTTATAGAAGTTTGGGATTTTGGCCCCAATAAGTGAGGCATACTATACACAGTGACACCTTTATGTGGAAAACCCAAAACAAGGTATGGCTTTTGCCCTAAGACATTTGACTATAACATATACCCTATATCAAAAATCTGTAAAGTGAGAGATATTCAAGATCTTGATTGGCTAGGGGAATAAGTGGGCGGGTGCATGCTGACGCTCTCCAACTTGTGCACGTGGAGCGCCATCGGCAGGATCAAAACAACTGAAGTGTCAGAAACAAAGGTGGCATTTTCATGCTGGACATACGGAGAGACACTGTTTTACTTTTAATCAAAACAAAAGAAACAAGTGTTTACCTCAAATTCGTGTTTTGTCTTTTAACAAGTCACCGAGCCCCAGTGTGTGTGCTCTGGTGACAAAGCAGAACTATTAAGACAAGACAAACTGGATTTTACAGCCCAGGAACTCACACAGAGCTGAACACAATGATTGGTTTTGCTGTCCACTGTAGAGTCAGAGTCATTCAAAGATTCAGCAGAGCTGAACTTTCCCCTCTGTGCTGTGAAACCTTCAGAACCTACATTGATGACGAGAATATGGAAATGAAAATGCAGCTAAAGAAGTCGCCTAATAGGAAATATTGATATATTTTGATTCTAGAAACCTTTACTTTTATTTTCTTGCCAAGTTTGTTTTTCTCCTTTTGTAAAGATTATAACGTTTATATATATGTTTTCCTTCTTGCAGTTTTTTAGTGTGATAATTCTGAATAACAATGTTAAAGTTCACGTTAAGGTGCAATATAAGAGTGAATTACTGAAGCACAGCAGAAATATTGTCACTTTATTGTTGCTAATTATTCTTGTTGATGGTTTTGAATTTCCACTATTCCCCTCTGTTACCGTGATTGAAACAGTTTGGTTCATTTGAGCTCAAATTAAGAGACCTGAAACATGTTAATGCTTGAAGCCTTTATGTTCAGTTTATGCAAAGTTAATATTATTAATATTTATGTATTGTTTTTTTTTTGCATTTTTCGTTCTAATAATAAATATTTAAATGTCTACACTTTAATCATGTCTCTGTTATAGTTAAACAACATGATATCATTGGTAGAACTATAATAGAATGCTAGAATGTAATTCTATTAAATTATTGCTCTGAAGTTATTTGTTATGTACGGAACCTGTGTCCTGACATGGAAAAAATAAAATAGATCTTGTTCAACAAATTAATATCTCGTTCCCACAAATTAATTTTCCGTTCCCACGAAATAATATTTCGTTCCCTCGAAATAATTAATTTGTGCAAACGAAATAATTAATTTGTGCGATCGGAATAATTGTTCATGTCATAAGTCATTCATAAACACGGATATGATCTTCATCCGGCCGCAAAAGCCGCTTTCAGCAGTAACTTCCGTGTCCCTGTGAACTACAGTCGTTCAAGAAAGGAAAAAGAAAAACAAGAATGATCAATTTATTATTGACTATAAGAAAAATATCATAAGAATTAAGATTCCCAAGTTTTGCGCTTCGCCATACTGCAGCGATTCTCCGGACATAGCTCCAGGCTCCGCCACAGAGCTCTTTTGCTTGTCATGCCGGCATTCGGGCAGCTGGATATCATGAACCTGTCATTCCTGCCTCAAAAGCTGCTTTCAGCTGTAACTTCCGTGTCTCTGTGATCCACATTCGTTCAAGAGGGGAAAAATAAAAAACAAGAATGATTGATCTATTATTTTCTATTTATTAACATGCGAAGGCTACATGCTACGTATCCCATCATGCTTCACACATATCCTATAATGCATCTCGACCAATCACCGTGACCCTGTAACTGCGATGCATTCATAGACAATAGGACAAATGATAGGCTACGTAGCATGCAGCTTACTAGCCTTCAGATGTAAAGCGACTGTTAAAGAGTATGTTAATAAAAGACAAGTCCTGAATATTATTATTCTTATTCGACCCTAAACTACACTATCCCACACCGTAGCTGGCTGGTGGTAGACGGCCAGCCAAGTGCCCGTATGCCGGCATGACAAGCAAAAGAGCTCTGCGGTGGAGCAAAGTTATAATAGTTTCGGATTTTTTATTAGTTTTAGTTTTTATTTCGTTTTGAATTTTTGTTTTTAAATTTATTTAGTTTTAATTAGTTTTTAGAGGCTGCTTTACTAGTTTTTATCAGTTTTTATTTTTTGAAATTGCTTCGTTTTAGTTTAGTTTTTATTAGTTTTAGTGTAAGTTTTAGTTTCTTCTTTTTTTTTTGTAAATTAGGATATTTGTCAGGTGCATGATTCAAAATCACCAGAATAAGTATTGTATGATAAAAACTAAATCAAAGATACATTTTGAAACACTTATTATTCAGAGGACACAAGGACAACCATCCTTAAATTAAAATACAACAGCCGATAACAGCATTACGTTATCTGCTCTCTCTTCTTTTTCGGGGGAGGGCGGGCGACAGGCTAGCTTGTCTAGGTACTGTTGATTTGCGTTTTTGTGTGCGCTTTTTAAATGTACTTTTAGATTCGTAGGGTTTTTCCCTTTGAGGAGCGTTCCACAAATGTTGTCTCCTGCTTCGACTACAAGGCACTTACTTTAGTTTTCGACGCTGTTATAGTCAAAAAAGTTCGAAATAGGACTCTCCCGCTTTCTCCCAACTTTTAATGCAGCCAGCACGCTCATGTAAATGTCTATGACAACGCTAGCCGGCAGTGTCTGACAGACACCATGTGACGTCACAGACAACGTGATGCCGTAAGGTTCAGATACACAGTAAAACTAGCAGGGTGAAGTAAATAGATTTTATTTCAACCCAAAAGACTTATGTATTAACAAAGACGAAAACAAAGTATTTTTTGGGGTTAATATTAGTTAGTTTCAGTTTGTTTTATACACACAACAAACAGTTTTAGTTAGTTTTCTTTTCTTTTTAACTCTCGTTTTTATTTTTATTTCAGTTAACGAAAATGTTTTTTCAGTTCTAGTTTTAGTTTTTTCGTTCGTTTTCGTTAACTATAATAACCTTGCGGTGGAGCTAGGAGCTAGGTCCGGTAGGTGAAACAGGAAGCTTAGGCATCCAAAATCTTATGATATGTTTCTTATTTTCAACGAGACAATAATAGATCGATCATTTTGTTTTTATTTTCCTCCTCTTGAACGAATGTGGGTCACAGAGAAATGGAAGTAGCGGCAGAAAACGACTTTTGCAGCAAGATGGACGGAGAGCGTACCAGGATGTGAATAAACCCAGACATGAAAACGTGATAACGGAGGCTTTTGTGCTTTTTAAAATAAATAAATCTGATGTCTAAACATCATCTGTGTCTTCCGTGTAATGTAAAAAACACACACAGATAGAAATGTGAATGTATCTGTTCTAAATCCAACTATTGCTCACATCCGTGTTTATGAAGCTAGGAGCTAAGTCCGGTAGGCGAAGCAGCAATCCGTGTTTATGAATGACTTATGACGTAAATAATTATTTCGTTCACACAAATTAATTAGTTCGTGGGAACACAAAATTTTTTTGTGGGAACAAGATACTATTTTTTTTGCACAACTTAATTATTTTGTGGGAACGATATATTTTTTGATTCTATCCATGTCAGGACACGGGCTCCGTAATTATGTCTGCAGGCAGCTGAGGATAAAGGTCAAACTTTTTGCCGTAATTTAATGGGAAAAGTATACGGAGTTAATTGGCTGAGTAACTAAGTACTTTTATGATGTAGTAACTGAGTTACTAACTCAATTACTTGTAACTATTATGATTTACTTTCTAAAGGAAGATTCCCAACACTGCTTACTGGAATTATGTTGATTTGGTTGTAAATGATTGAAGAGTTACGGTGGTCGAATGGATGTAAAGCTCTGACCTAAAAGGATTAAATAGTAATAAGGTCCAGTTTTATAGAACAAAAAGCAAGATCTGCTCGGAGTCAAAGATTTATGTAGATATAGCAGGCTGAAGGCATTCTTTTCAGGACACATGGCACAGGGAAAATTGATTGACAATGTCTACAACCAATCGGGAGGCAGAATACAGTCAGCTGTAAAAGAGGATACTAAATTGCAGTGAAAAAACAGCGAGTTAGCAAAACGTGAACCCTGATCCAGCGAGGAAATACTGAATCTCACCTGTCTGGAAGAAGATTATTTTGTGTCATTCAGAGGAAACTTCCCCCTCTGCAGCTCATTTCTTGCTCTGTAGGGGACTACCCTATTTTATTAAGGTCATACAGGAATAATCTGGAGATCTTTAGGATACAAGTGAATTTGAATTATTTGGAATGACTTGGATTTAAACAAGTAGTTAATTTAGCAGCTTTTTTTCTTTTGCTTCATTGTGTAATGCTCTGCCACTGTTGGGCAAAGGTGGGGATCCTCCTTAACAGGTTGCTAGCCTGTCACACGGTGACATAAACATTCTCTTTGAAAGTGCACTGATTGTCAGCAAATTGTTAAAAAAACAGTCAGGTTTCCTAAAAAAGAGATACAGGCTATGTCCAAAGTCCCACCCTAACACCTAACTACTAAAAAACTAGATAGTGCGGCACCATGTAGTGCCCCGGATTTTAAAAGCAATTAGGACAACATGCTCACTACTTTGTTTTTTCCTTTAAACGAAGAATATGATGTCACATATTTCACAAAGTGAAAATCTAATTGATATAAGCATTTTATGATGACTATTTATGAATCCTCTGAGTTCTGATAATGAAAATGTTGATGGTTTATTAAATAAATACATTAAATACTTCCACAAAAGTTGTTCAAACGCAATGCATTGTGGTCTATATTTGCCAATCTAGTGAGCTTCGATGAACACTGGTTGGTTGGTTACCCTAACAGGGTAATGCATTTATCAAAGCTGAGTGAATGCTCCCTCCAATCTGAGAGAAACTAAGTGAGTTGTATAGACGATAGCTCTTATTGTGGAGAACTTTATGATCAGCTGTTGTTATGTGAGCTAAGAAGCTACCTCGTCTTTTTAGGGTGAAGCCTGCCTTTACCCTGAAGGAGCTAGGATAGGCCCCAGCATCCCTGTGATCAACACATGGGACTAACCTGGACTGGATGATGGATGAATGGCTCCAACACACAGATGTAGCTGAAATGTTGTAGATTTTCAAACAAAACAAGGATCATCCGGGGCATTATCTGGTGCATTTAGAATTTTTTTTGCTCTGTTTCATGATGCAGATGTGGTCTCACCTCAGAATCACAGTAATTTGTCCAAACTAAACTTTGAACCTTTGATTTAAAAAGAAATCTGCTTTCTAAACTGCATTATCTCAATCTGTTCTTTGTTAATGAAAAAAAATGTTTCGTGTAAGAAATTTAAGAAGTTGTTGACCCCCACCACGTCTACCTTCCATTGCTACCCACCGCCCCCCTTTTACTGAGCTTAAAGCCTTGATGTAAATCAGAAACAGATGTGAGGGGGGGTGCTGAAGGGGGTTTGGGGGAACTATGTTCCCATAAAGGAGCATTGGCTTAGAAGACCTGATCATCCTATGTTGGTTTCTCCATCAGAGAAGCAGACGCCATCTGGACAGATGTGGATCACGCAGGAACACTGTTTGTACATCATAATCTGCACGTGAGAGAGGCCTGCATGACTCCCAAGAGGCTTATGTTAGTCTCGTCCTTTTGCTTCTATGGGAACTTTCAAATTGGTCACGTTGTTTGTACGGTGTATTATGATGCACGCACAGACCCACACACACACACACACACCCACACACACCCTTTTTGACCTGAATTTGTCCGTTCCGGCTCTGACGGGTCTCCTGCTTTTTGGACTTGTTCACATATGCTTCACAGCTGCGTCAGTAACTGCTAATGAGTTTTCAGAGAATGTGCAAAAATCTAAAATTTGATGCATCAGAGTACCAATAAGAAACAGGAAGTCATGTCACAGTAGTCTGCAGCTGTGCTGTGACAGTTGTGCTGTGAGAGCTAGGGCTGATGGTTAAAAACTATTCCAACCACAGCAGAAAGGTTGTCATTGTCATTAAAATACTACTCCGTAGCTTTCACCTGTGTTTTCTGCACAAATACAGCAGACCTGAGGAAAATTAAAAATTTTAAGCAAAACCACAATATGTTAAAATTAGTTGTTTCGTTTGTTTTCGCTATGCTTAGTGATAGGGGTATCGTAGTTTCTTTTGGTAAAATAATTTTTTTTCTTCAGGTTAAGATTGGATTTAACTTTTCATTTTTCTAAAAATGCTTGAGCTCACTGATAAATATTTCTGTTTCAGTCACACTGGGTTCTCAACCCACCACCCTTTCTACGGACAGAATGATCTGACCATGACCAAAAAAGCTCTGCACTCCAACACGTTAGCCTGATACAGAAACAGCTGAGGTGGTTTGCTACTTTGACAGTGAAGTTAACCTTTATTAAATGACTAAATGAAAGACCAAAAAAACCGACAGTCTCAGAAATAGCTTTAGACCTTTCTAAAATCAAGACGCATTTCAAAGGACAGCTACAGGAGCGGAATGTAATTTAATAACTTTACCACAGTATCAATAAGTTCATTTAATGAATATTTGGTCATAGAAGATGCAATATCACACACAGTTAGGTTTCTTGCTTTTTTTTACACTTAAATACTGTAGAGTCAATAAAATGATTTGAAAGTCTTTCGTGAAACTGAATCTGTAAAACCATTTGCAGCCATGTGCTGACATATGCTTCCATTACATATAACACCGATTTAGTTTTTTTTTTTTTTTTGGCAGCCTGATCGTACAGAGCATTTTTAGGTGAGGATCATCAAACCTCAACACTGCTGTGTCTGCATGTTTTCCAGACATCCTTGCCCTACTCACAGCTGTTAACCTGGATCAGGTGTGTCCATGCCACAGTGTGGTATGCAGGAGAAACTCCTGGGGGGTATTCCAGAAAGCAGGTTATGCTAGTTACCACGGTAAGTTTGAGGCTAAGGAAGCGGATAACCTCAGCTTTCGGTTCCAAAAACAGAGATATGTTTCAGGGTATGTCAAGTTGCCATAGCAACTCATGCTCTGACCTAGGGGTGTTAGAAAAAATCGATTAGGCAACATATCGCGATAGTTCATTTGGCGATAGTTGTATCGATTCAAAATACTGCCAGGACAATATTTATTTAATTATTTCTGAGCTTCCTTCAGCGTCTGACTCTTGTTGTCCACTTCACCCTACGACCACTAGCTGGCAGCAGAGCACACGGACAGTGTTGCCAGATTGGGCGGTTTTCCACCAATTGAGCGGTTTTGGTTCTAAATTCGCGGGTAAAAATGGCTTTGGGCGAGTGTGCATTATCTGGGCGGTTTTATGGTCGGTTCGGCCGTTTTTTCCCCTCATGAATACATAATAGCGGACTATGTTAGGCTGTGCTGTTGGAGTCTTATGTACTGAAGCTACGTGAACGCACCAGGTAGAGACGCCTAATGGCCCCTGTCATCTAACCTGTTGTTGGGGGTGTTGACTGTTCCCTTTCTATATTTTAACTTACCAAAATAAAAGCACTATGAATTTGCTTTGTTAAAGGCAACTTATATATGAGATACAGTTGCAGTGCTTAATATTGTGATCATTAAATAAACTGAATTTGGCCATTTTATTACAGTGGTAGACATTAAAATTCAGGTAGAGTTTTTTCAAAGTTTCGGTAAAATATCGGGATACGTATCTTATCGCTTATCGGGATTTGTATCGTATCGCCAGACTCTTGCCAATACACAACCCTACTCATAACATAACCTGGTCTGGAGCAGGTTTAGTTGAAGGTTAGTTTGTTTTCAGAGAGGTGAAGCAGCATAGCTTGTCCATTTGAAGACGATTTAGTGGACGAAGAAGCTCAGATAATACTTTTTCCACCATAAGATGGTGATAAGACCACGTATGGTGGTTGTAAAGATAAACTTTTTTTAGATTGATCTAACTTAATTATTTGCTTCAGTTAATATATATATATTTTTTTTTTAGTTAAGTCAGCTAAAAAATAACACGTAGTTATCAGACATTTATTTTACTTTCACTCAAATTAATTCAATTAAGTAGGTGCAACTTTGGTGCTGCTGTTAGATCGGCAGCACAAGGAATTGTGGGATACTATTCCCTTTGCCTGTCTGGACGGATTTGGGTTTAAGTGTGGGTTTTTGTCTAAATGTGTTTAGTTGTTTAGCTGTTTTGTTGTGTTTTGCCAAGTTATTTTACCCTGTTAAGTTTAATTCTTTCTGCACCATGAGTGAGAGGGAGGGAGAGGATGATGATTTTATTTAGAAGCCTTACTGCATTATAGTATACTGTTAAAATCCAAGTACTGGTTAGATAACATCATGTTGCAAATCCATTTTGTTTCAATCATTTTATTGTTATAAAAATGAGTATATCTGCAGCCTCAAACTTAGACATGTGAGAGTTCAAGACTTACAATAAATGAAGATGGAAAAACATTTAATTGAATTGGAGTAAAATTACATTTAATTAGATAAATATGTAAATTTGAGTTGTAAAAAACTATTGAGAAGACTTAATGAACTAGGTTGAATAAATGTAACTCAATTACTTGTTACCAATTGAAGTAATTCATTTAACCCTTGTGCTATCTTAGATTACCCCCCCACCCTTCCATTAACATGTTCTCCCTACCATGACAAAGGTGGATAAAGGTGGAAAGATTTCATGTAATCCATGGACACCAGTGAAGATCACAAATCATTGAAGTAAAAAGGTTCAGAGCTCTGTCTAGTGGGTCTAGATGACCCAACTCCCAACGTTAAGGTGCCTAGGATAGAACAAGGGTTGCATATGCGTCACAATGATAATAGAACTGAGATAGAAACTCGTGCGTTTACTTTGTCCATTCTCTTTCTCCAAGCAGAAACACATTTTTTTTGCTGATGATTCAGCCATATTACTTTTTTGATGTGCGTATAATCTTCATACGCCTTCATTAAATGAATTACTTCAATTGGTAATAAGTAAGTAAGTCGGATTTTAGCCAGAGTTCAGGATTAGAGTCAGGGTAGTTCAAACATGCTTTCTGGAATACCCCCCTGCTCTAGAATGAAAAAATTGCAGAACTGTTTTGCTTTAGAGAACTTACCTTTCTGCTTTTGGTTGCAAAACTACAATCTGAAAGCTAAGGGTGCTAATTTATGTGGATGCTGTTAATAAAGTTGATCAACCAATTAATTTATGTTTTTTATTACATTGGGAAAAACCAGTTTGAGTGACTGTGAGTGTTTATTTGTTGTCGTTTTTTTGTGTGTGTTTATTCGTCACATCTTATAGTTGGATGAGGGTGAAGTTGGCGTGCAATCTTTTTTGTGGGATAAAGAAAAATCTATATCACATTTTTATGGTTCCTGCATGAAAGCAGCAGAAGATGTTTTACAGAGGATGAAGAAAAATCTTTAAAAAAAATCACACGCCCACATCAACCTCGTACAGACCAGTCTGTGAAGATTCTGTCTGACATTAAACCGATCCATGGCCTGAGAAAGGTTGGAGACTACTGCCAACCAGGATTTGAACCAGAACTTACTTGCTGTCAGTTCAGAATGCTAACCTGTGTGGCTCAGAGAACATAAACATAGCTATCCAAGGAAATGTTGCTGTAGAAACTCCTTCAACAGTACAGTTTTTCTAAAGTACATGTAAATGGGACGCATTACATTTAATTTGTTAAGGCCACCTGATGTTTTTTCTCCAATCCTCCTGTTTCAGGGAAAGAGAATTAAATTTTAGATGAGTTTGGATTCCTTTTTCCCGGTGGATCATTTCCCCAAAACTAAACACGACTATTACATGCAGATTAACTCTTCATACCTATGCTGATGATATGAATAATTCTGCAGATAATGTAATAATGTGTGCTCTGGTTTCAGATAAAAAGGTAAGCATTTATTATTTCTTATATATTGTTTGATTGCTGATCATTCTGAGAGTCAAAGGTTTCCAGGACATGTGCTGTTTCAGTGAATGATCTTCAGGTTGGAGATTGAATCCATCTGAGTGGAGGGGGTTGCACACTGACTCCAGAGCCTCCAAGGAGGTGATGAAGACAGGAAGTCAACATTTACCTCTTTAGAACAGCACACATCCACAGAACACAGTCTCCACCAAAACTGACACACTCCTAGTGATGGAAGTGACAGATATGATTAGGCGAGTTTTGTGTTGTCCATCCTCTAAAGCAGGGGTCCCCAAAACCAGGCCTCGAGGGCCGGTGTCCTACATGTTTTCCTACCAACCTGCCATTAAAGCTCCTTATTGGCTAAACACACCTGATCAAGGTAATCAGCAGCAAATAAGGCAGGGTTTCTGGAAAACCAGCAGGACTCCGAACCTCGAGGCCTGGATTTGGGGACCCCTCCTCTAAAGCATCTCCCAGCCTTGCTGCAGGTCTAATGACGTGCCTATTACCTTCTGATGGCGCCCTGTCCTTCATCCCCATCTGATGTTCCTGCCTGCTTTCCCTCCAGTTCGGCTTAGCCTGAGGCGTTGAAACGTTTTTAGTCTGAGCATTTGTTTGAAGACAATCACAGTGAAAGTGATACTGAAAGAAAGTAGCTTTAATAGATCCTCAATGATCTGGGATCTGAGCCTGCAGCAGGTCCTGGAACAGCTGTGCTACTTAGGTATGTTTCAAAGAAACATTTGGGTTGGCAACAAGTGCTGAAGGGGAACACAGAGCGTAAGAGGCCTGTGTCGTTCAGACACCTCAAGATCTGACCCCCCATTGGGATGGTCACCAGCCCCATGGCCCCAACGGTCACCTGCTCTGGAGATGATGGGGGGGTCACAGATCAATCGCACAGCGGTTCAGTTGAAAACAATGGTTTTATCATCAACACTCATTAACTCATATCTATTACACAACATAAAGCCAAAAATGCTGTTTACCACTTTTGGAAAATAGAGGCTATTTCGATTTTCAATGCTATATTTATACATAAAAACAAGTTGTAAAAAGAACCACAAAGGTTGAAAAATGAGTGGTTCTTCAAAGAAAAAACCTAGCTGGAAGGGTAACATGATGAGGTACAGAAGGACATCTCACACAGAGGCAAAGGCTCTTATAGAAAACAACAGAAGTTTACAAAAATGCAACATTCTGTAAAAAACATCAAAACAATGTTTCTGAGTAAAGACTCACAGGACATCATCAAAAGATTGAAATCACCTGCTGACTGTGTCCACAGGGGACAGGTCGGACTGGCCTTGGGTCTCTATGGCACCAAAACATTATGGATCTTACATCATTGGACCAGGAGAACCCGGCCTAAGTGTAACCGGGACATCCTTTACAGGTTACATAAGAGTACAGATAACATCCTGTTAGTTAATGCAGATTTGAACTCATTCCTGCAAAGGAGGAACCACAGTTGCCATGTTCTGTTCAGTCTGTTCATGAATCCTTAACTCTCTGCATCTTCATCCTGAGCATCATCTCAGCTTTAGTGGAAAAGAACCATCAAAGACAAAAGAGGGGAGAACACGGATGCAGAAAGGTGCAAATGTCACATTTCTCACCTGCAGATTTTGGAGTTGTTTCCAAAAGAGTTCTTGTTCTGAAGCAGGACAGTGGTCAAACATAAACAACTTCCATTTCAAATATCACTGCTTCAAGGTTCTCTTGCTGCTGAAATGGTCTGTCTGTCTCCACACCTAATACCAGCAGAACATATTTGAAGCTTTAGAAAACAAAGTACAAGATGAAGGATGAGATCAAGTAGAAAGTATACCAAGCTCCAGCAGCTGTTCTCCTCACTTTTAGATTTAGTTCGTTGGTATGAATAGATACCAATAAAGGATATATATGTGTGTATGTGTGTGTGTGTGTGTGTGTGTGTGTGTGTGTGTGTGTGTGTGTGTGTGTGTGTGTGTGTGTGTGTGTGTGTGTGTGTGTGTGTATGTGTGTGTATACACAAACAATAGCAACACCCAGCCCCAAAGTTTAGTACCAGCATCCGCACAGAGTCAGTATGAGTTACTGGATTGTCATGAAATGTGAATTCCCAACATTTGAGATATTTTGGCACCAACAAAAACGAGGGAGAGGCTCAATGAACCCCCCAGGCAGGAACTTGGGCTTCCTGAAAGTTAGTAGAAACAAGGTGTTTGTGGGACAGGATGTTTAAATCTGGTTGTTTTTTACACTTGAACTGGCAGATTGTTTCTTTTTTTGGGGTGGGGGGGTGGGGGTGGGATGTATAGTAACTTTTCCAGCTGGCCTGACAGCTTCACACAGATATTGGTGTGGAAGTGGAAAAAAGATGAGTGTGTGCTATGAGATTGACAACAGTATGGGTGAGCAGTTCAAAGACATGCATCTGCTGTGGTGCATCCACTGCTGTGGTTCCTGACTTTACACCAGCTTGGTTTGCTTTCTGTGATTACATTTTCCTTTGGGGCTCAACTCTCGTAAACGCACACAGAAACACAATGACCGTCATCCAGGACAGTAAACTGTTTAAAAAAACTGCGTTGACTACTTTGTCGTCAGGATTTGACAGCAAGTGTGTGAGGGATGTGCTGTCAGCCCTCCGCCTCAGTGAGAACGGCGTCCCTGACAGGCCACAGAAACACACTCCCACAGAAGTTTAGAGAAATCACAAACCCAACACCTCTGTCGCTCCGTCACTCTGATGTGTGTCATTACTTCTTTGTTTTCAGCAACAAGATTTCTCACTTTGTGGATTCCTGATGCAGGGCCTTTTCCGTGTGCAGTAATTTGAAGGATTTCTATTATTGTGTGAACTGAAGGAATATGTGGAGCAGGTCTTCATCGGCCCATCATTTATTCATTGCCATGGATTTTCCAAGCTGCGGCTCACTTCTCACAGAGCCGATGTTGAGCAGCATCTCAGGCTGCCTTGATCTTAAGAGAAGCTGGACCTCGTGGTGCAAAATAAATTCTCTATCCATGTCGATCCTGCACTGCCAGATACTGGCTTGAGGGGCATTTAATTAAACCAAAAACTTATCACTCACGTTTTAATTATGCTGCCATTCATCCCCTGCTTTCCTTTGTGGCTTACTGCCATCTAGAGGCCCAGCTGTGTGCAAAAACATGGATTTGACACCACAAAGAAGCATCAGTCTTCATTATGTGCAACACAGCTTATTGTGATTTAGAAAAACATTGGGAGATGCCACATATCTTTATGTTTCACCTAAAGCGATTAAGAATGCAAGAAACAAATGAGAAGACCTCATCTGGTCCTGCATCCCATTACTGCGTTCTCTACTCCTCACTGCTGAGAGTTCTCTATGTAGAATATAATCTCAGTATATGTAGGAAATTCCAAATCAAGCTAGCTAGGTTTACTTGTCTTCTGACACAACTGTAATAAAGGCTACATCGCCAAACTATGTCGTATAAGAAATTCAGCCCTTGAAAGAGAATTTGATCAGTTTAGCTTTTCTGTTTCTGTCCTTCGTTTGGAACAGGTGGTTTGGTAAATGTATTGTTAGAACTACCGAGGGGAGCTTTGTCTCCAGCTTCTGCTTTTTGTTTGTTTTTGACAGATTTCTTTATGTAAATATGTGAATATCTATCTGCAACAAATGTTCTTCTAATGAATTTCCGTTTCTAAAAATATTGAAATAGAAAAAATGTAATTGTTCTGGAGCGAAACTATTTAACAGAAAATAGTGAGTCTGTCTTATTTTCCAAAGTTTCAAATCCCTATAATGAAAATAAGCATGACATCAGATTCAGTCTCGTTTTTTAATTGGCATATCTTTTTAAGTCGTGAGTACAGCAGCAGAGGAAGGGAAAGGAAGCATGAGGAGACGCACAGATTATAAGATTTTCCCCTCCCATGTGATCATTAGGTGGTGGTTTGAGAGAGTGGGGGTGCTTCTCCACATTTCCATGTGTTACAAAATTATTAATCAGCTGCTGGCGATAAAAGTCCATCTTTATACCAACAGCCCAGTGGAAACGCTTACGTTCAACTAAGCCTAAATAACAAAGGACACATAGGAAGACATTTCTCCCTATGTGTGACTTGATGCTTCTTTGCAGATTCCAATTACTAAAATATAACAGGACACTTCTGGCCTCTGTCACTGACTGATGGAAAAAATACCAGTTTGTAATGTAAAATCTTGCCTTAACCATGCAAAAATAAAAACTTTGGTGGATGATAAAAGTCCTGCAGAGGCTGAAATGCTTGACTGATAAATGATTTGATGCTAACTGACAGTCTGTCATTTCTCAACCAGGCTGGTGTGAAAGCACAACTATGTGTTCTACTTCTTGTTTTATCCTGTTTTCAAAGCAGTTTGACCTGCATTAAGACTTTCTCCCTTCTGCTCACCTGTTTTTAAGATCTCACAACAATCATCTACTAGCCTAATTTTAGACTCACAAACAGTCAACACAGAGAAACTCAGCAGCAGATAATCAGAAATGACTACAATGGTAATAAAACCCAAAATGCTTGATGTCTTGGATTTGGAGAGGAGAGCCTGGCTCACTCAGTCTCTGTTCTAATTCATCCCAAAGGTGTTCTATGGGGTTCAGGTCAGGACTCTGAACAGGCCAGTCCAGTTCATCCACACCAGACTCTGTCCTCCATGTCTTCATGGACCTTTGCTTTGTGCTCTGGTGTACAGTCATGGTGGAAGAGGAAGGGCGCCGCTCCAAACTGTTCCCACAGGTTGGGAGCATGGAAATGTCCAAAATGTGAGTTCCTTTCTCTGGAACTAAGGGGCCAAACCCTGAAAAACCAGCCCACCCCATAATTGCTCCTCCACCAAACTTCACACTCAACCTGTTACAGTCTGAAATGTACCGTTCCCCTAGCAACCTCAAGCCAGACTCATCCATCAAATTCTAATTGCCAGTCACACAGAGACTTGTCTATAATGTGTCAGGGTACATGATGAAACACTTGATATCTTTGTTTTGTAAACTGATGTAATTTTTTAAAACCAGACTACTGTCTAATATTTACATCAGATATAATGGTTGAAACAGAAATGTGAACAGATCTCTGGGTGATTGTAGCTCTGATCTCTCACAGATTCTTTCTGATCCTTTTCCTTACTGGTTGTTTTAGATCCACGGTTATAAAAACATGAGAGGAGGCCTTCAGGAAGCAGGAGGCTGTTGCTGGGTTTTGGGTGACTTACTCTCATGCAACACATGTGGCTGCCGGTCCTTTGGAGGGCTACAGGACCCCTCATACAGGTCAGGTTACCTAGAGAAGCCAAGGGCTAACCACTACCATCTGGCCTCACCTTCTCTGTTCACTGCAGCTCAATAGTTTCCACATGGCACCTCGCCATCTCAGGGATAACCTCTGCACAAACACTAACACACTTTTGTGAAACTGCCCACATCAGCCGTGCAACGGAAGCGTGCTCATGTGTGCACATCCGCCTTTATCTGAACACTAAACTGACAAACATGACACTTTGCACAGAACTATTACAACAACGGTTTCTCATGAAACATATCAAATAAAGAACAGACAGCTAAACAGATAGAATTCAGATGGATTGTTTAAGGACTATTTATCCTTATGTAAATATGTGGATGCAAACAAACACAGCCAGCAGTACATGTTTATAGATGGACACTGAAGGGATTTAGAAATACACTTTTTTCTCAGCACAAACTTATTTACATGTAAACGTGCATTTTACACACAGGCACGCACACACACCCTGGCATAATTGCATGGGCAGTAGAGAAGGAGCAGAGTGGGGGCATTATTCCCCTTGAGGGTTTCATTCTAAGCAGGACTGGACACTGCTCTTCTCCCTGCTCCACAAAGAATTCAATCACAGAGACAGCCTGCACTTCAATCCACTGTCAACAGGGCTAATGCTATCACAGCCCCCTCTGCAGGCGTCTGTCACATTTCATATGCAGAATATTTGGAAAAACACTCCATTTGCTTGTGGAATCTCAATGTATCAGATCTTAACATTCTAAACGATAATGATAGAAACTGAGGTGAAAACTACATTAAAATAGTTGAATTTTAATGCCAAATAAAAAAGCAGATTTTAACTGTTTAAAGAGAAATGAAACTTTACTGTATAACTTTACAAAGGTAGAGCATCACTGTCTGAGCTACACTGAGGCTTCTCACATTTTCCACTGAGGTTTAGGCAATGGTCATGCATTTCTGGACTCTCTTTTTTAGCTCAACAGTTTTCCCAGTTGGTTTTCATGGATCCTGCCCAATGATTGTCACCAGATATGCAGCCCACAGACTGCAGCATAGCAAACCAGGCCTCCACCTGTTGTCCTATGAGCTGCTTTTAAGTAGACATAGTAAACAAAAATGTTTGGTGATATACAGCTCAGATGTTTCCTGATGCATTTCAACTAAATAAGCCAGCTGAGAACAACAAGTCACAGAGAAAGAAAAGAAGGAAAAAGAAAACAACAAACCTGAATGGAACCGAGAACTTCAGAAGAATGACATTTACAGTCAGCATGAGACGCATTCATCCAGCACAAAAGGATTAGCATGTTTATGTACGTTTTAAATGACATTGTTGATATTGTTATTTCTATTTTCAAAATGTGCTTTTTATTCGAACAGGAAAGTGTGATGATTTCAGTTCAATTTCAATTCAATTTTCTTTATGTCAAACACAAGTGCAGATAAACACAAGAGTTCAAAACGACAGATAAAACAGAGACAGTGAATGAAAGACCATGAAGGAATATTTTTTTAATTCTTTATTTTGGGTTCTGTGTGATTCCAGACTAGAAACAACATGTTGTGTCTGAAAAAGCTGTTGGTGCTCTGGGGTGTATCTTAGCGGGAGACCCAAGGCAGAAAAACAGTCAGACCATGAGCAACTTTCTGTTTTAAATATACGCAAATCATATTCCATCTCACTGTGATCGTGTGTTTCACCCTGATCAGCTACAAATCCTGATCTCACTTAATCCCAAGTTTTGACAGTAAAAGCCTCAAGAAGTCTGGTATGATCTCTCCTATTGGGCCTTTTTGACCATCTAAGTGTCATTATATGCCATGTAGCTTAGGTAAACTCAGTGTCATGACACTAAAGCATGAATATATCATGAAAAACAAAATGTTGAAACTAGCCATCTCTGGATTGAGTATGAGCAATGCGCCCACAGAAAACAACGCCTTTATAATGAAATGATGGTGAGACTAGGTCTGCAGGATAAAGTGCAAATTTATTGTTATCGCGATATCAAGCCGTGCATATCGTAAAGAGCGGTGAAAACTGCAATAAATGGTTACTTCGAATGTGCTAAAACAATCTTATGACAGCTTGAAGTATTTATAAATCAAATAAATCCTTTATGCATTTGACCAATCAGATGGCCTCCTTTACATCATTGACCAATCAGATGGCCTCTTTTACATCATTGACCAATCAGATGGCCTCCTTTACATCATTGACCAATCAGATGGCCTCATTTATGTCATTGACAATCAGATGGCCTCATTTACGTCATTGACCAATCAGATGGCCTCATTTACGTCATTGACCAATCAGATAACCTCTTTATCATTGACCAATCAGATGCCCTCCTTTACATCATTGTCTAATCAGATGGCCTCCTTTAGATCATTGAAACCAATCAGATGGCCTCCTTTACATCATTGACCAATCAGATGGCCTCCTTTTATGCTTAAATGATCGCCTCCTGTAGACAAGGGTCATTTGGAGTATAATTAGTTATGTTGACTCTTATTTAAATTAACTGTTGAGGTAAAATAGAAATGATGTATTTGATTTGTTTTACACTTGTTCATCTTCATGCAAGTCATCGATCATACATATTATTGATCACTGATATCACATGTTGGGAGTTTTCCTCATATTGTGCAGCCCTTTTCAGGACATTGAAACTGATAACACTAGAAGTGGAGCGATTCATTCTGGCAACAGTTTGATTCATATAATTATTTATGGTTGACAATTCCTAGTCAATATTGATATAGATGGATCTGGTTGGATAAATGAATTCATCGCTACACCCCTAGATAATACATACTTCAGTTTGTTGCTCTGCTCTGGCCATCACGCTCAAATCTCCAGTCAACAGTAACTCTGTTTGCGGCTACAGGCTGCAGTCTTCTTTTATTTACATCCTCTTGAGAAGCTACAGATCTGATGAAAAACAATGAAGAGCTCACAGACATGGTACCACCTGTGGCTCACGAACGTCTGCTCACCACTTAAAGTGTTTGCTGCACGTGTGGATGACAACTTATCTGAAACAGCAACAACATGCTCCGTCTCAGCAGCAATCTTTGATCAGCTCAAATGCTCTCTGAGATAAACACTGACTCTGTCCCCAGGAGCAATCACTCTATAGTGCTGGCATCATGGGAGGTAATGTATGCATAGATGTGTTGAATTTGCCTCAGGCCGTCACACACAGGCAAATAAGACACACACAGGACTCACACAGCCAGATGAATTGCTACGCTACCTTAGAATAAATACATATCAGCTACAGTGCGCTGGGCGCTTTGCTGGTTCCTATTAATCCTCAGGATGGTGATTTATTGCAGTGTGCTAGTCAATAGCCATATAGTCCCCTGGAACCACAGCCCACGGGGGAAACAGGAAGCTTACAGCTGACCCACACTCTGTTTAGACACATTTTGCCTGTGCTGAAGGTGAACATGCACACTGCTGCAACAACACGCCTTTTGCAAAGAAGATTGGGATGGTGGGATAATCTGTTTGTCACGATTCAAGTTTGAAATGAATGTCTCTGCTGTTTAGATTTGCATTTGCTGGGGTGAAAGGCCTCAGCAATCAGCTGTGAGCAGGAGGGGGAATGCTACAGGCTCTGCTGTGGGTTATTTTTACCCAACATATGGTCATCTGCACATTTTCAGCTCTGGCTGTTAACCCATCCATTAGATTGATGCAACTTCCACTGTGGCAGTGGAGATGCCTTATGGAAGATCACCACCTAGTGGTCACTTCAGCAACTACTCCAAGACAAAGATTCATGGGGTAAGACTACGAACTATTTTTCTGATTAGTGGCTGTGAGAATGGATGTAAATAGAAAACAAACATGAAATTAAAAGGAAAATGTGTTATCATGTTTATTAATAACTCTAAAGGTAGATTTATAAAACAAAAAGATGTGATTTGAATAATTTCACTGCTACTCCATTTTTAAGGTAATCACCACAAACTTGTATCATTTCATGTGACTGTAACCTCTGATACATTGAAGCCTGCCAGTCTCTGCAGATGAGGCCAGGATGAGCAGATCCACAATAACACTTCATAACTTGCTCCTGGTGAGCTTGTAACATTTTTGTTCCTAAAGGCCAATGGTGTGGGTTTGTTTTGCTTTTTAACATTTTAGATGGGGAACGACTGATCCCTGCTGCTCAAAGAAAGCAGAACGGGGGTGGAACATGAATCTAATGAGGAGGGTAGAAGATGGGCTAACAGACAGAATGAAGACATTTAAAAAGGATTTTTTTGTTTTGTTTGAACATTACCCATTGAATTGAAATGGTTTTAACTTTCAGCTTCGAAAAGAATGTTTCTAAATAAAGAAATCTGTTGTGGATCTTTGAAAATCAGAAACATTAGCTTTTCCCTCCAATTTAATGAAATGAGTAGCTGTTCTGCACACAGAACCAGAGGAAGGTTATCATGCATGAACACCCAAATTTAGCAGGTGAATTTTTTTTTATTTATTTTTTTTTCCAACTTCAAATATTTATTTTTAAAGACTACACGGCACTTTCATTTCAGTAACCAAACGCCACAGAACACATGGAGTCAGATCTTTAGCGGCTTCCTTTGGCTGAACCTTTGCCCTGATGTGACTTGCTGGGGTATGGGAACACTGGTTCTTGAGGAACACGGGGTTCTGTTGGGGTGTAGCGGAACTGACTGAACAGCAGCCGTTTCTGGTTGTAGCGAGAACGAGACTTGAAAGCGTACACTTGATCCTCCTCGCTCACTGGAGTGAACTCGGGCTCCTCCTCGTCGTCAGATGAGGAGCTCCAGCTCTCCTGTTCAACCTGGTGCTGGCTGTCTGGAGCTCCAGACTGAGAGCCCTGGGAACCAGACTGTTGAGATCCAGAACCAGAGTAGCTGCCATAACCACTGGACTGTGCAGGTCTCTGATAAGTTGGCTTGGCTGGCTCTTGTTCAGGATAGGAAGCAGAGTACCACATGGGAGCAGTACTGTCTGAAGAGCCTCCAGCAGTGTTGGTGCCAGCACTGTAATAGCCTTGTGGACTGCTGTGGCCACTGGACTGTGCAGAAGGTTTCTCATAGGATGGAGCTTGTCCAGTGTATAGAAACATGGATGGATCGTATCCTCCTTGAGGAAGACAGGAGATGCTTCCAATGAGAAGACAAGAAATCCACAGAAACCTGCAGACAGTAATCAAATCTATGAGTTTCACATCAAAAGATCATGTCATTACAAACCAACTCTGAAGCTTCCATTGTCTATGTACCTACTTAAGTTGGACTAATTCAACATCACCTTACCTCATTCTGCTACAGTTACCACTAAACTAGAAACCAAAAGGCAGAGAATGCTTTGACACTGACTTGAATCTGCAGGAGCTGCTTTTATCTGATCCTCAGAGCTGATTGTTGACTGAGATCAGCTGCTGCAGAACAGCTGGGTTAACAGACTTCTTTTTAAGTTAGCTGGAAACCAACTTACTTGTTTGAAAAGTTTTTAAACTTCTTTGTTTTGAGATTGAGACTCACTTTATCACCCTAAGATATATTTCTATGACCACCATAAAGCTTTGCTTTTTTGGAAATGAGGTTCCTGCTGCATCACTTGCCTATTTCTTTATTTTCTGCTTTTCTCAGGATTCCATAAAAGTTTCCTGCTTCAGGATTTTATTATTTTGAAGTTAAACTCCCGGAAACTTACGATTCACATTTATAAATTCTTTGCTCGTCAAAGGTTAATAGTAGAGGGTTCTGTTCTCAAAATCAGGTTTTCAAAAGGCTATTTGTTAAAATAACGAAAGACAATTGTTAGCGTCAAACTCACGGCACAAAGTTTAAAAAAGTTTTCAAAACAATGTGTAAACAGGTAATATTTCTATCAAAGATATAATTAAAAAAACTCTATAGTTCTTTGAAGTTAAAGTAGTTTTTAACCCCCCAAAAATGTCCAGAATGATTGCAAATATTTATTCAGTCTTTATTGAATTCCTGGAGAAATGTTTTTTATTTTTAATTCCTTTTAGATCTCGTGATCATCAGGTCATACAGGAGTTAAAAAGAGGCTGTTTTTTTATATTTATCAGAAAGATTCCAGTTTGTTCAGGAAAATGAAGAGTATTCTTTACATAACGATCGGCCGTGGCATCCCACAGGGCTCTGTGATTGGTCCAGTCTCTTTTAAGTCTTAACATGTTTTATAACATTATCGACTGGTAAAGCATACAGTCTCATTTCTATGTCTATGATACACAAAAACATGAAATATCACCAAATATTTTGGTCGAGTTTCTAGTTTAAATATCTTTCAATACTTGAAATGACAAGACTAACTTACTCTGTGTTATGTAACAGCTTAAATCTTGAATATTTTGAATAATTTTGAAAACTTTATCTTAAAATGTTATAGTCTTATTTTAATTATTTGGTCTATAAATAAGGATAGTTGGACTATTGTACAGCTTAAAATGGGATATTTTGGGGGTAAAGTATTAGCATGCATGTATGTAAATAATAAACGTTCCTATATTAAAGATATAAAACATTTTTAACAATAAATGCTTATTTGAGGACATGATTGTTTTTCATTATTTTATTAGACACCACAATGTATTAAAAAAATCTACCAAGACAAATTCTACAAGGTCCATTGGCTGATTGTTTTCTCTCATACCAAGAAAAATACTGAGTATTCTTCCTTTTTTTACTTCTTTTTAGAAGGAGATTTGTTTTCTAGTGTACTCACCAATACTTATCAAATAAAAAATAAAAAATGAAACTCAGTTAATTAGATAGACTTTGAGCCTTTCTCTAGGATTTTAGACTTGGAACATTTCTTTTTTGTTTTTAATTTAATTCCCCCCGGAATGAAGTTGCTGTTTGGGTTCATCATTGATAGCTGTTAAAACAAATTAGCTGTTAGATAACAAGTGTCCTTTATTTTTCCTTTAACCAGGTTTATATTTAAATTGTCTAAACAGACAGGGGTCACGGAAGACCCAAATGTAGGAAATCTAAGAAATAAAAGGCAGAAGCTTTTTTTTTTTTTTTTTTTCTAACTTGTCCTGTCCAACAGCTGGGCAGACAGATGGGAGCTGAGGGCCTCTTGTGTTGGACATATTTTACTTTAACAAGAAGGGTTATTAATCTTCAGACAAACCAAAGGTATGTCTGAATAAACCCCTTTTGTAATTGAGGCCAAACTTTATTAATTTCAAACATGTTTGAAGATCTTTGGTGTTGGACCGGACAGAAAAGGAAAGAGGGGAAGAAGAGAGAGGGACGATAGAGAGAGGGGGGGAAGGAGGTGATAGTAGGAGGGGAAGGGGGATAAGACCATGAAGCAGCAAAAAGCAACAAGTTTACTGGTTGTTAATCACCATGGTAAGGCTCAAATGCAGTACAAAAAAGGGCGGAGCCTGTCCACACACACACCCAAGTGTCAAACACACCTAGCAGGTGAATTTTCAAAATAGTATTTTTATTTTGGAGGCATCACATGTTGGACCGCTACAGGACAAATCAACATCACCGGGACACTTCAGACATGCCAGCAGCATGAAGGACACTTCAGAGCTACAAAGGAAAATAAGGCCACTCCATCTGTAAACACTTGGTGTGTAAGAGAAGACGGTGGGATTCATCTGTGATGAGTTTCCACAGGAGCAGAGGAACTCCAGAGTGTAGACAGTGAACCAACACCTGATGCTGGACCTGTGTAAGCCGGTAGGGAAGGCCCTTCAGAGGATGGAGATCAGGCAAAGCTCTGCTGCTGATTCTAGTACATGAATCTGCTGTAATAACACTGCCACGACAGAATTACTCTGATATGACGTCACACACCGTAAAGCATCACAAGTACGACTTTATTAGCTGCTGTGGCTCTACAGCAGCCTCCAACACACACTGAAACATCTCATTTAGCACACAGATGTCTGCGGCTCTGCAGGACCATTAGCTCCTGATGGTCCTTCAGGAAGAACCGTTGGGAGGTTTGACGGTTGTGTTAGACCTGGACAGATGTAGTGATTTGTCACTAGAGGGCACTGTGAGTCTGCTCTTCCTCCATCCTGCTCTCTCCTCTTCTTTTCGGTCCCTTTGCCTCCAACCATCCTTATCAATCTTCTCTCCCACTCTTCACCAGCTCTGCTCTCCTCCACCCCATCCGCTTTGGTTCCATCTATCCCCTGCCTATCAGACCCCCCCAGCTGTTCTCTACTGAGCAGCCACGGCCTGGGTTTGGCCTTCAGAGGTCAGGAGCTGCATGAGGCTTCCTGAGGCAGGTCTGTTCTCACCTGCAGCCCACTTGAAGAACGTCCTGCAAAAACAAAGGATTCCGTCAGAACAGCAGCTCTACAGACATCAGCACACAGGTCCACATATGATAAGATATGTGTGATGATCTAACACGTGGTCACATGACAGCAGCTGGGCTCTATAGTTGCCCTCCATTCACTAAACTAAAAGGAGGTTTGAGATGCAAATCCAGTTTTGAACGGTTTCTTCAGGGGCTCCATTTTTACGAGTGTCATTGTTTTTGTCAGTCAAACAAAGTGGCTCGGTTCTGAACCGACGTGGAAGGCTTGGTTCTGAACACTGCTCCTACAGCTGACGGTTGCTGCAACTGGGTTGGTTGGGACGTGTTTCCTGTACCTGTAATTACTGTGCATAGACTTGGGGTCAAATCTGTGATAAACTCATTAACTAAACAAACTTTCTTAGGAAAGCTCCTGACATACATGTTTTTATGTGAGGATTGAACATTATAATACAGTCAAAAGCTCAAAAAATTGATTTTGCATCATTTAAGGCCCGTACACACCGGGACGAATTTTTGCACACATGTCTGGAGCTTCTGAAGTTACAGTAAAACACAACTTGGGGGCGCTCAAACACAAAACTGCCTTTCTGAGCACACATACCAGCGAAGAAGATAGACGCCGAGTAGCGTCTACACTGCCGTGAAGAAATAATGACGGACATTCTAAAATATCCCCGAACCAAGCACCAGTTGGAGCAACTGGTGCTTGAAATATTCATGTTTTCTTTGTTTGATTCTGACAAGCGCGTAAATACTTGTTCTCTTCTTCTGAGTGAAAAGCGACTTTGAGAAGCGTAAAGTTGCGCAGCGCCACCTTGTGTACAGGAGTATTTCTGTTTACATTAAGCGCCATCTAACGTCAGGGAATGAAATTGCATGTTCGCTCGACTCATCGTCAGCGAAAATCGCCTGGGTGTGAACACAAAAAACGTGGCGAAAAACGTGGCGAATAACGCCTGGCGAATATTCGTCCCGGTGTGTACGGGCCTTTAGGCTCTTTAAAATTCACAGAGTGGAGGTTTTATTAAAAACAAACCAGAAAAGAAGCAGAGGAATGAAAGTGAGGTAGATTAAAAATCAGATTTTTCCCTTCATTTCTGAACAACAACCGTTGGTCAGTGATGGTCTCAGCAGATCATGTCTTCTGAGCCGCGCTGACATGAGTGCATTGATACATATTACTGGACTGGCCGTCACGTGACATACATGTGCCAGTACATTACATCCAGTCTTCTGGAGTAAAGAACTAAGGAGGTCCGGACAAGCACGCAAAGAATCACAAAAGGGGACGCAATGGTTTGCAATCAACTACAAAAACCATTCTGACTACAAAATACTCTGATCAACAGGAACCTTGACAAGAGAGCAATCATGATTAAATAGAGAGAAATCAGGCTGTGACGTGTGTGCTAAAGTGAGCGCTAGCAAGTAGCATGCTAGTTTGGTTCATCGATGTGTGTATGTTTTAATGTTTTCTAAAGTTTTCAAACATGGATGATTTTATTCATACATTTTTTAGAGGAACCAGCACAAAAACGAATGGGAATTGATGTTGGTCATACGTGATACGTGCAGCCAAAATCCACATTGCTGAATCGCTCGCACGTATTTTACATGGCTAAATGTTGTTGGTCACACTTTTTTTTAAAGAAAGAGAGGCTTTATCTGCAGCAGGGGAGGGGTCGACTCTCAGCTAAAGTTTAACTTTCACTTTAAATAGCCTGGGACTCACTTAACATACGTGCAGGCAATGCAGCAATGTGCATCTTTGCCCGTATGATGCCTGATCTCTGTGAATTTCCGTCAGATTTTGTGCTGCTTGCACATAAAAACCTGTGAATGTCCTTTGCCTTGATAACATTAGCCCAGCTAGACTATGAAGTGCTTACTCTCTGCCCAGCGACATAAACCGTACACTGAAGAAAGCAGCTGTTAAGAGCTGTGACCCACAGCTGCATCTCCTGTGCTCAAATCAGAAGCTGAGATGAGAATCACATCATTGGATTTATTTACATCCTTCTGTCTGATGAGAAGAGCTTCAAATGAAACCAGAGAATTACAGAATCAAACTGTGATTCTTTTGTTGTAAAATGATACATGTATTTAGATTCATCACATCGCAGTGACACTGCAGCCTTTGTTGTAATGAGGGAGCCAATAATAAAAACACAAAATCAAGAAGTTTGATGCAGATTTCAGATCACTAAATTCACATTTAGTGATCAGAATTGTGTGCAAATACACCACACCATCAGCGGTGGTGGATGTGCCATTACTTTTTATTAATATGTAAAAAAGGATGTCCCTGTCAGACGCGCCTCTCATTTCATGGCACTATTGGATGTTGTGTTACTGCAACATTTTGATGTGTTTTTGTCCTGTTTCCACAGAGTTACATATAGTCATTAGTTGATGCTTGTGTATGTCAATTTTCAGAGAGTGAAGAGAAATTCAACATCTATTCTTATTTTAAGAAGAAATGACAGCAGAAGGAGCGAAAGAGATGGTTGGGGAGAGACAAAGACAGAGACAGAGCAGCATGATCCTCAGCCAGCATGAATGACAGAAGAGAATGAGGAAGACAAAGATGAGACGGCAGCAGACGAGGGACAATCCGCATTATTGGTCAGAGAAACAAGGCAGAACTCAGCTAAAGGGGCTGAACATGTTCTGGACCAACTGGTGAAGTTACAATCATGTTGCCCTAACAATAAAACTGTTTCATGTTTATTAGCCTGAATAGAAATGTCTACAGATATAATTAATGGTTTCCATGTTATTGGTTGTTATTTTAATTTCAGAACAACGGATTTCACTTTTTGTTCATTATAGAAATCTTCCAGTCAAGAGCCGAACACCCAGGCAGACACACCTAAGCATGAAATATATACAAATTCAATAAAAATATATCAGTAGTAGTATCTACTAATGATATCTACTAGTATCTATTAGTTATTATACTAGTATCTACTATAAGTTTATGTTCTACAAAATATCAGTAGGCATTTCACTTTCTGTTGGTTTTCTAAAGGTTGTTTTTCTACGTTTAGTGGAATGAGTTTTAAAAATATAGCTCATGGTTTTTGTGTGCCACCCCGAAATTTAACGTTGCCCCCAACCGGCCACCCCCATGAAAAACTTCTGGAGGCGCCACTGCTCACAGGCAAATATTCTCACCCTTACATTCAGATGTATGGGAATAAGTAGAACACTCTAAAAGATAAAGATTCCATTTCTGTTACAACTGAAAACGAAAAAAAAATTTCCGGGCTATAGAGCGCACCTGATTACAAGCCGCACCCATTACATTTTTAAAGGATAAAACATTTTGTACATACATAAGCTGCACCTATATAAGCCGCATGTGTTCACATTGAAACATGTGTTGTAGAATGAGGATGTGTATGTGCTGAAACCGCGCATGTGTGTAAGAAAGAGGGGAGAGCTGCAGCGGAAGGAGGGGAGAGCTCTCCCACATACTTGCTCTGCTCCCCTCCTTCCTCACACAGCGCGCTGACACACATACTCATCTTCCTCCTGTGCACTGAAACCATGGAAGTCTTCCTCCTCAGTGTGGGATTGGAATAGCGTCAGACATTCTTCCCCACAGTCTCTCTCAGTCTCTCCTTCGTTGTTGCTGTCAGTGTCACTCTGAGGTAAATTCTCTCCTGTTCTTGCGCTGTCCTCTCCGTCAGCAGCAGACCGGCTTTTCCAAACCCGTTGGTGATGGTGGATTTTTTCACACTGCTTTTAACGATTGCTTTTAACTTGAAAGCCGCGTCATATGCATTTCTTCTAACATTTTCCATGATGAGGGTGCTATTCATTCACGAAGCAGGAATTTACATTAATCTTGTGTCTTCCACGACACATATACCGTACTCCCCCAGTCTCACTTTTACCCTTTCTGCTTGAGCGCCCCTAGTGGTCGTTAGAAAAAATGCAATTAAAAAAAAGAAAAAAATGCATCAATTAGCCGCATTATTGAATAAGCCGCAGGGTTGGAAGCATGTCACAAAAGTAGCGGTTTATAAACCAGAAAATTACAGTAAATGCCCTTTTTTACTCATGAAACACCACCAACTGAAGTTTATATTTTCTGTTAAAATCAGAAATAAAATGTTTAAGAATTAATCTGTTTAAAGAATAAAATCTAAATTAAGAACAATTTATTAGTTTAGTTCATTTAAATCTGGAATCCAAACTCACCAAATTTGAATCTGTGAATCTTGTTTCTTCAAATATCTGACGTTAAGTTTTGTTTGGTGAAGTTAGAATTGTTCAATTAAAAGAGAAAAGGAAACAGACCATTTGTCATGCTGTGATTGGCTGAGAACTACAGGAAGTTCCGCCCTAAACAGGAAGTGAGTGGGACACGAACAAAATATTAAGTCAGAACGTACTTTAACATGACAAAATATCTCCAGTCTAAAAAAGGATGAATATTTCTAAAAATCTGACATTCTCTTTTCTAGTGCACTTTTTCAACGTGGTGCACTTATTGTTCATGTTAAGGTGATTCAGCGAATCACAGCACGGTCAACTATTTGCCTTCTGTTTCAGTTCAGAGTGTATGTATGAGTGAGAGGACGTGTGTGCGAGTATCTCATCATAACACGTCTTCTACGGGACCTCAAGGATCGTTTCCATTACTAAATGATCTCAGTGGAAGCATGTGGTGCCCCCACTATGGCCCCCACCTCCAAGGTTCAAAATGTCTGACTGACAGGTTCTCTCGTCTGACTCCGAATGGCGAGGTCCGTATAGCAGGAAAATGGCGACTGAACTGACTTATTTTAGCTGGAGCAGGAAGTAAGCTGTTTTTGACATCACCCTCGCTCAGTCCAGCTCTCATCTACAGTCAACGGTCTGAACAGCACACAGACATGCAGACTGCAGCAAAACCCCGTTATGCAACACAAAATGCATTTACTCATACTCACTCTGCGATGTACTCCAGCGGCGTCCAGGAACTGAAGTCTGCGTTGGGCATGAACTTCCTGTTCATGGGCGTATCCAGGGTAACGCTGCCAAATGAAGGTAGATAAGGATCACAGAACAGCAGAGGCTGCAGCATCACTTCCGTCTCACTCTTACCCTTTCTGCGCGCCCTAGTGGTCATTAGAAAATGCAATAAAAAGAAAATACTAATTAGCTGCATTATTGAATAAGCTGCAGGGTTGGAAGCGTGTCACAAAAGTAGTGGTTTATAAACCAGAAAATTACAGTAAAGGCCCTTTTTTACTCATGAAACTCCACCAACTGAAGTTTATATTTTCTGTTAAAATCAGAAATAAAATGTTAAGGAATTCATCTCTTTAAAGAATAAAATCTAATGAAGAACAATTTTATTAGTTTAGTTCGTTTAAATCTGGAATCCAAACTCACCAACTGCGAATCTAGATTGGTTACAGGGAGATTTCTCCATCTTTGGTCAAATGTATTTAACTAAAGTGGAATGTTTGTCCACAGTTCTGTCTATTCTGCTGCCAATCCGATAAGGTGATCAAAACCAAAAAATCCAATGTTTGGATTCCCCCAAACTAAAGACATCCGTGGTAACTTCATGAATGACATCTACTCATCCACAGAGTTCAAAAGGATACATAAGTTTGAATGATTTGTGGACATCTTGTGAAAGTAAAGGTAAAACTACGAAGCATGATTTTTTCATGTCCCAAACATAATTATTTAGGACAAACATAAAAAATTAACTGAAACGTATGTTACCATCATTACCAACATTAACTCAAGACATCAACTTTGGTCTCATAAAAAAAAAAACAAAGTAGAAAAAAGATCTGCATAGTTATTCCATGCCTGACCAAATTCAAGTTCCATAAATATTCATAAACACCCCCCCCCCCCCAAAAAAAAAGTATAGTAAGTAGTGAATCCAAAATACCAGTATATTAGGAATCAAGGTGTTTAAGGAGCCAAAAATATGGGTACAAAAAATATCTTGTAGCCTTTAATTTGTTTTCTCTCTCTCCTCTAAATGATTAATTTAAACTCTTTTTAATTAGTTGTTCTTTTTCATCATGTCATTCTGCGTTTGTTCTCTTTGACTGGAATTACTTAAAGATGTTTCTTCAAATATCTGATGTTAAGTTTGTTTGGTGAAGTTAGAATTGTTCAATTAAAAGAGAAAGGAAAAAGATTATTTGTCATGCTGTGATTGGCTGAGAACTACAGGAAGTTCCGCCCTAAACAGGAAGTGAGTGGGACACGAACAAAACATGGTCAGAACGCATTTCTAACATGACAAAAATATTCCAGCTTAAAAAAGACATGAAGTATTTCTAAAAATCTGACATTCTCTTTTCTAGTGCACTTTTTCAATGTGGTGAACTTATTGTTCATGTTAAGGTGATTCATCTGAGAAAAACGGAATCCATGCGCTTTTGTCCTGCTTACACATTCACCGATCATATCCGATCTGTGCCACGTGAGAGGAAAAAATCGGAATTGGGTCACTTGAACCATGCAGTGTAAAGGCAGCCTAAATGATCTCAGTGGAAGCATGTGGTGCCCCCACTATGGCCCCCACCTCCAAGGTTCAAAATGTCTGACTGACAGGTTCTCTCGTCTGACTCCGAATGGCGAGGTCCGTATAGCAGGAAAATGGCGACTGAACTGACTTATTTTTGCTGGAGCAGGAAGTAAGCTGTTTTTGACATCACCCTCGCTCAGTCCAGATCTCATCTACAGTCAACGGTCTGAACAGCACACAGACATGCAGACTGCAGCAAAACCCCGTTATGCAACACAAAATGCATTTACTCATACTCACTCTGCGATGTACTCCAGCGGCGTCCAGGAACTGAAGTCTGCGTTGGGCATGAACTTCCTGTTCATGGGCGTATCCAGGGTAACGCTGCCAAATGAAGGTAGATAAGGATCACAGAACAGCAGAGGCTGCAGCATCTCTGTGCACATACACCTTCATTAAACCCCCCCCCCCCCCACATCATTCTACAGCAGTGCTCTCTCTCCAACCGTTTCAGGCCACAAACCTGTTTAATGTCAGACAATATTTTCATGGACCCGTCTGAACGCGGTCGAAGTTCGTTTTTAACATTTTTAAGCTTCCGCTTTCTGAAAAAACGATTTTTAGAAAAAATGTAAAATATTAGTAGATTTTTTTTAATTTCAACAGACAACAAAGATTGAGTGATATAAAGTTGTTGATTTGTAGAAGTTGTTCCGGATTCGTAAATAATTCAATAAACGCAATCTTACAGTTTTTTTTTTGTTCATAGGACACCATGATAACATTGAGAAATCAACCCAGGCTCAGATCATCTTTCAGGGTAAAAAGATTTATCATATTTAGTTTTGACATAAATCCTGATTAACTGTGTCTCTTTGTAACACAGGAATATTTTCTGAGCTCTAGTTTGTGAACAAATACCTAATTCACCTCTGCTGTAGGAAACTTCATAAATGTTCCTTTTAGAAGTTTCCACAAATCAGAAACATGTTTATTTGATGGAATCTTCTTTCTCTAAAATGTTTGCTGCTGGTTTAAACGTAGACTTTGAAATGCTAACAACCGGACGCTAACTTTAGGGTATGGGGGATAAAAAAGCAAAATAAAATGACAACCGTCGTAAACTGGCATTTTCTAAATAGAACAATAAACATGAATCCATCATGTCTGCATCTTTATTTTTAGTGTGTGAAACATTCAGAATTCATTTTCCGCATAGAGCAGCTTCAGGTCCACGAGAACATCTGTCTGTATTTAGAAGAAAACTCCTGTTTGTGTCTGTAAACAGCAGCTTTATGTTTCTTTTAAGTCAAAAACTCTAATTCTGTTTCCTCTCTGACTCTTTTCTTCCACAGAAGCTTTCCAAATGTTTTATCGTTTGTTTTTCTTTAGCTTTTCAGCGCTGAGCGCCTAACCCAGCGGTCCGAGCAGCTGCTCAGTCACATGACGTGTCAAGACAGACGGATGCGGTGAACAGAATTTTTCCAAAAGAAAACTTCCTTCAGGATCAGGAAACAAACAAAATGAAAATGATTTTAGTCATTGTATGCAGCCTGGTACCAAGTGGTCCACGGACCGGTACCAGCCCGCGGGCCGGGGGACCCCTGATCTAGACCAAATTTATCAGCTGAACCCACTTTCAGGTTAAAGCATAAAAACGCAAACAGCAAAAACGACTGGAAGCATTTGTGGAGGTTGGTAGTCTCCTTTAGTCACACTGACAGGGAAAAACTGGACCTTAGACCAAAATAGTTAAAAGAGTGAAAACATTTTTTTCTCCTCCTGCTGGGCTTCGCTCAGTCAGTTTTGGATTTAGCATGAACACAGCGAACCTTTACCCCGGGCAGGGGGGGGGGGGCAGCAAAGCAAAAGGGCTGGAAGGAGAAATGCAAGTCATGGCTAATGCTAAGCAGATGTGACTGCAGAGGCCTCATGCAGAGAGAAATGCAGCTGAAAAGCCCCACATTCCACACTGCTCACCATGACGGTGCAGAAACGCTTTCAGCCCACTCGGGGGGGGGGGGGCTGCATCAGCCTTTTAGGAGAGGAGACCAGCAGACGCCCATGAGGAGACACAGGCATCTCCATCTATGTTAATGCTCGTCTTCTCAGCAGCTCTGCACGTCTTTCCACTTTTCATGCACTGCTGGAGTAATGCAGCTGATCTAGAACATCCAGATGAGCTTCTGTGGACTATGGAATGTTTTCTGAAAACAAATGTTGGTAAATGGCGTATACTTATATAGCGCCTTTCTTCCTACAAGGACAAAGTGCTTTACAGTCACACACACATTCACACACTGGTGGCCGCTCTGCTGCCAAACACAGCCTACCACCAGAGGCAAGGTGGGGTTCAGTGTAGAGCCCTGCGCGGGACTATTTTCTTCATCCCGCTCCCGCCCGCGCCCGCTGAATTTTTTACCAATCCCGCCCGCTCCCGCAACGTATGCGTTACACTCCCGCCCGCTCCCGCAATATGTATGTCCACTCCCGCCCGCACCCGCAAAACTCAGAGAATTTAGTCCCGCACAGTAATAGAGATACATTGATTTTGTATCGTCCCCCGTCCCGCTGGGAAAAGAACACGTATTTGTAGTGATATTATTAAAGAGATGCATGTCCCTCCTCCAACCTCATCTTTTGATGCATTCCTCTTTTGTGTAATGTACAACTTAAATATTAAATATATTTTCACAAATCCTTTTCGGTTACAGTGTGCGTGTGTGCGCGCGCAGACAGACAGCCTGAAGCGCGCTCTTAGTAAGAGGCGGGGCGGGGCGCACCCCCAACATCAGGTTACATGACAGAGCCCATTGGGCGTCTCTACCTGGTGCCTTCACGGAGCTTCAGTACATAAGAAACCAACAGCTGCACAGCCTAACGTAGTCCGCTAATATATATTCATGAGATATTCATGCCAGCACTGATCCCGCGGGGTTTATTTTTTGCCGCCCGCTCCCGCCCGCAGCACAATCCAAACCGCCCAATCCCGCGAGATTTGGGTTGGGTCCCACGGGACCCGGCGGGACCCGATCCCAATGCAGCCCTCTAGTTCAGTGTCTTGCCCAAGGACACTTCAACTCATGGGCTTAAGGCGGGAATCGAACCTGCAATCTTACGATCATGGGTCGACCGCTCTACCGCTGCACCACAGCCGCCCCAATGTTCAGTGTTCATCAATCTGATCATTCGTTTATTTTATTTAGACTGTCTTTGTATCAAAGTTTCAGATACAAACCCATAGAAGAGGAGGGGAAAAAATGATTTGTTTGCTGTTCACCTTTCGGCATGTCCCCCCAGGGGGCCGCCACAGCCAATCAGCATGTTTGCCTTACGCCGCATGCCCTTCCTGACACAACCCTGTAGTTATGTGGGCACAGAGAGACCCAGGCCTGGGCCCCATTGGGGCTACATAGTTAGGCAGTAGCCTGAAGGGTCTTAGCCAAGGACCCACACTGGATGAAACTCATCGCGCCCCCCAGGAAACTAGGGTTCACTTCCGGTCCCACATGCAGCAAACTGAGCCCTTCAGCTGCTGGGGGGAAAATAAAATAAAAAAAGATATACTTCTACATTTGTGCAGAATGGAGCATTTACTCATTACTGCATTGTTCAAAAGTGAATTTAGCAAAAATCCAGAAACACAACAGATCACTGCAAAAATAAGAATCATGTTTGGTTTTCTAGAAACCAAAGTCTGGCCTCTGAAGAACGATAAGTTGTTCTGTGGTGAGGATCGTGATGAACACATGATGGATCTGATCTTCTCTACGAAGGCCAGTCACTATCCAGGCATCACATCTGGTAAAAGTCTCTGCTTTTAACTTGAAATTTGAAAACACAATGTTCACGTTTTGATTGAAATGATGAAACGATGATGAGTGTTCTTCCTCCTCTCCATGTGAGGAGTCAGGTACTGACTCCAGCTGCTCCTGCCCTTCCCTCCCTTCAGGAGTCTTCCACGCATTAGCTGCTTCGTCTATTGGCATCTGTAGCTCCTCTCCATACTCACGGCAGTATAGCGACGGCCGCAGCTCCTGGTGGCATCCCACTGTTTTTGGCTGCCAAACTCTGACACAGCTGGTGAACGGCGGCCTTGGCCATGCCGTAGCCCACCATGCCTGTGAAGCAGAGGAGGAAGATCACTGCCCAGAGTCCTGGACACATGCAGTCAACAGAACAGAGTATGCTGTCCATCTTATCCTACACCATTGTCTTTGTTAGAGACTGGGCCTTTCTACTGACCTCCACAACTTTACCTGAAGCGCCCAAATATGGAGATATAAGGTTAAGAATAAGACACATAGAAATACAGCTAAAATATATAAAGCTAAACTGCAAAACGCCCTGCCATGGTGATATGGTCATAGTACAGAGCATAGCTCTAGCTAAGCTGCAGGAATGTTTGGATGTGCAGCATCTGGAATTCATAAGCAGCTCCATAAACATCCATCCAGCCTTCAGCATGGATCACAGGTGGACCAATAGGAATGAGGGGAGGTAACAGAAAATAACAGCGGACATGGACCCCCCCCGAAGAGAGGATGAGCACTGCTGCCGCCGTCTAGTGATATTGCTGTTTGTGCTCCCAGCAAACTGCAGTCACAGTTGAAACGTTTAGGTGAAGGTCATGCTGGAAGTGAACCTCTGACCCTGCAGAAATGCTGCTAAAAACAGTCACAAGCAAGCAGCAAAGAGCAGCTTCAGCCAGTCAGTAGTTTGATTCCTGGCTCTTCAAGTCCAAACGTGGAAATACTGCTAGGCTACGACGACCCCCACTTTGGCCCCTGACCTAGTGCCTGACTGGGAATGTGGCTTTGACTGGTCAGGAGGACAAAAACGTCCTTTATGAAAGCAACAAAAGTGCTATTGAACAGCACGGTCAGACGCGACAGCCACATGCTCAGAGGCCAGCAGAGAGCAGTTTGTGTTTGGGAGCCCTGCAGCTTTGATCATGAACTCTGTGATCTGCAGGCTGACCACGAGGTCACAAACAGACCCCCCCCCCCCCACCACCACCACAGCACACATGCACCAACCAGCGGTTCAGAACCAGGAAAAGCCCACTGGCTCTCACACAGACCAGCAGCAGAAGGTCCACCTCCAGGTGAAGAGAGGCATTCCAACAGCCACCTCTGCTGCTCTCGGAACAGCAGGAACTTTCCCTCAGCTCTGCTCAGCTCAGCGGTGAGGCTGCAGAACATGAGACTTCTGGCTTTCATGACCCACTTTGTTTTAACCAAGATTCCTCTGTAGGATTTCCTCAGAGAAAGCGGAGTAAACTTAAATGACCTTTTAGAAGAAACATTTTTCAATGATCATAAACACAAAGAGAGCTTTTAAACTGGTCTCTTCAGGGTTCCTCTTCAGCTTTAGTCATGTGATGGAGCCACAAACGGCTCTGGAGAGGACAGGCATGAGTCTGAGTTGTTCTTACCTCATAGTTTCACAGAAAAGCTCACACTACCTACAGGATCCAGAGCAGCCCACCTTCACATTCAACATTGTGCAGTGTAGAGCATGTAGATCATCCATAGAGCAGGCATTGGTTCCCAAAGCTCTGAGCAGAGGCAGAGTGCGGGCAGTCGGCAGTGATCTGCCTCTCTGCAGAGGATCAGGATTTGTCTGACGCTCACTGATGATCCAGAGTGTCTGATCGGAGACAGGGCTCGACCTCTCGGCTCCGTTCACAGACCTCCCTGACTACTATTTTCTTTGCATTGACAGACTCACACCGGCGTGTAATCCGCCTGCTGGCTGTTGGGTCATAAAGCCAATTACACGGCTGGGTTGAGCATCATGTGACCCAAGACATTACTTTGTCACATGGGTGACAGGCTGCATGGATGTCAGGTGAGCATAAGAGACCAGACTCCCACTTTTTATCCACCAAAAACACCTCAACCTTCATCCAGTCCCGTCGAGAGCGAGTCTTAAAAAGTCTGACCTGACTTCATTTGTGAAGGAGACTCTAAGCAGCGAGCACATCAGCTTCTGTCTGAACAGCTCTAGAACTCACACACATTCAGACGCTGCAGCACAAACCAGGCCGTACGACCATGCAGGGAAGCAAAGAGGGGCCCTCACCCCCAGTTCCTGCCAGGGCTGCCTTTGCCCCGGCCAAAGTCAGGAGCCCCCCAGACTTCAGGTGCAGAGAGGCCAGGTGGCTGGAGATGGTGGAGGTCCACACGCTCTGCTTCCACATCAAGTCTGTGTTTTTGTACAAGTCTGAAGGAAATGATGAAGAACCACTGTTACTTTCCATCAACATAGTAACACACACAACACATTTATGACAGGGGGCAAGTTGTGAGTTCATCAGCACACACTGGCGGACACACACACACACACACACACACTCATGAACTGCTGGGCGATGCAGGTTCTGTGGATTCTGTCCCACCAAACCCGTCTCTGCTAAAATGACTGACCTCTACTACCTTAAGATGATTTTAACAAGTCTGGTCAACACAATGTCCAGCTTTGGCTCATAGCTGATGTCTGCATCAACACAAGCATTGCTAAGCAACAAAATTCAGGTTTACAAACCATTTTACTCATTCAGAAGTGGTGATCCGTATGCAACCAGATTTACATGGGGGGGGTTCTGGTTTCTGGTGAGAGAGGGTCCAGTAAGAAATAATTCTGCTGAATCAGAACGATGCTGAGCAGGATCCACTTTAAAAGCAGACTGATCAAAGAGAACACATGACCTGACAAAGTCATCACAATTGTACTTTTGTGTGCGTGTGTGCGTGTGTATATACACGCACACACGCACACACACACACACACACACATAGTTCCCCCCCCATATTTGTGAGGGCTAGGGTCCAGAGACACTTGCGAATAAGCAGAATCCCTGAATGCAGGGAATCATCCCAACAGAACACCAAGCTGATGATTAATGGCACAGCAAAGAGACTTTGAACTCTGACCTTTAGAACTGCAGTTCCCTCCAGCCCATCCACCCGCCACACACAAGATGGCATCCACCTTGTGCTCCCCCAGCAACTGGGCCACATCTGCCGTCACCTGCAGACACACAACAGCCACGGCCTCCATGAAGCTGCAGGCCTCTGACATGTCTCACCTGCCAGCTGCAGACGGTTAGTTCAGGGACACCGTCACAGGGGAGGGAAAGGAAAAAAGACTAAAACTAGCTGTGTGATAAAAACAGCCCTCTCTAGAACATATGGGTTTTTTTTCAGTCATAAACTGGTAGAAGTGTCTCGAACCTGAGACATCACTAGGAGGATTAGAGAAAGTCAAGCAAGAGAGTGACGTCACAACCAGACTCTGGATTTAATTGTTAAACACAAATTAATACTAAATTAGGTAGATCTATTTTGAAACTAAGAATTAAGATTTTCAGCGACTGAGAAAGCAACACAGCAAATGATTAAAAAACAGAAATAAATAAGTATTCAGGTAAAAGTCTCACACAGTTCTTCCACTTCAAATTCCTACGTTTTACCTGGTAAGTGAAGGCAGCATTAAAGGGTAAAGCAACACATGACGCAAATAATTCCAGCGACGTCAAGAGTAATCCTGAATATCGGATCTTGATTCCGATTCAAACGTTTTACCGTCCTCACTGTTCCTGAACGCAGCACGCTCACCTGTCCCGCCTGCTCGGTGAAGGACTCGCTCATCTTCACAATCACGTTTTCATTCGCCTCCTCGTTAGCAGCCATGTCGATGCTGGCGACCCACTGCCCGGTGAACACAAAGCACGCGCGCCGTTAGCCCCTCTCTCAGCGCCACAGCCGGACATGTTAGCATCCCGCTAACACTCACCCATCCCTGGGATTTGAAATGCTGGACGCATTTGGATCCCAGGGCGCCGCGCCCGCCGTACACGATAACCCGGTTCGAAGCCATGTCCACGCCGCGTTCAGTGGTCAGACAGCACGGAGGTAAAAGTGCAGAAACTCCGCTGAAGCACCACAGCAGAGGAGGAAGAGGAGGCGTTTCCCTCCGCGTGCAACAGGTCTGCTGCCTTCAGGGACCCTCCGAAAATACATTAACCCCCTGGCCCATGTTCTGTTATGAAAACATTGCATTCAGGTAAAAAAAACAGTACTAAATCACTTCAATTACATTTAGTTCAACACTAGAGAATCAGTAAATAGTTAAAACATCAAGGCTTTTAATGATTGTACCAAGTCAGTTGTACCAAGAAAAATGTTCTTTAAATTAAGATATAAGATCTTTTTTTTTTTACATTTGATGATAGCAGGGAACAATTGAGACTATGCATTAGTACAACATTTTAAATGTGCATTAAAAGTGCAGTGGCTCAGATGGTTGAGCAGATTGGCCAATGATCAAAGGGTCCTTGGGCAAGATGCTTCACCCTCCCTGCCTCCAGTGTTGCTCCACTGGTGTGTGAATGTCCCAGTGATGGTCAGAGGGACCATAGGAATGAACTGGCAGCCACGCCTCTGTCAGTCTGCCCCAGGACAGCTGTGGTACATCAGTAGTTACCATCACCAAATATGAAGGAATAATGGACACATTGGAAGAACTTTGAGCTTCTTGAAAAGCGCAGATAAATGCTATCCATCTTTATTCTTATCTAATAATGTATTTATGGCCTCTGCAAAAAGAGACAGAAACAGATACATTTTTCTAAGTAATGCTGGAGGAGGGTAGCACAATGACCTAGTCAAAAATGTGACCTAAATTTAAAAAAGGCACAAAGTTGAGTAAATAGAGGAACATTTTGAATGTCCACTTTGATTCTCTTGATCTGTTTCATAACAGCTCTTAACTTATCCAGAAGAGTAAAGATTGTAACCGGGTGATCAATATGTTTCAATAACCTTTGCTTCTGAAATTCCAAAAATATTACTCAATAAAAGATATTATCTCGCTGTGTCAGCATCTCCTCAACACAACAAGAACTTTGCAAAGTCG
Source organism: Oryzias sinensis (assembly GCA_037389245.1). Taxonomy (NCBI): domain Eukaryota; kingdom Metazoa; phylum Chordata; class Actinopteri; order Beloniformes; family Adrianichthyidae; genus Oryzias; species Oryzias sinensis. The sequence goes on from CM074496.1 coordinate 1,430,574, forward strand.
TGTCAGTTTTTTAGACCTGAAAACAAAAGCAGTTAAGGAAGTCTCGGAGAATGTCATTAACCAGACCCTGAGAAACTGCAGGGGCGTTGGTAAGGCCGAAGGGCATAACTTGATATTCGAAATGCCCTAACAGAGTGTTAAATGCAGTTTTCCACTCGTCTCCCTCCTTAATGCTGACCAGATGGTAGGCATTTCAAAGGTCCAATTTAGTGAAAACCTGGGCTTCTTGAAGGGAGTAGAACATGGAACTGATAAGAGGAAGAGAATATTTGTCCTTAACCGTGATCTGCTTAAGTTCACGGTAGTCAATGCATGGGTGCAAAGTCTTATCCTTCTTTTCAACAAAAAAGAAACCTGCCCCAACAGGGGATGAGGAAGGGCGAATCAGGCCAGGTGAAAGGGCCTCCTGAATGTACTTTTCCATGGTTAGCTTTTCCGGGCCGGACAAATTAAATAATCTGCTTCTAGGTAGGGGTGCGCCGTTCAGTAATTCTATAGAGCAATCGTGAGGTCTGTGAAGGGGAAGAGACCCAGCCTTAGATTTACCAAAAACTGACTTGAGATCATGGTAACATGATGAAATATGGGTGAGATCGAGTTCTACAGTAATTTGATTGACGTGGGGACGAATAAGAGGTTCTGCGGATCTAAGACTGTTAGCCATACAAATGAACTCCAGTTATTGATATGACCATCAACCCAGTCAAACTGAGGATTATGGGCATTGAAGGAGGAATCCACCATATGCTTCTATATCACCATGAAATGGTTCGGGTTGGAGCCAGAAGTTTTCAGGAGCCGAACCAGAAGCGGAAGTGTTAAAGGTACTGGAAGTCGGAATAGAAGCTGAGGCTAAGTTAGCAGAGTTTTGACCAGTTAGATCCATCAAAGCTTGAGTTATGCCATCCAGGCATCGGAAAAGATCTTGCTGAAAATCAATCAATCGTTTATTACTCAATTGGAGTAATAAAATCAATCGTCTTAGAATTTTAGATTCTGTTGGCAGGCGATCCGAACCGGCAGCAGTCTTGCCGTAGTTGTAATTCTCTTTGTGGCTGAGGCGAGAGACGGGGATTGGCTGGAGCGGAGCGTGGCAGGAGGCGAGGCTTGGCAGCAGCGGATCTTGAAGAGGATTATCCCAGGTGGACACTTGTGGAGATGGACCTGAGAGTGAGATCACAAGGCAAGGTAAGTTTCAAGAAAATGTGGCGAGCATGAATTAACTAGTTGACCAGACAAGCCCCGAGAATGGCAACGAACTGGCGATGAATGCTGGGCTGGATCTCCTTAAGAAGGCAGTGAGTTGATGAAGTGAGTGTCCACAGCTGGTTTCAATCTTCAGAGGCAGATGACAGAGGGGAGGGGGAGGAGACCTGGCAGAGGCACCATGACAAATTTCTCCTTTCTGATCATATTTACAACTGTGTTTTCTTGTGTTTTGAAAACTTTTCAGTATGAAGGACCAAAATCCAAATTTTTATGGTATGTTTACGATGAGTTCCAAATTATCATGCAATTTATATTTAAGTGTCAAAAAGATCAAATTCTTTGTTTCTCAATTAAACTCATGGATGATTTTGTGTCTCAGGGCTCTTTGGATCACTGACATCAATATCAGACACTTGTGATAACTAGTTTGCCAGGTGAGTGCAGTTAAGGGAAAAACTACTAAAGAATTATTGACCCTAGAACATTTTCGCTTTATAAAGTTAATAATAAAATAGAATATGACAACACGTGATCAATTATTATTATTATAGTGATTGAATAGTGTTTTTGCCATAAAAATTCACTGTGGAATCACCACTTTATAGCCACTGCACTGAATAAGACTGGTGTGAAGGTTCACAATTAGCCAATGGACAAAGATGGGATTAAGTTTGAGGCCAAGGAAGCGGATAACCTCAGCTTTCGGTTCCAAAAACAGAGGTATGTTTTTCAAGTTCCCATAGCAACTCATGCTCTGAACATAACCTGGTCTGGAGCAGGTTTATTGGAAGGTTAGTTTGTTTTCAGAGAGGTGAAGGAGCATGGCGTGTCCATTTGAAGATGATTTAGTGGATGAAGGAGCTCAGATAATACTTTTTCCACCGTGAGAGGGTGATAAGACCACAAATGGATGTTGGAAAAATAAACTTTTTAATTTGATCTAACTTAATTATTTGCTTCAGTTAAGATAAATCTTTTTTTGTGTTCAGTCAACTTAAAAATAACAGTTATCAATCATTTATTTTACTTTCATTCAAACTAATTCAATTAATCAGGGTTCACCAACCTTTTTGAGACCGAGGGCTATTTCATGGGCACCAAGTGGTATGAAGGGCGCCACTAAAAACCTCCCCCCCCACCCCCCCCTATTTTTATTTGCTCATTTTACACGCAAAAACATGCATGAATTTTCTAGACTCGTATTTCAGGGGGGGGGGGGGGGTCAAACTCAGTTGCAGAGGGAGCCTAAATTCAAAACAGACTTTAGGTTGCAGCCGAACAAGATAAATATTTATTGAACACACTAAAGCTAAACTTTTAAACCTTTAAAACTTTAACTTAATTTTAACTTTTTAAACATACATGTAAATAAAAACAGACAGGAATATTAATCCTCACATTAATGGATTACTCAACCACCTCAACCTATTCTCAAAATCTTTACATTACATGAATCATAAGAATGTCCAGAATTTGTGTAATTTATTTGATCTATTTAAACTTTTGTAATAGACCCTTACTTTTATTGGTTATTTTTTAATTTATATTTGTTTACATATTTGGGTTTTCTTTGTCTACCTTTATCTCAGAATTGATATTGTTGTCATTGACAGACATGCCGTGGTTGTTTGTTGAATATTTGCTTCAATAAAAAAAAAAAAAAGATTTTTTCTGGTGCATTCCCTGCGGGCGCCACAAGGGGTGCTCGCGGGCGCACTAGCGCCTGCGGGCACAGGGTTGGTGACCCCTGAATTAAGTAAATGTAACTTTGGTGCTGCTGTTAGATCGGCAGTGCAAAGAATTGTGGGATACCATTCACTTTGCCTGTCTGGACGGATTTTGGTTTAATTGTGGGTTTTTGACCAAATGTATTTAGTTGTTTAGCTGTTTTAATGTGTTTTGCTGAGTTATTTTATCCTGTTATGTTTAATTCTGCACCATGAGTGAGAGGGACTGAGAGGCAAGGTTATTATAGTTAACGAAAACGAACGAAAAAACTAAAACTAGAACTGAAAAAACATTTTCGTTAACTGAAATAAAAATAAAAACGAGAGTTTTTAAAAAAACGAAAACTAACTAAAACTGTTTGTTGTGTGTATAAAACTAACTGAAACTAACTAATATTAACCCCAAAAAATACTTCGTTTTCGTCTTTGTTAATACATAAGTCTTTTGGGTTGAAATAAAGTCTATTTACTTCACCCTGCTAGTTTTACTGTGTATCTGAACTGGAGGGCTGCATTGGGATTGGGTCCCGCCGGGTCCCGCGGGACCCAACCCAAATCTCGCGGGATTGGGCGGTTTGAATTGTGCTGCGGGCGGGAGCGGGCGGCAGAAAAAAACCCCGCGGGATCAGTGCTGGCATGAACGATCTCATGAATATATATTAGCGGACTAAGGTAGGCTGAGCGGCTGTTGGATTCTTATGTACTGAAGCTCCGTGAAGGCACCAGGTAGAGACGCCCAATGGCCTCTGTCATCTAACCTGTTGTTGGGGGTGCGCCCCGCCCCGCCTCTTACTAAGAGCGCGCTTCAGGCCGTCTGTCTGCGCGCGCACACACGCACACTTAACCGAACGGGATTTGTGAAAAAATATTTAATAATTAAGTTGCAGATTACACAAAAGAGGAATGCATGAAAAGATGAGGCTGGAGGAGGACATGAATCTCTTTAATAATATCAATACAAATACGTGTTTTTTTTCCTGCGGGACGGGAGACGATACAAAATCAATGCATCTCTATTACTGTGCGGGACTAAATTCTATTAGTTTTGCGGGTGCGGGCGGGAGTGGACATGCATATTGCGGGTATGGGAGGGAGTGTAACGCATACGTTGCGGGAGCAGGCGGGATTGGTCAGAAATTCAGCGGGAGCGGGATGAAGAAAATAGTCCCGCGCAGGGCTTTAATCTGAACCTTACGGCATCACGTAGTCTGTGACGTCACATGATGTCTGTCAGACACTGCCGGCTAGCGTTGTCATAGACATTTACATGAGCGTGATGGCTGCATTAACAGTTGGGAGAAAGCGGGAGAGTCCTATTTGGGACTTTTTTTTAACATAACAGCGTCGAAAACTAAAGTAAGTGCCTTGTAGTCGAAGCAGGAGACAACATTTGTGGAATGCTCCTCAAAGGGAAAAACCCTACGAATCTAAAAGTACATTTAAAAAGCGCACACAACAACGCAGATCAACACTAGACAAGCTAGCCTGTCGCCCGCCCTTCCCCGAAAAAGAAGCGAGAGCAGATAACGTAATGCTGTTATCGGCTGTTGTATTTTAATTTAAGGATGGTTGTCCTTGTTTCCTCTGCATAATAAGTGTTTCAAAATGTATCTTTGATTGAGTTTTTATCATATAATACTTATTCTGGTGATTTTGAATCATGCACCTGACAAATATCCTAATTTACAAAAAAGAAAAAACTAAAACTAACACTAAAACTAATAAAAACTAAACTAAAACGAAGCAATTTCAAAAAATAAAAACTAGTAAAGCTGCCTCTAAAAACTAATTAAAACTAAATAAATTTAAAAACAAAAATTCAAAAGGAAATAAAAACTAAAACTAATAAAAAATCCGAAACTATTATAACCTTGCTGAGAGGATGATGACGTTATTTAGCAGCCTTAGTGCAATTGAATGACACAAGAACTGAAGTTACAGTCAGAGTCATGATAATTAGAAGCTTAGTATATTTTGTAATTCCACACTGTATCATTTATTTCCGTCCGGCCCAGAAGCCGCGTTCAGTGGTAACTTCCGTGTCTCTGTTCAAGAAAGGAAAAAGAAAAACAAGAATGATCAATTTATTATTGTCTCAATAAATATGAGAAAAATATCATAAGATTTAGGATGTCCGAGCTTGCTATACCGCAGCGATTCTCCGGACATAGCTCCTAGCTCTACCGCAGAGCTCTTTAGCTTGTCTTGCCGACATTCTGGCACTTGGCCGGCCAGCCAAGTGCGGTATGGGATATTGAAGTTTATGGTCGAATAGGAATAATATTCAGGACTTGTCTTTTATTAACATACGCTTCAGCGGTCATTTTACATCCGAAGGCTGGTAGACTACATGCTACATAGCCCATAACTAACCACATGTAGCCTACTAGCCTTCAAATGTAAAGTGACTGCTAACAAGTATGATGCTTTTGTAGAGCTTTTTAAAATAAATAAATCTGATCTTTAAACATCATCCGTGTCTTCCGTGCAATGTAATGAGACACACAGACAGAAATGTGAAGATATCTGTTGTAAATTCAACTATTGTTCACATCCGTATTAATGAAGCTAGTCGTGGGAGCTATGTCCGGTAGGCAAAGCAGAAATCCTTGTTTATGAATGACTTATGATGTAAATAATTACTTCATTCACACAAATTAATTAATGCGTGGGGGAACAAGATACTGTTTCGTTCGCTCAACTTAATTATTTCGAGGGAACGAAATAGTATTTCGTGGCAATGGAATATTATCTTGTGGGAACGTAATATTAATTTGTGGGAACGAGATACATTTTAGTTTTTTAATGTCAGGACACGGGCTCTGTACAAGTTCAATAGATGCAAGAATTGAGAAGCAGCTGTAAAATAAGGAGTCCTGTGCCCAAATGGAACTTGAGCTATTAAGATGTTTTATTGGAATAGCTTTAGATTTCAGTAAATATGACCTACGAATGCAGAAAATTCCACAAATTACTATTTTTTGTTCAAATATTGTTGAACTCTGTTGTGTGATAATGTGGAACAGTGACTTTGAAAGTTATTAAAAAAAATACTGTTATCTTTTAGAGGTCTGTTCAATAACATTTAACATATACTGTAATGGTTGGTGACTTGAAAATGATCCTGTCTGTTATTTGCATTAAATATTTAGAAGAAATCATAGAAAAATATAATTTGCATTATAATTTGGGACGTGCAGAAAGTGTTGAAAGTGTTTTAATTTACCAAAAGAAAAGCACTATGAATTTTCTTTGGTTAAAGATAGAATTGCAATAATTAATATTCTGATCTTTAAATGAGTATTTTACAATTTTGTTTATGTTAAAGGTGTATTAATAATCAGGCAAAGTTGTATCCAATGTCATACTCCTTAAAACATGGTGATAAATTGTCTCTGGTACAGGAATATATTAGGATAAATATTGTATTGTAACACATGTATCGTGATGAATCTCATATTGCCAGACTCTTACCAATACACAACCCTAATACCGAGTCTTTCATACAAATCTGTCTGTATCAACCCCCATAATTTAGCATAATGTGCCTTTAAAGCCCATATTGCATATTTATAAACATGTTGAAGTGATGGTGCACATTAATGTCTTTTTAACAGACACAACTTCTGCTTAGTAAATAAGGTGTAACCGTGTACTAATTCAAGTCAGATTTGGTCATCTAATGTCTTACTTTTTTAAAGAAGGAACATGTTTTGACATAATATTATATATTAGCTTGAAAACAGAACAACTAGGAAAGAGCAACATTTGAACAACTGAAAACAGTGAGCGAACGGACACCAAAGACATAAAAGAGCACTAATTAGCACTAATAGAACTCAGCTGACATTCTTTCTTGAGTTTTCTTGTCAGTTTGTTAAATTATATAATCTATCCATGGAGCATTTCTATCTCTACGTCAGAGCATTTTTGACCTCTGCTATTTGTCCTTCTAAATGACCTCAGTTATTTTCAATGAGTGAATCCAAAAAGGAAGCGACATCAGAAGTCTGAGCTTACTCAGCCCATAGCAACAAGGAACAGACGTTATTGGTGCTGTGCTGCCACCTACAGACGAATGGAGAAACTGCAGCTTGTGAAAATGTTCCTATGGATTCAAATGTTACATGTATACAAGCATGGAATCTCCATTTGCCTTATTTTAAAACATTTGGCAGGTCCTGTTTACCCTGCATTTCCTGCAGGACGTCTCAGCTGGAGACCCAAACACAGGATTAGTTTGGAGCAGGAGCTGTTTTTACTGTCAGCCTGTTACAGGGAAGCAGCTCATCCATTCTCTCTCATCCTCTTTGTTTGGAGGTGGAAGGAAAGTCTTGGGCAGTATGCTTAACATTTCCAAATGAATGCTTTGGATGCAGACATACCATCTGTCCAGCTTTGTTTATGCTATCGTAGTTAATTCGACCTGACAATAGGGGCTACTTGAATCAAAAGCCTATTTTGATTCTTCATGTGCAGCCACCCATAAAAACTAGAAACGCGTCAGTTAAAGAGAGAGGTCTGGAATCTGTTTAATGAGTTTAATTCCTGAGCTTAAAATCCAGACTTTTGCTTCAACAGGTTTATGGAAACATTTCAAGGCCTCAAAAGCTTAAGAACAGCATCAATGTTACCTTGGGTTTAACTTCAACAGTAGTTCTAGGCATTGTAGTTGGACTAATAGGTTAGAATTGAACCAAATTAGGAGAAAAACAAGTCATTGTATTTCAGTGCTAGTTGTCATAGCCTGAAAGGTACAGATGGAATGAGTGACATTAATAATGGCTAAGCTCCTTTCTGTGTCACAGAAACCTTGACAATTCCCCAGCATACATGTTCTCTGGGCAGAATGTAGCTGTCATTTCTACACGTCCACATTTTCCACTGTGCAATGTCAAGACGTCCATTGTGAAAAAGAGCTCTGGGACTGATAAGGCAGCAATAAGCAAACTGCGGTCGTTCAAAGATTGATGTTCATTCATTTACATCTCCTGTGGTGGAAAGGTTCAGCATGAATGATCTGCAGGCTCCAGCTCAAAAGAAAGTTTGGAAAGACATCAACATCTGAGTGTTAACTATATGTCAAACACATACAGTAGAGAAATGTGTTGAGAATACTTACAAAAAAAACAAGAACTAATATTTCCCATATTTTGTTAAATTCACCATTTTCAATCCTCACCAAACAAAAACATTTTAGGTTGAAAATAACTAAGCTCTTATACAATGTAATTATCTTTATCTTAACAGAATATCATAAGGAACACCAGTGAAATCTACAGACATACACCAGTTGTCCAGTTTGCATGTTTTAGAGAGATCCAAAAGTCAAACCTCTTCCTTCAACCCTGAATCAATCAGAAGCAAACAAACACACAAACAGCAGACGTGTGCTCTCACACTGATGCCGCTCTGCAGCTGATTTCTGTGAGCATTCCCCTGATAACTCGGATTGCTCTCTTTCCTAACACAGTTATGAGTACCACAGCTCTGAAAGCACATCACTTTAATGATTTATTTTAAAATTCAGAAGGAAGACAATCAGAGACTGTTCAGCATAGATGTTTCCCAGAATTCCCTTTTGTTATGCGGCTGAGAGACTGCGCCTGACCACATGGCAGTGAGCTGCATCAGGCCATCATGCAGCTGCAGTGCTATCTGTGCTGTGCCAAAGACCGTGGCAGCAAGACATCCATGCGTTTTATGAATAATACAAGCTAGCTGGCCGTGCCTTCTCTGTCAGCACAGTCAAGCCTAAGATCCGTCACACTCACCTGCTCAGCTCTGCCACAGTGAAGGAACACTTGGTCTATCCAGTCTCAAACACACATACGTTGAAAAGAACAAGAGTGCAAAGATTAGAAAAATGTGACATTCAGGATACTTTACCAGGTTTTTCAGTAAGTTGTTTTAAGCTACAGTACTTTACTGCATACACTTCCAAGCTTTTCTTCAATCAGTACAGTCAAGAAGTTTAGTCTCATTAAGAAGTAGTATCTAGAAATAAGTCAAAATCCTTTTGCTGCATACTTCTTTGATTTGAGACTCCAGAAAATTCTAATTGCACTGTCACATTCGGTCAATTTTAAGAAAGTTATTTTAAAGTTCAATACATGTAGACAGGACTGGAGTGCATTGTCATTATTTTGGAAATAAAAATGTAGATTTATGTTCTCAAATAAGCACTGGTTTTGGGATACTATGAGGATTTATTAAGATGGCTCATTTTGTTCTAAGATGAGTAATTACTGTGAATGAGGGATTTTTTTTTGCTGCTCTACTTAAAATGAATTCAAATTTGGTTCATAAAAACTCAAAAAGAGCACAAACCATTTGCTTAGAACAAGCAAATAATTTTTTTTTGGGCTGTATGACATTTTAACAGCTTTTTTTTAGCGTTTCCTTTTTGATTTCTTGTGGTGAACTCCTTGTTTCTAGATATGGATATTTTATTGTTAGATTTCTTTTTTAGTAAAAATGACTTGCTGCATGGACAGGTCATTTTACTACGTTCTACTGATTTTCACCCTAAGTTTGGTCTTCTTTCCCATTTTAGGCTACCTCTGTTTTTGCAGTGTTCTTTGGACATGACGTGACACTGCAGGTTCCTGACCCAACACAAACACTGAATCAGAGCTAATCAAAGCAACCAGGGGCAGCCGGATCTGTCAGCAGGCCAGCATCTGCTGGGGTTCTGATGTCAGTCACCCAGAGGTGAGGGGCGATCATCTCTGGGTGGAGGCTGATCGCTGCAGGGCTGCTAGTTTCACTGCTGGCCCGATAACAGGAAGCATCTGGGCACTCCTTGCTGGTTCCCATGGTAACATGTGATGCAAATGTCTCATGCGTTAAAATTGTTTTTCTGCTTTACCTTTCCTAGTTTTTAAGATTTTAGACAAAATTAAAAACTAGAAGGGATATTAGATCAAGAGATATTTTTTTTTTTTACTTTCAGTTTCCTTTGTTATTTAAACCTGCCTCTCATCCAATGAGATGAACAAAGCCTCCTCCTGGTGTCAAAACAAACACAAATACTCCACCTGCTGGGGCCTGTTTCAGAAAGGAGGTTAAGTGTAAACTCTGAGTGCATTAACCCTGAAATCAGGGAAACCCTGGGTTTTCTGTTTCAGAATCGGAGGTTTGTCAAACCAGAGAAAGCAGAGTAAGTCAAACCCGTTTCTGAAAGAGAGGTAACTTATACTCGGAGTCAGTGTCCATGGTTACTTATGCTGTGAACCTAACCTGGTCGGGAGCAGGTTTTATCCTCCAAACTCGAAGTTTCTGCCGGTCCCCTCCCCTTTTTAAAGACGAAGTGGTATATTTCGCTTCAACCTTCATTGCCCACATTTCCGTCACACGGTCTAAGTGACAAGAATGGCTTGTTCTTTTCTGGAGGACCCAATAGACGAGGAGGCTGCATTAATTCATAGAGAATTACATTTACGTCGTGCGAGGATTTTGAGACCTAGACTCGATGTTTTGTCATTTCCCCATACGTTTTTGTTTGAGCGTTACCGTTTTTCGTTGCAGTCAATCACATATACAAAATGAAAACAACATTATGTATTGCTATGTAGATGTTTCATATGTCAAATATATTTATACTTCATTTTTAGCTGCTGCCATGTTCTTTTAATTCCTGCATGATTGCATCTACATGAAAATGAAATCAGGGACATTGAATTAGATTAATGTAACAATTACTTTTTGGAAACACAATTTTCTAGCACTGCTTACTTTCTTAATCCCATATAAACCTATACCACTTGATCAATACAGGGGTAGTGTTGCAGCGTGTGTGTGCTGAGCGGGGTGTGATCGACGAGAGACAAGGGGAGGGGCGATTGCAGGTGCAGATGGGGGGGGGGGGGGTGAGCACGGATGAGGAGGACGGAGAAGGTAAGGAAAGGAGAAGTCTTTGCGCAGCGAAAGGTTCAACAGTAGACAAAAGTTCACTTATAGAAACAAAATTGCATGTATTAATATTAAACTGACCAACGTTTGCTAGAGGGGAAGGTTAACAAAAAAGTCCTCTAAACATTACCGACGTTAAATGCATTTTCCCCCAGATTGGTTCTGTACACTATGCAGCATTTCATGCATTTACACCAGGAATGACACTTCAAAAGTACACCTAAATATCCCCATTTTTTATTTCACTCCTTACGCTATTTAAAAAGTTATTACAGCCAATATTTTATAACAATGATTTAAATGCAAACTTAGGCATTAACTTGAGCAGCTATGTTTTCCACACTAACTGTCTCTGTTTTGCAGATGCAGCGGTGTTGCTTTTCTTCTGGAATATGTGCTCATATTCACTGTAACTCTGCAGCAGCACGTCAAGTTCAGCTGGAGAAAAATATGCAGACCTCTTTGTTTCACGGTTGCCATGGTGACTCGTGATATCTGCGCTCCATTGATAATGGCTTCTTATTGTCGCGGTGCGCACGCTTAATTCAGAATCAGTCCACTCAGAGTTGATTGATCTAACTCGGATCAGCTTCTCTGAAACTGAAAACTCAGAGTTGTTAATCTCCCGATTGACCAACTCAGAGTTCAAGTTCAACCTCAGAGTTGGTTGAACCTCCTTTCTGAAACAGGCCCCTGATCCCAGGATTCCTGGCGCTTGCCAACTCTCGTTCTTTGTCACAGATGCTGCTTTCATCAGTGTTTTGGGACGGATTGACATGCAACAAGAATGGCTGCCGAACGCTCTGTCTGCTTCTGTAAAAGACTGTTTGTTCCTGGGGGCTTCCCGTGCTGCTCGTTCACTCAGAAGCAACAATAACCATTTTTTTTTTTTTGACTCTAACAGTTCACTTTAAAACTATTCACAATTTCATCAAAATATAAAACCTAAGAGACATCTAAGGAGAATGCAACAGGTTCAGATATTTGGACCAGCCTTTGGAAACATAACTAAGAACTAAAGTCTTGAAGTTAACCAGCCAACATTAACAGTTTTACGTTGAATATTTGATGCTTTTCATTCAAATTTAGTCCAGACCTTGTGTAAGGAATCATCTTTAGATATTTTTCAGTGTTTTGATGTTTTTTGTTTTGCATACTCACAACACCAGGGGGGTATTCCAGAAAGCAGGTTATGCTAGCTCCCACGATAAGTTTGAGGCTAAGGAAGTTGATAACCTCAGTTTTCGGTTCCAGAAATGGAGGTATGTTTCAGGGTAAGTCAAGTTGCCATAGCAACTCATGCTCTGAACATAACCTGGTCCGGAGCAGGTTTAGTTGAAGGTTAGTTTGTTTACAGAGAGGTGAAGCAGCATGGCGTGTCCATTTGAAGATGATTTAGTGGATGAAGAAGCTCAGATAATACTTTTTCCACCATGAGAGGGGGATAAGACCACATATGGATGTTGAAAAAATATTTTTTTTACTTTGATCTAACTTAGTTATTTGTTTCAGTTAAAATAAATCATTTTTTTTTTGTAAGTCAGTTTACAATTACACGTAGTTTTCAGACAGTTTTTTTACTTTCATTCAAATTAATTCAATTAAGTAGGTGTAACTTTGATGCTGCTGTTAGATCGGCAGTACAAAGGATTCTGGGATATCATTCCCTTTGCCAGTCTGGACGAGTTTGGGTTTAAGTGTGGGTTTTTGACCTAATGTGTTTAGTTGTTTAGCTGTTTTACTGTGTTTTTCCATGTTTCGCCGAGTTATTTTGCCCTACTGAGCTTACGTCTCTGTACCATGAGTGAGAGTGAAGGAGAGGATGATGAGTTTATATAGCACCCCTACGGGCTTTTACCTTGATGGTTATGATGGTAAATTGCTAATTGAGGTTTTGCACTATGTGCATTTTTCCCCCCCAATCATTTTTATTGCTATTAAAATTACAATATCTGCCGGCTCAAACTTAGACATTTGGGAGTTCAAGAAATATAATTAATTAAGATGGAAAAAAGATTAATTGAATTGGAGTAATATGACATTTAGTTAGATAAATATGTAAATTTGAGCTGTATAAACAATTATTGAGCTTTATAGAGGTAAGAAATTAGGTTGAATAAATGTAACTCAATTTTTTGTTACCAATAGAAGTATTTCATTTAAGTTGGCAAAATTGGATATATAAGATCAGAAACTCGTGCGTTTACTTTGTCTGTTCTTCTACTACAAGCAGAAACTCTTTCTTTTGATGATGATGCAGTCGTGTTACTTTTTTGATGGACATATAATCTTCATACGCCGTCATTAAAATCTCAGACTCCGTCTCACTAAAATATAGCGCTCTCTTGTTTTTCACCACGTGTTTCCATGGTGACTCCAGAAATCGGCGATCCATTGAGAATGTCTTTATGTACTTGCTGTGCACGTGCATTAACCCAGGGTTACCAAGTCTAGCGTAATTACACTAACTCATATCCGGTCTTTTGGAACCGACATACCCAGAGTAAGCAAGTTCAGGCGGATTTCAGCCAGAGTTAAGGGTTAAAATCAGGCTAGTTTAAACATGCTTCCTGGAATACCCCCCAGTTGATCAGTTTGGTAAACATCAAAAGGCAGAAGATAACATCCTTCTGAAATTGCTTAAGTTACAGTTACTGTTACTGTCTCGGCCCCGACAGGCAAACCTGTCCCAGTCTAGGGGAAATCAAAAAGGGGCCAAAACATACGGACGATGGACACCAAAGTTTAGGAACACAGTTTATTAGATGGTAGAAATAACCTGTGTCCAGCACAGCTCCAACTCAACACAACTGCTCCTCAGCCTCCTGCTCTGCTCTCTCTGCATGCCTCTCCTTTGGTTGTGCCCTCCTATGACTTAAATACCTGGCAGGTGCTGATCAAGATCATTGAGCAGGTGAGCAGAATGAAAGGGGATGCAGCAAAGCAGAAGCAGCAAGACAACAAAAGTGCAGAGTCAAAAGGGGTTTTGCATACCAGAGCAGAAGGATGTATTAGCTACAGGGTAAAGGGGAGTTTTATTGCAGTTGGGACACAAGTCTGGTAAATAGGGTGGAGTCAGGAGTGTCGTCCTACATAAACCCTAATAGAAGGAAAGGTGGTTCACAGGAGGCAATAGTTATAGCACAGTTAGCATGGTTTTATGCGTTTTAGGGACTTGGGTGGATTTGACACCCCAACCTCTCAGTATACCCAGAATTACCTGCACCCCCAACTGGGGCTGGCTGGATCCGGCCCTGTTTGGACCAGTTCCCTGAATGCCTGCAAAGGACATGGCTGCATGGTCCCCTCCCACTGGAGTCCCACAACAGATTTTGGAGCTCTCCCCCTCATGTCTGAGTTGTAACAAGCACCTTCATCAAACACTTGGGAGATTTAGGGATGGTGTGAAATTCTTTATTGCCAAGCCTTATGACTTGTAAATGTGTTGGAACGGCTTGGAGTCGTTTTTTAATGGAGAAACTCAGTTTGTTAATGAGGGTGTCAGGCTTGGATGCGTTTCTAAACAAATCTGGACAAAAAAAATCTTCTGTTCGTAAAAACTAACATCTACAAAATTAATGCAAATCACCTGCAAAAAGATGCTAAATGGTTCAAATCTCAGGAAAATCTCTGCACATACACAACTACTTGAACACAGAAAATAAAAAGACGTTTTTCATGTTTGAGAAAACACGTTTGGGTTGATTCATCAAACTGCTTTTATCCTCATTTTTTATGTCTTATGCTGTTGTTAGACACACTGATCTTCAACAACAGATTGTTTTTATTTTTCACAACCTTTTCTGAACCAGAAAATCCCACTTTTCAAAACCTTTTTTCAAGGTAATCTTGGTGTGGATGACAGAAAACTCTACAATAGTCACATTTGGACTAGCAGAGCAAAGTGTGAAATATAACAGAAAGCAGATTAAAAAAGACGGCAATGATGACCTTAAGGATGTGTCACACTGCTGCTACGTGCATTTTGTGAATATTGCACGGATTACAAATTGGTCTCATGTGAAAATATGTGGAAAAATTGAGAAAAGTTTTGGTCTTAGCGTGAAATTTTGATGTAAAATTTTCATGAAAAATGTAACCATGTTAAAACCACAGAAGAAGTACAAAGCACACAAAGAACACTTGGTTGAATTACTTCATTTTGACATTTAGAGCACTGAGCAGAAAGAACAGTGCATTAGAACCATGGTTAGCGCCCGCTGACCATGGTGCTAATTTCAAATAAAATTTCTGCTCAGGTGTGTACACACATTTTTATAATTTCTTTTCCAATTGACCTTAATATTTGAAAACTGCATGTGACTAAAGGACAGTCTGTTTGCGTAAAATACATTGAAGAAACGACAAAGAGAAGAATAAAGGAAACTGGTTTAGATGAACAGTGTTTACTTCTAGTCCAGTAAGTTGAAGAAGTACAGTAACATGAAATGTGCAGTAAAGTGAATCACTGTAACACAATATGCAGCTGCTGCTGAGCATCTATGATGCTTTCTTTTCTGCCATCATGTTGGATTGTTATGCTGGCAGCAGATGTCAATGTTCCTCCACAAACATCCTTCCATCATCTAATCTGGAGTTTCGCTTTCACTCCTGGTTGTTTAGGTTTTAAAGAATAATATCTTTCTTCCGTTTTGCTTTGGTCATTTACAATTGAACAAATCAAAAACAGAATCACAATATCTCAAAAAGATTTATGTTTAGACAGTTCAGAAGCTGCACTTATGTTTTAAAGAACACCATAAAGAATGAATGAAAAAGCAAATACATGAAGTATTCTAATTGATTTTTAACTAATTATCAAATTCTTTCAAATTTAGCTTCATACTTAATAGTAACCAAGCCTGTCAATATTTTTTACTGAGTCAGTGTATAACACCTCTGCAGTTTTGTCTTAGCTTGATTCCGTAGACTGAAATATATATATATATATATATACAGACTCTTATATATATATATATATATATATATATATATATATATATATATTTAATTTTTTTTTTTTACAGTTTTTTTCTTAAGAATCTAGTTTACCCTAAATTCACAGACTCTTTATTTCTCAGCTAAAGAAAGATTCATTCCTTTGTCATCAGTTTTGACTGCTCCCTGACAAACCTTTTAGTCTGATCGTGCACACTTTGAAGGTCATTGTCCCGCTTATACCATGATCACTTTCAAAAGAAATAAATATTCAAACCATTTTTAGTACTTTATTCTTTTTATTTTTTCCGTTTAGATTGCTTTTTTTTTTACAAAAAGCGGACCATTTGGCTTATTTGGAAAGGCAAATTAGTAACAAAACTATTGGAATTCCTATGGTTTCTGTGTGTGTGTGTGTTTTCACTAAAACAAAGACTCTCAGATTTACAAACCTTTTGTGAGTACAGCCCAACATGGGCAGACAACCACATTCACACAACAAGCTGAGTTTCTGTCACTAGATGTCCCCATGAGTCTTTCATTAGAAAGGATGTCAGCTCCAGCTCCTGCAGAACTCCTGCTCTGCTTATCGTAAGCATTCATTTTTCTGCAGATAAAGACGAGTGAGTAATACAAATAGTTGCACTGATGACCACGTGTACATGACGTAAATCACCAGAAGAAGGCCTAAATGCAGAACCTTCTGGAGGATCACAAACTAGAAAATAGAAGCTCCGAAAACAAACAGTGATGCTGAGCAGTAAAGCTTCAGGGGAGCCATGCTTCAGATCCAACATCAGCTTCTTCAGAAAAGGTTTGTGAAGCAAATGCTGGATCCTGAAGTTTACTGAAAGGCAAGGATGGGAAAAAAGGGTGCAATCTGTAGGTAGATAGAGGATGAGACAGGAGTGACATGCAGGATGAAGTGCATCCTGCCTGATGGAAGATCAACAAGAGAAGGCACTGCTGCAGAAGTGTTATGAACGTTGGGGGGAGGGATGCTGATAGACGGCTCACATGAAGGTGAAGCTGTGATTAGAGAGAAATTGAAGCTATAGTCCCAGAGTACCTCTTGTGTGTGGCACAGGTGCTTACTGAAGCCTTGTTGTTAGAAATGTGAGGAAACAATCAAACTGGAGCCAAAGAGGCAGGAGGGGGCTGATCCATGCATGCTGGGGACTGAGGGACTACGGATGGGAAAAGAGTAAGGAGCAGAATTTGCTGGGAAATGTCGCTGCTGCTGCTCCCACGTGTGTGACTGCAGTCAAGGTTAATTAAACCAAACAATCTCATCATCCTGAACACCTGAAGTCCGATTCCTAAACATTGCTTTTTTTCTGTTTGCATGAGTGAAGTTAATGCTTTCATCATTATTAATCTTTTTGAATCAACTATGCTGTAGTCTTTTGGTAGTCATGCATAAACATTTTGTGCTATTTAGCTTTTTACTTTTTGAAAAGAACACAGGCGTTGTAAAAAAGACAGTTGAGAAAATCTTATTCTAGTTTGTATTGAAGACATAAAAAAAGTGTTTCAGCTCTGCAGAATGAAACCAATAGGCATCTCAACATGCTAACACACTCTTTCAGTTTCAAGGTCTGCTTAAAAATCCTCTGGTCCTAACATGCTCCTTTAATTAAGTGAATACACCACTGAATAAACATCAACATAGAAAGAGTTAAACCATATCCATAATCATATACCTCCAGAATATGATTATGCAGTCAGAATTGCTTTGCAACTGGAGTTAATCACTTTTTGTGAGCTGCTAGTGTCACTGGGTGGACCAATACAACTTCTCATCACCGTTTCAGTTAAGTTGACGAGAGACCATGACTGTTTTTCTTTTTGTGTTTTTTTTATCCAAGTCCAGCCAAATAGTGAGAACGACATCCTTCTGTTTGCTCATTGAATCCCTCAACTAGAGGAGGTCACTTCTTACTCTGCACTTTTCTCTGTGCTGTGTGATTTTCAGTGTGGTGGAAGAGCTTCTTGCTAAGATGAAAGAAGTGCTGCGTGAATGTGTGAGGCAGAAAGGTCCAACGACCCCTCTCTAGACAAAGGAGCTGTCACTCAGCTGATTCAGATGAGCTGACATATCTCAGAGGTGTCATGCTTTTATTTTTTTAATCATATGTGAAGATGAATGTTTTTAGAAAAGTTAAATGAGTGTCTGTCAAACTAAAAAGCAGTTTCACTTTGATTTAAAAAAAATCCATATTTTCACATATTTTGACTAAACGTTTTTTGGTTTTACGATTGCACAAAAATTTTGAGCATTATTTGAGAAAAGGGCTGCTTGAAAACAATTGATTCGAGCTGCAACATTAAAATGTACAACAGTAAGAACCCCTTCAGGTTACCAACAAAAAGAGACCCTTTTCCACAAATAGTCTTTGGACCAATGAAGCAGAATTTCACATTTGCACATCACCAAGTGAATGCAAAGCGTCAGTGCAGTGGTGGAAAGCACGCCACCACTGGACTCTAGAACAGTGGAGACGCCTTCTCTGCAGTGATGAATCACACTTTTTCTTCTGGTAATCTGATGGATGAGTCTGGGTTTGGAGGTTGCCAGGACAACGGTACATTGGGGATTGCAATGAGCTGAGTGTGAAGTTTGGTGGAGGAGCAATTATGGGGTGGGCTGGTTTTTCAGGGTTTGGCCCCTTAGTTCCAGTGAAAGGAACTCTGAAAGCTTCAGGATAACAAAACATTTTGGACATTTCCATGCTCCCAACCTTGTGAGATCATTTTGGAACAGCCCCCTCCTCTTCCAACCTGACTGTACACCAGAGCACAAAGCAAAGGTCCATGAAGACATGGAGGACAGAGTCTGGTTGGATGAACTGGACTGGCCTGTTCAGAGTCCTGACCTGAACCCCATAGAACACCTTTGGGATGAATTAGAGCAGAGACAGAGAGCCAGGCCTTCTCCACCAACATCAGAGTGTGACCTCACCAATGACCTTTTGGAAGAATGGTCAGAAACTCCTAGAAACACTCCTCAACCTCGTGGACAACCTTTCTAGAAGAGTTGAAGCTGTAACAGCTGCAAAAGGTGGACCCACATCATACTGAACTCTATGGGTTAGGAATGGGATGGAACTTCAGTTTATAAGAGAGTCAGGGCATGGGAGCTAATATTTGGTAATAGAGTGTATTGTCAAAGTGTTTCATGTTTTTTTTATTATTATGATTATGCTGTTTTAATCCAAAGAAAAAAAACTGTTGTTTTCCAGGACACACGTTTCTGCAGAGCAGCAGGAGAAACTACCTCCGAGGAGTTTGGCTGGGACTGTTGATCATCTCTGACTTGTCATCTGCAAAACTTTATCAAACTTGACTGTGCTTAAGGTTAAAGTCATCATGGTACTGTTCACATTTCTCACCATCTTTGACCCCATAATGCTATAGATGAAGAAGAGTTTTTTTGGGGATTTTTTTTCTCTTGACACTGCAATAAAAAAGCAAAACAACAGAGGGGAAGATAAACAGAAGAAAAACAAAAACTACTGTCATCCCTGCATCTTGATTGGCTGTAGAGCTTTAGCAATGCATTTTGTGTGTCTCCTATTTAGAATTCATTTTGTTTTGCCAGTTTCATAAATCTTCTAATGCGAGCAGATCATTGGTTTAGTTTTATTACACTGGACTTATTTTTCTGCAAAGGTTTGAACTTTGAGAGTTAAAACAAGAGAGAAAAGGGTGAAAATGTTCATGTTTGTCTGAGAAAAGTGGATATAAAGTGTGTGGTGAGGGGTTTTACAGCCTTAAAACATTGTAATAGTTGTAAAAAATAAAGCTGGCTACTTGTGAATGGATCTTTTATTAATTTGAATTCCCGAGATAAACGAGGCATCACTGAATACCAATCTAATCTATCAAAATCTTTCTTTTCCAGCTGTTTATTACCTGTCATCTATGTGTCATATTATTGCAGACATTGATTTTGGCAGCAAATAAAATTCATGACAAAGCTCTTACTGAGCTGCTTTACCTCTTTAACAGCAGATGACTGAAGAAGGTAGAAACAAATAACGACAAGGGTGCAGCAAATCTGAGTTGTAGAAGAGGAAGCATTGGTAAACCAGGTCACCACTACTGCTGTGCTGTAGTTCTGAGACAGCAGGGTGATGCAGCAGCTCTGAGGGAGTCCTGCGGTGTCTGCTGTAAGGCCCATCATCAAGGCCCATCCTCCTGTTAAATGTCTGAGAGCTGTAATCCATCTATATATCATGTGCATTTGGAAATAGATGCCATGTTTGCAAAGAAAGTCAAAAGCAATTAAAGGAGTGTAAACCATAAAAAAAGACATCCTGGCTGTTAAATCCATTCCCAGAAACTCAGCTGCATGTCTTCATGCATGAGGGAGTAAGGGGGGTAAAGTCCAGGCTCACATTCATAAAGTAGATCAGTTTTTAAGGCTAATGTTATCGTGAGGTCACTCATTCTCGAGGTAAACCTGCTAGATTTTGTTCATTACCTGCTACTGTTTAAAAAAACAGTTCAAGACACATTTTCTTCAGTTACTCCTGCACTTTAAAGTATCAGTAAACTCCATGTTGGTTTCTCTTTCGGGGGTGCTCAGTGGCTTTCTTTATTACTATATTTTTTGGAGCATAAGTCATACTTTTCTCCTAAAAGTGCAACGCTCCTAAACAAATCTACCAAGCCCAGCATAATGCTGCTTTCACACCAAACGCAATTCATGCATCAAATTTGCATCTACTGATTTTTTTTATGTATGTCAAATTTGATGATCAATGCTTGTCCAAAAATGTGTTTATGAGCTACATGCTCCAGCCAGTGGGAGAAGTTACCGTCAAAAGCCTTTAGCCTCATTGCTACATGAAAGTATTGATTTTTCATTTCATTTACAGTGTAATGAAAACCCAGACACGGGTTTGTTTCTTTTGAAGAGCTCTATAAATAAATCAGTGAAGACATCTCCATGTTCTCGAGAGTATTTAAAGTCTTTTTTTTGGTGTTTTTCTTTACAAAACATTAATTCAACTTCTTTCTTCTTCAGGATTTTTTCCTGTTGTACCTGTGTGTACTTTCAGCTTTGTTTCACCTGTGTTGTTTGAACTAATAACTCTAAGGGCCCTTGATTGGCATATGCACAACCTCCGCGGTTCTGTCTGCACCTCACCGCTCCCCCAGGGGATGGGTCAAGCGTGGAGAACAAATTTCACACACTGGTGACAGTCTCTATTGTCAAAAGTTTCTCTTTAGTGATAAAGAAATGGTGAAAAGTGGCATATTTGTGGTCCCAAAGCAACACTTTTTGAACAATGTGACATCATAACAAATGTGTGTACCAGACCCTGCTGTTGAATCTAATTACACACCAAAAAGAACTTGAATGACATCATAATTTAGACCATTGCAGCAGCACTGGCTGAGGTTTAGAACACATTTGACGTTAGCTCATGCAGATTGATGAATTCACTCTCACAGCAAATGAAATGCCAGACAGAAAGTGACGATTCACTCGTAGTTTTACAAATACATGCATTTTTCTTGGCCGCATGGACCCAAAGGAAGGGTTAAGTTTAGGTTTAGGGGTTACAGTTAAATTGTGTTTAACACTGAACTCGAGGCAGCCACTTTCAATGTTAAGTCAAGGGGACAGACGCCATCTGAGGTCCAGCGGTGCGATTGAAGCGATAAGTGTTGCACAAAGGTCTGGCAGCAGCACGATTTTAGCCGAATTTGATACCAATCTGAACCAAATCGCCAAACATTACCCATCCCAGCTACTGCTGGGTGAAGGCGGGTAAAGCCTGGACAGTCTGTCGCAGGGCTGATGGAGCTGGAGCGATCCCTACAACTATGCCGGCTCCTGGAAGACGAGCTGGTGGCCAGAGACTCGCTGTGGGATTCATAGTCAGCTGGATTGGGGCTCTTGAACTTTATGTTTCTTATTTTCATAGATTTCATTGTTTTCATTTTTACCTTCTCTGGTTAATGCGGGACAGCAAGCCTTCAAACTCGGTCAGAGAGAGAACACATTTTAGACTTTCACTTTAATTTCAAGTACAACAACAAAATCCAGCCTTGGATGCACTCAAAACACAGCAATGGGCCATCTTCTCTTCTCTTCTCTTCTCTTCTCTTCTCTTCTCTTCTCTTCTCTTCTCTTCTCTTCTCTCGCACCTGAGATCGTGCATGCTGGACAGACAGGGCAGATCAGGGAGCTGGCGCATGCACTCCTTCACTTTCATAAGAAAAATGCCACAAGTTCATGCCAAAACACAAAAAACATTATTTTCATTTGAGGAGGACTTTGAAACTCCACCTCAATCATCTTTTGCTCTGTTGTAAAAACATTCAAAGTTGTCTTTTAGTTATGACTATGCAGTATTTAGCCGGTTGATTTCTTCTCACCAAGCTGCTTACCGGTTGCAGATTCAGTCTTCCATCCTGGTGCAGGTCAACAATTTGGTTTCTGGTGTTCTTAGATAGATCTAAGAACACCGGGGTGATTTCCGGTTCCGGGGTTAAGGCAGGACGCGTGGTCGCGGCTCTCTGCGGATACTATCTTCAAATTACTTAAGAAGTTGATTTTCTCCAAAAAGAGAGCTGACCATGCCCCCGAAGAAACCCCAGGAATATGAAAAGCTCAAAAAATCTCTTGACATTATTCAAGAAACGCTGAAAAGTTTTATGGATCAAGTGTCGGCTAAACTAACGCCACTCTGGGAGATGATGGAAGAGTTCCGAAGATTTCGGGCTCAAAACGAGCAGGGAGAAAACCGGGTCGAGATTCTGGAGAAAAGACTGTACGATGTGGAACAGCAAGTAAGGATGAATAATGTCATTCTCACTGGAGTACCAATCAAGCCTCGAGCGAAGCTGAATTCAGCTGGAGCTAGCACTGCTAACGCTAGCGCTAGCGTAGCTAGCAGTGCTAATACGGAGATCGACGCGTCGCTGGAGCAGCAAATACATTCATATCTCACATCTAAAGGGATTTCTCTGGATCTCAATACCATCGAGACCTGCCACCTGCTCCCCAGGAGAAAGGAGACGGATAAACCAGCGATCCTCATCAGGTTTGTGAATCACAAACACAAGCTAGCTTTGATGAATCTAAGAAGAAATCTGAAAGTATCTGCTGCTTATCTGAACGACCATCTGACCAGGAGGAATGCTGAAATCTCAAAACATGCACGGCTTCTCAGGAAGCGTAAGCAGATTGAGAACACTTGGGTTAAAGGCTGCAGGATTTACGTCAAACCACTCGGTCCAGAGGACCGCACCAAGGTTATGGTCGTGAACACCATGAAGGACTTTGAGAAGTGTCTTATTACGGTCGTCTGAATCAACGTGGAGTAATAAATCAAAGAGCCAAATAATTTCAAGAAATATGACACCTGGAATCTTCACTTTCTCCATAAGTCTGACGTCACCTGAATAACAGCAGGGTTCTGACCTGCAGACAATTTGACCTCAACTTTCACCGCAGCTGATATCAGCTGAAGAAGGATATGGACCTGAATCTAATGTCTGCAGACATAACATCGAAGAGAACTATAAACTTTTTTGAACCCAGGAGATCAGCTGTTATCAGTAAAAGAAGAAATACCAACCTTGGACTATCGACAGATTGTGGACCCTTTTTATTTTTTTCCTTACAGCATTACCTTATTATAAAAAAAAAAAAAAAAAAAAAAAAAAATTAAAAAAGTAAAACAAATGATTAATCACTTTTGAAAATTGTTAAATTGATTGACTTTTGATGATATCACTTCACTAGCTCCTAAAATTGATAAAATGATTCAAAAATCTTTCCTAATGTAGCATAACTTTGCACATGTTTTTAACGTTTGATACTTGATGAAATTTTGCTATGAAAATTCCTGAAACAGTGTTGCGTCTATTTTACTGGTATAGTATTATGTTTTAAAGCATATGAATGACTTTTAAAAGTAACATAATTTGCATATATTTCAGATGCTGCATTTGCCATGTTGATTTCTAAAATAGTTATTTTTGACATAGTACTTAAGTAATTTCATCTTTGGCACGTGCTTTATTGATACCTTATGATTCTTAATTCTGTCTGATAAAACCTAGGAACCGGATATTGATAAATCATGTAATACAATGGTTATAGTATAACGGGGTGGGATTATATAAGTTCGCTTCTTTCCACTCCCTTTCAAGCAATTTTTATTAATTATGTCTAATTATCCTAAGTTTGATTAGTTACTGTATGAATGTATAACTGATGATTATATTGCTTTTGTGTGTATTACTCCTATTTGATTGCTTGAAATAAACCATTTCAAATCAAATCAAAATCTTTGGTCTCCATAGTGGAGTTTGGAGTGTGACTGTTTGAGGTTGTGGACAGGTGTCTTTATATAGATAACCAGTTCAAACAGGTGTTATTAATACAGGTAACCAGTGGAGGACAGAAGGTCCTCTACAGAAGACGTTACAGGTCAGTGAGAGACAGAAATCTTTTTTTTTTTTTTTTTGTAAATAACTGAATATTTATTTCCACCATAATTTACAAATAAATTATTTGAAAATCAGCCAATGAGACTTTCTGGATTTTGTTTCTCCTTTTGTTTCTCATAGTTGAGGTTTACTTTTGATGGAAATTACAGGCCTCTCTCATCTTTTCGTGGGAGAACCTGCACAATTGGTGGCTGACTAAATCCTTTTTTGCCCCAACGTATAATGAAAGTTTTTAAAGGAAGGAAAATATAGAGTACATTTAGATGTAAATAGTGTTTTCTCAACAAAACTTAAAATTAGAAAAATTGCAGTAGTAAGATAAATTATTAGTAGTTACATATTAATTTAGATTTGGCACAGAAAGGTTGCTGACATTTAGTAGGAAAATAATTTTAAAATCAAACATGCTTGTGCTTGCTATCCTCTCAGACTTACTATTTCCACTAGATGAAATAAAGCAAAAGGAAAGTGCTATAGACAGTACAAACCTGTTGTTTCCTGATGTTAGTTCTGTCTCTTTTTACCGGTTTAGCTGTTTATTGTGAATGCAGGCGCTGCCCTGTAGCAAAAACAAAATAAAGTCTGGGCTGTAGAGCAAAGAACTGCCATGTTCACATGCTTTGCATAATGAGATGTGATCCCAATATGGACAGAATGCAGGCACTGGAATAAATCATTTCTGTAAGTACAATGCCATGATTGGATTGTACAACAGACACACCAGCTTTTGTGGCAAGGAATGCAAAATGAATATTGGGTCTCTGAGGTCATGCTGATAATCTTAAGTCAAATACAAACACACAGCCTCATTAATTTTGAAAAATCTAATTTTGGAATCAATAGGGAGGACCTCGAGCCAAAATACGCCTCAACACTACAAATGACTGAATGTAATGCAAGCGAATATGCTTCACATTCATAATTAATGATGCATTTGCACCTTTATGGCCTGGTCAATGGCTCGTAATATAAAGAGGTAAAAAGGTTATTAGATATAAAAGCTTATAGACTAAAAGGTAGTTTTACAATTCATTTATTCAAATTGAAATGGGATTTCTTTCCAATGATAAATGCGAACACTCGTCAGTGCAGCTATAGACAGCAATCACATCAAAAGTTCAGATCAATTATTACATTTTATAACACTGTAAAGTGCACAGCAGACTCATGTGCATTTCAAAGAGCTGGGCAAAAGCTGTAAATCACTGGAAGCATAACCTCAGCCTATGGAGCTCTTTACCTGTCCCTTTTTAATAAACCAACACATCCTTAAGATAAACAAGATAAACACATTTGTCAGAAACAACACTTCTATTATTATGATTAGGACAAAAACTAAAGTTACACTTTAAAATACTGGATTTTTACATATTTCTTCTGCTGACAAGATTGGACATATGCTCTACATACTGATGTAAAGTCCACACTAACCTGGTTGAAATTGGCTTTGAAATCATCTAAATTGCCCTAATAACTGTGTCATCTAATATTTTCTAAACATTCTTAGGGCTAGTTATAGTTTATTGTACATGTTAGTATTTTCCAAGTGAAGACCCCTTTACCTGGGTTGCCCAACCCTTGTCTTCAAGATCCCCTACCCCTTTTCCAGCCTTCCCTGCACTTCCCACTGCTGACCACCTGAATCAGGTGTGTTCAGTCAATCACAATGAGGAGACAGCTGAGTCAGCAAATCAATTGAAAGTAGTGCAGAGAGAACTACAAAGAAAGGACTGTGCTGTATGGAAGTGCAGTTGTATCGTGAAAGGACAGCTTGCTGAGATGTCTTAAGTTTACTGTTTTAATAGGTCTGTGTGGCCAAAAAGACTACAAGTGACAGTGCACAGGAAATCAGTGACCGCTAACGCCATGTGCATCACTCTGCACTATACCTGTCTCATTGGGTTATGCACTTTGCAAATAAAAACCTCTCAGTGCTTTGGTTTTAGTGCTGTGATGTCTCTGAAGCCAGACTAAAACTCAAAGGAACCATTAGGCTGCAAACCTGCAGTTACTTGTTTTAAGACAGCTTTGTAAAAGAACTTAAGGAATCCAAAGAAACTTACCTATTGGCCCTGTGTGGGATGACACTTCAGTGTATAGTTTTATTTCCATTGTCAGTCCTTTACAAGCTCTTTATTGTTGCTGTCAAAGACTACATTGAAATATTGCTACGTAAGTACTGAAAATAAATAGACTGAAAAAGGAAGCATCCATCTATCCGTCCGTCCGTCCATCCATATCATCTACAAACATGCAAACTCAATATATTTACTGTATTATATCGTATTGCATGTATGGCAGGTACACAGTGGGCCAAGAAAGAATGTAAAATGTCTAGTAGTTTGGGATGCTTCCCAAAAACACGAAGGTGACAAGAACATATACACAACAATACAGAGGATGAACACACACACACACACACACACACACACACACACACACACACACACACACACACACACACACACACACACACACAGGAACGTGCAGCCAGGTGAGTCATCGGCCTCACCTGCCATCATAAAATGCACACTAATATTAAAATGCCTTATTCTAATGGTTTTAATCATTTTATGATAAAAATTGCTGTATTTTGCATATTCCTGTTCAATTACAGCGCAGGCTGTGAGGCGAGGCAGCATCAAGCTCACAGCAGATTGCAAATGTTTTTGTACTTTGTAAACATTTACATCACAAGTCATCACTTTCTAGTTATTAGGTAAAATATTTTACATTTGTTAGTTTGGTGTTCCATGAGCTTAATTGAAAAACAAAGAATTTTATCTTTTTGACGCTTCAATACAATTTGCATAATAATTTGGCAGGCATTGTATGCAAAGCTAAATCTGAATTTGAACCAAGACTGCCTCGTCTTAAGGTCATATGGCTAATCACAATGCAGCCCAACATCTGCATGACAGTTTATAGCGCAATTTATTCAGGTCAAATGAAAAACTCAGGAAAACTTCAAGAAGGTATATACAGAGTGGTGTCGATGAAAGGGGAGTGAGCCAAAGGCTCAGCTCTAATACAGACCACAGTGATTTGATTTTGATTTGAAATGGTTTATTTCAAGCAATTAAGTAGAAATAATACACAAAAGCAATATAATCATCAGTTATACATTCATACAGTAACTAATCAAACTTAGGATAATTAGGCATATTAATAAATATTGCTTGAAAGGGAGTGGAAGGAAGAAAACGTATAAAATCCCACCCCGTTATACTATAACCATTTTATTACATGATTTATCAATATCCGGTTCCTGGCTTTTATCAGACAGAATTAAAAATCATAAGGTATCGATAAAGCACATGACAAAAATGAATTACTTAAGTATTACGTCAAAAATAACTATTTTAGAAATCAACATGGCAAATACAGATCAGTCATCTGAAATATATGCAGATTATGTTACTTATAAAAGTCATTCATATGATTAAAACATAATACTTTATCAGCAAAATAGATATAACACTGTTTCAGGAATTTTCATAGCAAAATTTCATCAAGTATCAAAAGTTAAAAACGTGCAAAATTATGCTACATTAGGAAAGATTTTTGAATCAATTTATCAATTTTTGGAGCAAGTGAAGTAATATCATTAAAAGTCAATCAATTTAACAATTTTCAATAAGTGATTAATCATTTGTTTTACTTTTTTATATTTTTTTGTATTTTTTTTATCATAAAGTAATGCTGTAAGGGAAAAATAAGAAGGGTCCATAATCTGTCGATTGTCCAAGGTTGGTATTTCTTCTTCTGCTGAATGACAGCTGATCTTCTGGGTTCAAAACAGTTTATAGTTCTCTTTGATGTTATGTCTGCAGACATTAGATTCAGGTCCATATCCTTCTTCAGCTGATATCAGCTGCGGTGAAAGTTGAGGTCAAGTTGTCTGCAGGTCAGAACTCTGCTGTTATTCAGGTGACGTCAGACGTACAGAGAAAGTGATGATTCCAGGTGTCATATTTCTTGAAATTATTTGGCTCTTTGATTTATTACTCCACGTTGATTCAGACGACCGTAATAAGACACTTCTCAAAGTCTTTCATGGTGTTCACAACCAGAACCTTGGCCTGGTCCGGTGCAGCCTTTAACCCAAGTGTTCTCAATCTGCTTATGCTTCCTGAGAAGCCGTACATGTTTTGAGATTTCAGCATTCCTTCTGGTCAGATGGTCGTTCAGATAAACAGCAGATCCTCTGAGATTTTTGCGTTGATTCATCAGAGCTAGCTTGTGTTTGTGATTCACAAACCTGATGAGGATCGCTGGTTTATCCGTCTCCTTTCTCCTGGGGAGCAGGTGGCAGGTCTCGATGGTATTGAGATCCAGGGAAATCCCTTTAGATGTGAGAAATGAATGTATTTGCTGCTCCAGAGTCTCTCCACCGATCTCCGTATTAGCACTGCTAGCTACGCTAGCGCTAGCATTAGCAGTGCTAGCTCCTGCTGTCAGCTTCGCTCCAGTTTTGATCCGTACTCCAGTGAGAATGACATTATTCATCCTTACTTGTTGTTCCACATCGTCCAGTCTTTTCTCCAGAATCTCGACCCGGTTTTCTCGCTGCTCGTTTTGAGCCCGAAATCTTTGGAACTCTTCCATCATTTCCCAAAGTGGCGTTAGCTTAGCAGACACTTGGTCCATAAAGCTTTTCAGCGTATCTTGAATAACGTCAAGAGTCTTTTTGAGATCTTCATATTCCTGGGTTTTCTTCGGGGACCATGGTCAGCTCTCTTTTTGGGGGAAAATCAACTTTTTAAGTAATTTGAAGATATATGTATTCGCAGAGAGGCACGCCACGCGTCCTGCTGTGTAACCCAAAACCGTAACCCAACCAGTGAAAGCAGAGATTGGCACTGCAATCTGGAGTTGTGCACAGCACTGCACACTTTAAAGGATAATAGGATGTGAAACTGGTCATACATCACATCTGTGTCATTGTGGTCATGCTGACGCTTGCCATACATGTGTCACATTCTATTACAATCATCACCACACACCACCACACACAGACGCTCTGAATCTGTTCTACCATTCTTTTGTGTGAGTAGGGAAAAAAACAACTGGCCCTGATTCACACAAAGTTAAAGTGTTTATCGTTCCAGTGAGAGTGTCCAGGCCAAGGACACATGGCTTCATCAAGCGACTATCATGTCATTACCCACACACGCAAATCCCTCCACCTCCTCATTTTGCACGCAGGGCATTAATTTCCTCCATGAAATACTGCAGTCATTGCAGCAGTACCCATGTGACATATACACAAGGGCTGTTTATGAGCAACGATGTGGCAACATAATCTCAGTATTTTCTTGGAGAATGTCAAGGGAAAACTGCTTCCTATTTGCTTTAATGAGTCTTGCTAACTTCATTAAGAAAGCACCACACTGACATTTGTGCAGAGTGAGTTTCATGGTGTCTTCTCATGGCACTGACACGGGCGTTTATACATTTTGATTTAAACTTACCAACAATTTCATGACCATAGAGAAGTTTTTTTTAAAGTGTCAAAGGTCAAACAAGGGGCTTATGATGACTTTAATGTTAGGTTGGGTAGTAAAAAGGGAGAGACTGATCTGTATAGATTAGCAAGGCAGAGAGATGGGAAGGACATGCAGCAGGTTAGGATGATTAAGGATAGGGATGGTAATGTATTATCAGTTGTCCGTAGTGTCATGGAAGGATCGAAAGAATATTTTGAAGAGTTAATGCATGAAGAAAATGAGAGAGAACAAAGAACAGAGGAGGTGACCAGGAATCATCTGATGTTTGCAGATGATATTGTGATTTGTAGCAAGAGCAGAGAACAGGTGGATGAGAAGCTAGAGAGGTGGAGGTTTGCCCTGGAAAGGAGAGGAATGAAGATTATCTGCGGTAAAATGGAATACATGTGTGTGAATAAGAGGAACCCAAGAGGAAGAGTGAGGCTACAGAGAGAAGGTGGACGATTTGAAGTATCTAGGGTCAACAGTACAGAGTGATGGAGAGTGTGGAAAATAAGTGAAAAAACAAGTGCAGGCAGGTTGGAATGGTTGGAGAAAATGTCAGGGGTGATGTGTGATAGAAGAGTTTCATCTGAAGAGAAAGGAAAGGTGTAGAAAACTGTGGTAAAATCAGCCATTTTGTTCAGTCTAGAGACACAGAGGAAAAGACAAGAAGCAGAGCTAGAGGTAGCAGAGATGAAGATGATGAGGTTCTCTTTGGGAGAAACCAGGATGGATAGGATCAGGAATGAGGACATCACAGGGACAGCCCATGTTAGAGGTTTGGAGATAAAGTCAGACTGAGATGGTTCGGACATGTCCAGAGGAGAGACAGTGAATCTATTGGTAGAAGGATGCTGAGTCTAGAGCTGCCAGGCCAGAGGTCTAGAGGAAGACCAAAGAGGAAGTTATTACATTAATGTAGCTGCTGTTAGAGGAGAGGATGCAGAAGACAGAGATAAATGGAGAAAGCTGAGATGCTGTAGCGACCTCTGAAGGGAAAAGCCTAAAGGAAAAGAAGAAGAAGAAGAGTTTTTAGTTTCAGGTACAATCTTTTGATGAAGCGGTGGAATTGGATGGTGACACTGAGGTTGATTTGTGTGTAAGGATGTCTTCTGCTCACCTTGTTTGAAAAGGACATGCGAGTAAGACAAATGCTTGAGACGAGCATTTTTACATTTTCTTGACAGGTAACCTTTAATGGCAAAGAGCGACGGACCTCTGCCACAAACAAGAGGGAACAGTGACATTGTGATAATGTCACAACAGAAAATCTTTAAGAGGGTGACAGTTCTGAATACAAAATGGTGGATTTTTTTTTTGGTCTTCTGTCCCTTTATCAACGTTTTTTTTCTTATGTTTGACTCAGGTAAAACTTTTCTGAAGTGAAAGACTCCCAATCTTCTTCTTCTTCTTTCACTTTCGGCTTTTCCCATCAGGGGTCACCACAGCGAAACAACCTCTCTTTTGAGGAAGAGTCGCATGGTTGACTTGGCAATGTTTTACACTGGATGCCCTTCCTGACGCAACCCTCTCAATTTACCTGGGCTTGGGACAGGCACAGAAGCAGAGAAGGGAATAGGGAGCAGCCCTCATTCAAACCCTGGTTTCACGGATGGAAGGTGCTGCAAACCAGCACAAGCTAAACTGGCTCCCCAAGTGAAAGACTCCCAATAGTTCAGACAAAAACAGCTATTTCACCTGTCTCTGAATTTATTTTAAAATCTGTTTAGCAGAATCTGCTGAGCCTTTTGTGCTCATGTGAACTCATGTAAGGTGCCTTTTCTTTGTTTAACCTTGTGTTATCTTAGATGACCACCCCCCTTCCATTGAGGTGTTCTCCCTACCATGACAAAGGTGGATAAAGGTGGAAAGATTTCATGTAATCCATGGACACCAGTGAAGATCACAAATCATTGAAGAAAAAGGTTCAGAGCACTGTCTAGTGGGTCTAGATGACCCAACTCCCAATGTTAAAGTGCCTAGGATAGCACAAGGGATAACGAAGACATTCGAGAACAATGGCTACCACTTAAAATGTGTAACTTTAATTTGTTGTTGGATCATTGAGGCTTTGCTTTTCTGTCTTTTCGTCAAGATTAAGTTTTATTTTTACCAGTACCAGTTGGCTGATTGCTCCCACATGACGTTCTTCCAGGTGTTAAACCAACACCAGCCTCACATGGATAATAATCACACCTTTGCTTTGCATGTCTTTGGTTATTTTTCTTGTTTTTAGTTTTTTTATATTTATGTATTTGCAATAAAGAAATAAATAAAAGTAAAGGTATGCAGCTAAGAAAAAGAAAGTCAACAAAAAAATACTATCATAAGGATAAAAAGGAGAGGATTTATATTTCATTCCACTTATCCACAAGACTATAATAAGAAATTAAGTTAGAATTATCTTGAAATTTTCAGCATGAAAAGACATTGATTGCATAAAATTGTGCAATGGAAGGTACATGGATTAACTCCCCATCTTTTCACCTGGTTACAGACTCATTTCTTCAGCTAAATTCCCACTGAACACTAAAGTCCATTCGAGATGTTGAAGCACAGATGCTCATCGTAATTAGTCAGAGTTGTGTGTTTGTGATTGTGTTTAAAGAAATAACTCATCACTAACACTTTTTAATTTCCATTCATTGTATCAACTATTTCAACATCCATCCATAATTTTATTAAAAAATATATTAATGTTTGTGATATGAATATTTTTACAATAAGGATTACTAACAAACAAATTGCCACAAAAAGTGAAAGCACTGTTTTATTTGACACAAAACATTTTATTTTTACTGGGAGGCTTCAGTTACAGCCCCCGCCTGTGGAACAACTGGCCAGAGAGCCTCAGGGCAGCAGAAACGGTTCCTGTTTTTAAGGAAAAACCTACTTTTTAACTGTCTTTTAGTCAAAATTTAAATATATTTATTTGATTTATATACATATTTATCTCTTTGTATCTTTTATAGTGTTTTATTCATGGTCAATACGTTTTTTTGAGTTTCTGGATTTACTTTTGAATTTTACTTTTTCCATTAAAGGAAAGATAATGAAAATGGTGTTGGTGTTTTTCACAAGTTTTTGTTGCATTGTTCTCATAATGGATGATAAGTGTAAAAGAATGTATGATTAAAACTTTGTTTCTGAGTATTTCTTTAAAGTGTGGAGAATCAGGTGCAGATAAAGAATACTGTCTGAAAAAGCTCTCAATTGTGACGTCAAAACTGAAAAGGGTGAACCAAAGTCTCTCTGCTTCGCTCAATAGATCCACAAACATCTTTGTTTTCCTCGTATGAGCTGGAATCTGGACAGCTGGATAGCTCTGATTTATGGAAGCATTTGTGTAACATAATTAAAAATAAAAGTCAAACCCAGAAATGCTTTTTCATTTTCAAAATGAAGCTGCATCAAATTACTCAAAATTAAAATGAAAAAGCAATCCACCAAAATGCTTTTTCATTTTCTTTTTCAACACAGCTTATTCTGTCACTTAATTAAAATAATAATGAAAATGGTATTTGACATTTCATTTTCAAAAAGTACTCTGGTAAATGTGCAAAATTCATTTAGAAATGTCTAATTAGACAGTTAAAATGGATTCACAGAAATTCTTTTTCATTTTCAAAATGAAGCTGCATCAAATGACTCAAAATTAAAATGAAAAATCAATCCTTCAAAATGCTTTTTCATTTCTACGTAAAAACTGCTTATATTGTGTCATAATTAAAATTAAAATGCAAAGAGGGGATTGCATTTTCATTTTCACTTCCACCATGCGAATAGTGTCGCATTGTTCAATTCCAGTTAGCATTTCTGGAGGGGAGGCGGGGCGATGACATCAGTGCTTTCTCTGTGTGTCCGGCTGCTAACAGACACAGACTTCCGGGTCGAGTGAACGCTGGTGCACTTCTGGCTGCCGCTGCTCCCCTGGACCAATTTTTCAGCATTTCTAAGCCTATGGACTCTGTTTCTTGCCCCAAATTGTGGATATCTATCAATACCAGCTTTTTGTACAACTACCTGTCTGGTGTTCAGAACAGCAACCGCCGGCTGTTTTGTGCGAACTAGGCTGCATGCTGATTCCTTGCCACGCCGGACAGAATGTGGATCAACGCTGAGTGGATTCGACTCGCCTGGACCATCCTGTCTCTGGTCAAGCATCCACTGACAGCTCTCCTTCAGTACTCTGCCTTGGACCTCGCTAAACTCCGCCCGACTCACCTTGATGTTCCTCCGCCATTGCTACTCCAGCACCCGGACATCTTCTACCAGCCCCGTCGGAGATATATTCACTGTGGCTCACGGCGTATCCACCAGAATGGCTCCTCCAACTCCATCAGATCTATCTGGTCTTCTGACTCATCTCTCCACGCTCTCATCCAACCTATTAATCTTAGGTGATTTTAATATTCACATGGACAATGTCAGCAACACCCTCACCAAAGATTTTACATCCTGTCTGGACAGCTTTGATCTTCATCAGCACATCAACTTCCCCACCCATAAGAATGGTCATGTACTTGACCTTGTATGCTACTCAGGTGTTCACCCTCTGGATTGTAAACCAGATATTTTCCCTTTTTCAGACCATATGCTGTTATCTTTTAAGGTCAACCTCTCTCTCTCCAAAACCAACCTTCCCCGTACAATAACCTTCCGTAAGATTAAGAACATCTACCTGGACATTTTTTCTTTACTCATCAACAGCCTTCCCTCCACTGACAGTCATTCCACTACAGACGAACTACTTTTAAATTACAATGCCAACCTCCAAAATCTCCTGGACAGTCTTGC
Organism: Oryzias sinensis; assembly: GCA_037389245.1. Lineage (NCBI taxonomy): Eukaryota > Metazoa > Chordata > Actinopteri > Beloniformes > Adrianichthyidae > Oryzias > Oryzias sinensis. Next base: position 1,465,126 of record CM074496.1, read on the forward strand.
TCCACTTAAATCCAGGTCCATCACTTTCACCACTTCTGCACCCTGGTTCACTCCCACTCTCAGACAACTGAAAGCCAAAGGACGACAACTGGAAAGATTATTCAGAAAAACTGGTCTTACTGTCCATAAGCAAATGTACAGTACACACCTTTCTCATTACAATGATTGTATTTCTCTGGTCTAGTAAACTCTTCAGTAGGTAACACAAGAGCTCTTTTTTCACTCCTCTCAAAAACAACAACATGCCCAAATGTACTTCCCCCCCACTTGTACTCCTCAGCTTTTTGTAACTCCTTGGCATCATTTTTCACAACAAAAGTTGAGCAGCTCCATCAGCAACTGAAGCCATCTTCAAGTCCAAATTCAATCCCTGCTGCTTTAATTCCCCCATTTCATTTGTTTTCTGCTTTTAACCTCCTATCAGTTGATGAATTTAGTGATCTCATCCAAAAATCCAACACCTCTTCCTGCCAGCTTGATCCAATACCCACTACTTTGGTCAAGGCTACTCACCCCACTCTGTCCCCACTGATCACCAGCATCATTCACGCCTCCTTCAAGACCACAGAACAGTTCCCACTGCTCTCAAATAGGCAGTAGTCACCCCCATACAAAAAAAGCCTGGTTCCGACCCCTCCAATTTCAAAAACAGCCCAATATCAAACGTCCCATTCATCTCCAAAATTCTTGAAAAAACTGTAGCTGCTCAACTCCATGCTCACCTCTCCGGCAATAGTTTATACGAACAGCTCCAATCTGGTTTCCGTCCCCTCCACAGCACAGAAACAGCTCTCCTCAAGATCACTAACGACCTCCTCCTTGCAGCAGATGCTGGTTCAGTCTCCATCCTCCTCCTGCTGGATTTGAGTGCAGCATTTGACACCATCTCCCACACCATCCTTCTGGACAGACTTTCCAATATTGGCATCACCAACCTACCCCTTAGCTGGTTCCATTCATATCTCCCAGGTCACACCCAGTTCATCCGGTTAAAATCATTCACCTCTCCCATCACACCAATCACCACAGCTGTGCCCCAGGGCTCTGTCCTGGGGCCCCTTCTCTTCATCTTCTACCCCCTCCCCCTCGGCAACATTTTTCAGAAATACAACATACACTTTCACTGCTATGCCGATGACACCCAGCTCTACATCTCCTCCAAACCTGGCTCTACTTTTCCACCTTCTTGGAGCTTTGTGTTAGGAGAGTTAGTAGAAGGCTTTGTGACGGTTGTGCACTCATGATGATTGTACACAGCTTCTCAGGACTACGTAGCAGCATTTCTGCCTTCTGCGGTCCTCCTTCGGACGCACCGCGGTTCATCGAAACCGCAGGAAAAAACACATGACTGTCATTGCCCTAAACAGATAGTGAGGATTGCATTTGACAAATTCATGTTTACAACCATTTTGAAAGAGCACTACTGTTTGTTTTGAATTCAATGAATGACTTACAGCACAGGCAAGAAAAGTCAGTCTGAATAGGAAACACAACATACATTGATATTTGAATATTGCAGTGGCGCACCCAAGGGCAAATGGCAGCACTGTGCATCATCTTTGATGTCTTTTAGTGTAAAATAGTTTTCTTTTTTAATGAATCCAGGGCTGGTCAGCATACACAGACCAGGAGTAAACACAAACGGAATGCAAAAATAATTGAATGCATAAATAACTTAATGGCCTGTAAATGTTAAATACATATTAATGTTATCAACACTGGAGCCAGTCCTAGTGGTTATAGGGCAACAGGGAATGTAGATGTCAGACTATTCCGAGGTCTATCACAAAGCCACAAGAGTATGAAAACCTTTACAAATATTTTTATTTAGATTACAGCTTCATCTATTGTTCCTCTCCGTGTAGAAGGAAACTTGTAAATGAGGCTAGAGCCAGCACGGAGAGCTATTGTAATCATTCTGACATAGAAAGCTCAAAAAACAACCCAAAGTCAGTCATTGGAGATAGAGTTCAAATGGAGTTTATGATAGGAGACAGAGCAGAGGTAAGCAACAGTGAATGAGGTGAGACCAGACAAAAACAAGAAACTATTTCTTAAACCCCTAATGTTGTCTGCCTCTGAAAGCAGACTCTTGTAAATTGCTGGTGGTGTGGTGGAGATGCAAGCAATTATGAGCTGGGGTTCCCTTCCGTCAAAGATCAGGTCCTTTTTTCCCCCTCCAGTTTGGAATTAGGGAATTTACAAGCATAAAGAATCCACCTGGGAGTTTAGCGAGGAATCCATGGACCGTCATTTAAAGGCAGAACCTTTAGTTAAGTCAAAAACACGGGCCCTACCATGTGATTCAGGTGAGGGTATACTCGGTCACACAGGTGAGATTCAAGAGAAAGGATTGCTGACAAAAAGCAAGAAACATCTTTAAAACTAAAAACCCAGACATTGATCAGACAGGAAGCATGGCAGTTTTCTATGATACAAAGCAGTTAAAGCAACAACAAACATGGTAGTAGAACACAAAAGGCTGACAATAAAGGACTGAAGTAAAAACTGTCTTTTGTGGGAGTGTTTGATTTATCTCTGGCCTCAGTTCTATTCCGCGATAGGAAAAGGACAAAGAATAATATCTATCTTCTACACCTGGCTTGTCCTGTGAAGGGCTAGAGGGTAACTGAAACTTTCCAAGCTACTTTATTGCAAAAGCAGGGTACAGCTCGGACAAGTCAGTCCATCCCAGGGTCAAACAGTCACACTCAGGGGAGCAATTCAGTCACCAATCAAGCTATGAAGCATGTTTTTGGACTGTGGGAGGAAGGCAGAGTGGCTGGAGAAAAGCTACACATGACTGAGGAGGACATGTCCACACAGAACCCAGTCAGAACCTCACTGCTGCCTGGGAGAGTGGAAACCACTACACCACCATGCACCCAAGGAGCAAAAGCTGGTCTGATATTGATATGATTCAATTCCTGATGTAAGGATTTTAGAATTAACATAACGTCCTGTAAGCTCCTTGAATTCTCTGCATACCAAAGTTAAAAACTGTTTTAGTGCTAACATTTAAAAAATAGCCAAGCATTATACTTCCACATTTTTTTTAAATTTATGTTTTTTAAACTCTATACTGTAGTTACATACAGATCTAAATGTTGTTATTTATTTATTGGGAAATCAATCAATAATGAAATAAATAATAATACTGATAATAATAATATTTCACTTTGGGATGGAAAAGTGGATGGGACCCACTGGCAATGCATTAAACATTTCTGAGAGTAATTTTGTAACTTTTTTTGTAACTCCAAAGTTTTGTTCTGGAATCTCTGAATTCTGTACACACAGCTCCATGAGGTTAGGGGGTCACACCAGGTCTCAAAATCAAGTCTTGACAGAACTTTCAATTTATTTTATTTCTCTTTAATTACATGTTTCTAAGTTTTATTTATGTTTCTACATTGGATGTAAAAATATAAATTAATATTTAGGAGAGAATCAACATAACTTTAACTTATCATGGAATTATGCTTCATTTACAGTTAGATCATTCAAAAAAATCCTTTTGATCGCTTAGGTTTTATGACACAAGTGTTAGTCTACCAATTACAAGACATGAGGTCTTTTGATTGACTGAAGATGCAGCACTTTCACAATGCAAAATCTGGCCTTGACTGTTAAAGACCATCTTTTCCGTGCACCTTTGAGTAGTTTAACCTCTACAGTGCATAATATGTGATAAATCCCAAGTGCTAAATGCTTGAAATGTGAATCTCTAAATAGCTGCCAGAAAGGCGAGTAACTACTTCAAAGATGCAGCGATTTCAGGGGTGAAATATGACAAACTGCTTCATAATATTCCATAAATGATGTGGAAAAGTAAAATGAATGTGCACTTAAGTGCATTGATTTGAAAAATTGCAGTTTTTATGCTTCAAAGCAGTAATTAAATAGGCAGTGTCAAAGTGTAGTGGGGAATGTAGGAGCACTCAACCCCTTTAAGGTCACGAGTCTGGGAGTCGGGCTGAAAAAGTGGCGGATGCAGCAGAACCTTCTCCTCTCCGTTCCATCACTGAGTTACAAGTGAGGGGGTGCGTGCGCAGGCTGTAAAAGTCTGCCTTTGTGAGGATGAGCAGCTATAAAGAAGCCCTGCCTCGCGCCCCCGCTTCCCTCTCCTACCCGTTTTTGCCACGGACAGTCCAGGTCGGCGTGGAAGAACCGATCCGCGGAACATCCCGTCCGTCGGTGCATCCTCCCTGTCTTGCCTACACCGCTTACTACGGGGCATCTGTGATTGGCTGGCGCCTCGCTCGGCGCCCTCCCCCCGTGTGTGATTGTATGTAAATCCGGACGGGACCGAGCCCGTGGGTGAGGTTGGGGCTGGTGGCTCCTGCCTCTGAGGCGCACACGAGCGCAGAGAGCGGAGCTGTCCACTCCGTTGTGGTGCTGAACTCCCGCGTTTCTCCAGCTCTGCTGAGCAACCACGTTATTTTTGGAAAGGATTAGCAGCGTTCCCTAGAGCTGCTCGTGGGAGCAAACTTCTGCTGTGGACGTCCGTCTCTGACCATCGGAAATACAACACAGCAGGCGCGGATTGGACCGGAACGGAGACCGTCGTCAATGACACTTAGTTGAGGAGTCTTTCTGGATTACTCTCTCCTCGCTGTGGCACAGGATACACAGGTAAGAAGGAATGAAACCTCATGTTTGCTTTTGTGGACTAACTATCATCCGTGAAAAGTCCGCCTCACACAGTCAGGAGTTTAGCCTCCATCGTGCTCGCTCCCTGTAATCCAACGGGTCACTCTGATCCACTTTGTCTCCCGATGTGAGCCGCCTCCAGTTATTTTTATTTTTTTACTGTTTCCATTTATCCAGCTCCAGGTTCGGAACCCGGAACCAGCTCATGTGAGGGGAGCAGAAGTTTGTTTTAGACTCCTTCAACCAGGAGCGCAGAGCAAAGGCTTTTTAAGAACCACCAGTATTGTTAAACTGGTTTTATTCATAGTGTATTTTCAGCGGGATACTTCGTGTCCTCCCACTCCCACCCCACCCCCAACCCTCGCATGTTAATCCTTGACTGACATCGTTGCAGTGCAGGGATTATTCTTCTGTTTTCCAACCTCAGCTCTGACAGTTTGTTCTGTGTTCACTGCTGTGTCTTTACATTGAGGAGACATTTAAAGTCTGCTTTTCTAATGGTGGAGCAGATGGAGTCCATGCAGGCAGAAAACCATTTAAAGTTCTGCAGTCATCAGAACTTTAGTTGACAACATTGATGAAAGGACTCTGTTGGTTGAGATTATGAGCAACAACAGTGTTTAGGTGTCAAGATTTAGTGTGATTCACAGCAACTACAACCACCAGATGCATCTGTTCACAGCAAAGAGACAATATATCATGTTATTTCAATATCATTGGCTAAATATGATACAGGACTGCCTTTTTACATTTAACCAATACAAACGACTTTACAATGAGCGACAAACACATAACCAAAGAGACTCACTGCTGATGGGGATGTAAGGTTAGGTGACTTTCCCAAGGACACGATGATAGTGAACTTTTAAATAAATCTAAACAATAGTTAAAATTCTTGTATAAGGTTCGTGAAACCTGCAGAAAGCATGCTTCTATAGTAGGGGTGTGTATTGGCAAGAGTCTGGCGATACGATACGTATCCAAATACGCGTCCCACGATACGATACATATCCCGATATGGTACTGGAACACATTTTCTCTCTCTCTTTTTTTTTTTTTTAAATATGACTTAGAATAAACTATACCTGAATTTCATTGTAATAAAATGGTCAAATTCAGTTTATTTAATGATCACAATGTTGAGCACTGCAACTGTATCTCATATATAAGCTGCTTTCACCCAGTCAAATTTGTAGTGCTTTTATTTTGGTAACTTTAAATATAGAAAGGGAACAGTCAGCATTGTCTGATTTCCACGGCACGCTTTTGGATTGCCACGCTTTCTCACACGGAAGTAAACTAACGCTGATCGCTACGATGGCGGCCTTTTTTCAGGGCGTTATGCACATCCCTCTGATCCATCAGGTCACTAAACTAGAATCGATTGCCGGGAGGTTCTGCAGAACTTTGGCCCGCTTTGGCAATAGCATTTTGGTTGATGCCTATTAACCCTTGTGCTATCCTAGGCACTTTAACATTGAGAGTTGGGTCATCTAGACCCACTAGACAGTGCGCTGAACCTTTTTTCTTCAATGATTTGTGATCTTCGCTGGTGTCCATAGATAACATGAAGTCTTTCCAAGCTTTATGCGGGCGGCCGTGGAGCAGCAGTAAGGGCGGTCGACCCATGATCCTAAGATTGCAGGTTCAATTCCTGCCTTGCACGCCCATGTGTCGAAGTGTCCTTGGGCAAGACACTGAACCCCACCTTGCCTCTGGTGGGAGGTTGGCGCCAGTGTTTGGCAGCAGAGCCATCCCCAGTGTGTAAATGTGTGAATGAGACAGTGACTGTAAAGCGCTTTGGGCCTTCGAAAGATGGTAGAAAGTGCTATATAAGTATTTACCATTTATCCACCTTTGTCATGGTAGGAATAACACATCAATGTAAGAGTGGGGTAATCTAAGATAGCACAAGGGTTTATGTGAAGCTGCAGTGCTTCACTCATTCTTATCTGATTCCACTACAAAGCACCGCAATCTGCATTTTTATATGTTACTGACTGCAACATGGCACAGAGTTTCTGTTTGGTATCCATCCCAGGTAAAAACTAAGTATTTCATGTCTCATAAATAAAAAAGCTGCCTCTAGCTGAGGTCTTCCTCTTGTTTTGTGCGTGTAGAGCTGCTCAAAGAGGCTCTGCGTGCTCTGCTGCCAGCTGGTGGTCGGAGGTTGAAGTGGAAACAAGAGTCAGACAATGACGGACGCTCAGAAATAATTATATAAACATCTTCCTGACAGCATTTTGAATCGATACAAATATCGCCAAATGAACTATCGCAATATATTTTCGAATAGTTTTTTCTCATACCCCTTTCTATAGGCATCTGTAGCTCTGTATAATCCAACTTCAATCCCTTTTTCTCCAGCATTGCCTGGAATCTGTCAAAGCTGTTTGAAACCAGCAGATAGAATCTGTTTCCTCTGGTGCATTAGACAGATATGTGGATCTCATTTTCAAGGCTGGACTAACTAATTAATTGCCTGCTTGAAGTGAGGAAGTGATGTATGTTTTATAAGAGGGATATATTAAAGATATTGCACAAAATGCAATGAACATGCTTAATAAAAGTGCACATTTCATCTAAGAAAGAGCTTCTTTGTAGATGGATCTTGATTTGGAAAAAGAAAGTCCCTACAATGAAACTGAGTAATGTTCAAACCCGTGAGGATGAAGACAAAGGCAAACAACAGTTTTCAGGACATTCCCACTGGGAAAACACTTCCCTCCCCACTCCAGAGCCAGAAAAAAGTCTCCCCACTCTGTCCTTTTTATCCAATAAAGCCATTTAATAACAAGTAGGTGATAGGTGCTGCCAGCTGGGCTGGTCTTGAGTTAATGGGGTAGCTGTGCTTTCCATTACAATGACTTCCATTTGAGCACTGCTGGGAAGCAAAGACTTTTAAAGCAATAATGCTTTCCACCGAGAGGAAGAGAGAAATCTGAGTAACTGATCAAAGGTGTTCCAAGATATGAGTGGAAAAGAGCTAAGTGTGAGGGGGATGGCGACCTCTAAAGGGAGCTGCAGGTGGGAGGAGTTGGGGCGCCTTTGAGATGACGTGACACTAGAGTTGTATGTTTGGGAAAGCACGTTGTGTTGGAAGTGAAACGGCAGTGTTTCAGGTTTTGACTGACATCTCAGGCATTCAGGTGTGACAGTCGATTCACAAATTGACTTTTTTTGTTTACAAGCAAATTTTCTCACACATTCAGTCTTTGTGGAGTCATGATGAATTGGGTTTGAAAAAAATGGAAAATGACAACATGTTTTAAAGTTGTTTTAATAAGCCACCCATGGCCTTTCAGCCACTGCAAACCATATTTAGTAAATCATTTTAACTCCTCATAACGTATTAAATGTTAAAAAAGTTAAACCTTTGCTGTCAGTCATTCTTGGTGTTTTAGCAGTTTGGATTTTGGGTCCTTGTGCCGTTGGAAGATTTAAGACTTGGGACCTAAACCATGCTGTCTGACATTACGCATAACATTTTACACCATGAAGCCTTGGTTGTCTTCACATTTTATTCTAGTTGCATAGTTTAGAGACACTTTGTACCAAATGCATCAAAGCAGCTCCAGACCATGACAAAGCCTCCGCCGTGTTTCACAGTAAACACAATCTGTTTTTTTTATGTGCTTCATTTTTATAATTTAAACATAGAAATGATGTTTAAAGGGGAAAATTTTAAGTTTTGTCTAATCTTATACACACAAATCAACTGTTCATCTAGAAGCTTCAAGGGTTATCATTATGCTTTGTGGGGGCTATCATTATGCTTTGTGGCTTTTCTATGATTTGAAGGACAGTGACATCCTCTTGATTCCTCTCCTATGAAGTCCACTTTGGCTCAAACTGTGACGGGTGGTGTGATCCCACGCTGATGAACACTGACCTTTGATTTCACCTCTAATCTCTTTGGAGGTTGCTCTGGCCACATTGGTTTGGATCCTTAGTATTTGTCTCTTCAATCTTTAATCCATTTTCTCATAATTGTAGTGACACATACATTTTTTAACCAAAAAGGGAGTACCACTGTGTGCACATCACTGAAACAAGAGCGTGAGCTTTCTTCTTGAGAAACAGAAGTAAATGGAAAGTCTTGGGCTTAGCCCTTTTTGTTAGATTGAAATATTTTGCACTGTTTGTTGCTGGTTAAACAAGATCCAAAGGCTTTGATAGATGGAAGAAGGCAGCCGCTCAGAGAATGAATGTCCTCTAATACAAAAAAGCAGCCAATGTAGGAAAACAAAGAAATGGAGAATACGAAGCAAACAATGACAAATATCCTGCACTTTACAAAGAAAAGCTAGCAGTGTATATGGAAAGAGGAGTAATGACTTAAAGAGATCAGCTGTGGCAGTGAGTAACGGAGCCAGACAAAGAAAAGACTTGGAGAGAATGCAAGAAAACACCTTTTATGAAAAAAGAGGGGTTAAAGAATGTACACACAAAAAAGACAAACAAGGCAAACCAGACTAAATAAGAATAAAAGTTCATGAGCAAATCCACAGACCATGAAACACTCATTCTGATGTGGAACCAGGTCCCTTTATGCCTGATTTAATCCCAAGTCTGCTTTGTTTTCTCTGTCTGTATTTTTCCTGGCTTTAATTGAAACGTTTAGGTGCAACCACAAACTATGCTGCTAACAATTAGATCCAAAAAGCATCTCAGTTTTATGCCTTAAACTTTCTTTTACTACTGTTTTTACTGTTTCTAGGCACATGTTGACCCAACAGGTCAACTGAATGGACCTAACAGGCCAATTATGGCTCAGTATGACAGGGATATAGAGCTTCCGGAGGGACAACTTGTTCAAAGGATTCTTCCTTTGGTATTTTATCTGCAGATGTAACCGGCATGTTTGAGAGTCATTAAAGCCAGCTGACAGGTGGGATGAGCTACGGGCAGGTTTTAATGCCTCCACAGCCTTTTTGCAGGAATAATGAAACACTTCCTGGAGAGGTTTTTAGGTTTTCAGAAGTTTTCAATACTTCTGTCTGTTTAACAGCTTATATTTACCTGGAAACAGTTACCTTAAGTTTCTCATTTAACCTTGATGGTCAAGCTTTGGTTCAGATTATATCTGGTGTGAGGGAGGAGTGCCAATCCCAAAGGCCCGTACACACCGGGACGAATATTCGCCAGGCGTTCTTCGCCAGCGTTTTTCGCCATGTTTTTTGTGTTCACACCCAGGCGATTTTCGCTGACGATGAGCCGAGCGAACATGCAATTTCATTCCCTGACATCAGATGGCGCTTAATGTAAAACAGAAATACTCCTGTACACAAGGTGGCGCTGCGCAACTTTACGCTTCTTAAAGTCGCTTTTCACTCAGAAGAAGAAAGCAAGTATTTACACGATGTCAGAATCAAACAAAGAAAACATGAATATTTCCAGCACCAGTTGCTCCAACTGGTGCTTGTTTTTGGGGATATTTTAGAATGTCCGTCATTATTTCTTCGCGGGAGTGTAGACGCTACTTGGCGTCTATCTTCTTCGCTGGTATGTGTGCTCAGCAAGACAGTTTTGTGTTTGAGCGCCCCCAAGTTGTGTTTTGCTGTAACTTCAGAAGCTCCAGACATGTCTGCAAAAGCGCCATTCTCATTGGTCGTATAGTTTTTGACGCGGCGCGTCAAACCAAAAAAATGAACCTGTGGCGTTTTTTAAAAAGTGACGCTTTGACGCGTGGCGTTTTTTCGCGTCGGTGTGCACACTCACATGGGTGCCCTTTGTTTAGTCACGAGGCGTTAAACGTCGGCGAAAATCGCGGGTGAAATTCGTCCCGGTGTGAACAGGCCTTAATGAATGTGAAAGAAAACCAGCAGAGAACACCGTAGAAAGGACCAATCATCTTTTTACTCTTTTTATGAGACTACCTTTTATATCAGTGTAGTTATTGTGATTGTACAACACACAACATGTTTTCTCTACTGTTTCTATTCAGTATGGGACACATTCAGATTCAGATTAACTTTATTTTCTCTGGCGGGAAATTACTTGAATGCTGGCTGCTTCTTCACCTAAACAAAAACATACTAATTCGATTAGGAGATCTTATGGTTACCCAATCTATTTACACAGTTAAAAAAATGTAATTAAAGCAAAAGCATTTGTCTTCTTGGATGGAGCTTTTTTCATCCACTAAAGCCTCGAACAGGGCAGTACAGTGAGCATGAATTACATTTTATTCAGTCAAAACTAAAAACGTCTGTAGGAGACTTACACATTCAGATGAAAATGACCTAAGGAAATGTGTAAAAACGACACAAAATGCCTTTAAACAAAAGGGGAATCCTGCTGCTGCTGCAAAAATACATTTTTCAAAGTAATGATTTTAAAATATCAAGAACATTTTTGTTTAACTTTGAAAAGAGCAGACAGTTGCCTTCAGCATTCCTTGCTCAGTATTATTCAGAAGGACATATTTGTGGAATCTCTTTAGTGAGTTCATCAGAAAGCAAAGCCCTATCTCCACAAACCCACAACTATGTCAATATCTACCTCCGTCTGTAAGACACAAATCCTTTTTAGAGGCACATTTTTGGATCCTCTTTGAAATCTTACTTGGTGTACTAATAAAAGTCTTGGAAAAATTATTTAGGTGGCCACTTGAAACAAGGTTTGCTAATTTACCAAACCCTAAAACTGTTAATTATCAGTGAAGTGGTCCAGATCCTACAGTGTATGGACACAATAGTTTTGAGGTGTTCCGCCCTCTAAATGTCAGGCTTGACGAGAGGTGAATTGTACCCAACTCAGCAGGGATTCCTGCTCTGTTGATCCTGTTGGACCTTAGATAAAGGTTTCACAAATGAGTAACTGTGTCTAATGTATTCTTTGCTATCTAAATCCTATTTCAGTCAGACAACTCTTGCAGAAGAAAATTTATTCACAACATCTTTAGGTTGACATTCACAATTTGATTCACAACTTCGTTTTGGCATAAGGCTCCGTTCAATTCCTTGACACACTTATTTTTTCCATACACTTTTGGGTAACAACCCCCAACACCAAGATGATCCAGAAGAAGAAAATGTGAATGTAAATGTATAATCAGTGGGTACATAAGATGAGGTGTGTTTTCAGCGGCATTCCATTTTCACTTCATTTCATTTCATTTCATTTCATTTCATTTTCCAGTATGACTGCTATGTGTTTACCCGGTACCATTGACCGTTGGGCCGCTCCCTTCGAGAACACTCTACGAAGGGAACATGCTATCTAGTGTATCTGCTATGTGTTTACCCGGCACTATTGACCGTTTGGCCGCTCCCTTCGAGAACCACTCTACGAAGGGAACATGCTATCTAGTGTATCTGCTATGTGTTTACCCGGCACCATTGACCGTTTGGCCGCTCCCTTCGAGAACCACTCTACGAAGGGAACATGCTATCTAGTGAATCTGCTATGTGTTTACCCGGCACCATTGACCGTTGGGCCGCTCCCCTTCACCAGGGGAACATACTACCTGAAGGAAGGGGAAGAATGAAGGGGAGCCAACAAGATTACACAACCTGATTCAATTTTAACACCAATGCAGTTAATCCTTCTCATTCGCGGCTTCCACCTGACTTAACATATTCATCATTCAAACCAGACCTAATTTTTTCTTTAAACCACTAATATTTCATCAGAATTTAACTTAACATATCTCTGAAAGGCGGAAGAGGACCACCTTCCCATTGCTTTCAGCGGAAATGATGGCACATGAAGAGCAGCAGCTGTAGCAGCGCCTATTCTCAGGGAGTGCAGGGTGTAAAGGTCTGACGGAAGACCGCAGAACAAGCAGACGTCTTTGCAGCACCAGATCAAGGACTGCGGGGTGACATCATTCGCCGGAAACGAAGAGCAGACAGGGAAGTAGGGGTTTGTAGGCTCAGGATGCGATGCATAGATAAAGACAAAGCATAATTAGTCTCGGCAAAAGAATATAGAAATAACCCAGAAACCGCTTAGTTTTTTAAATTCTTGATATAAATGGAATAACAGTGCTTTTAAAGAACAGTCCTGAGAAGTGAAATTTAGTTAGTAATTAAGTAAAAGTCCCTTTATGGATTCATTGCATCATAAAACCGCCAGAAACACAAATTCCAGTAAAGAATTGATAGAGAAATATAGAACCTGCAAGAAATCTTAACACCAATTTAATGTACACTAATGTAAGAGATGTAACCTTTAACAATTACAGAGGGACGCACCTTCAGAAGGTCATCGAGGAGCAGGTGATGGAAGGGTAACCAAAGACCAAAAAATATTTGTAGATGAGGAAGATCATCATCCCAAGTAGCAATGGATCGCAGCTTGGCCGGTTATGACATCAGTGGTCCTCAAATAGGTGGACAACGAAGCACATACTATTGAAGTTTTAATTAGCCAAGGGCATCTGGATACTGCAAAAAACAAAAAAGAAGAACTTCCGATCCACGAGGGATCGTAGGTTTAAGTATTTTAGCTAGACTGAACATTAACATTTAGAGGCAGAGAATAACGAGCCTCTAAAGGAGATCCCTCTAGCCGAGTGCCATCTGCTAAAACAGGGCAGAGAGAAGACTAATGGACACAAGATTTAACTCTTGAACTAAGCTTGAGAGAGTGTAAGTGATAATTTCTCCGGTCAGGGTTAAAATTGCTCATGGTGTTATTAAACACTACCCAGTCAACCGATGACACATAAGATTATCATTTCACATAGAAACAGCCTCAATATAATCTCCATGGCTGAATTATCTCATAAATTGTACTATGCAAAATATAATAAATAAAATCTCATCTAACTACACGATCCCTTACACACCATTAGAGCTGTGAATTCAGGCAGCCAGACAAACACAAACCACTCTTCCTAAATCTTTCCCCCCAAAACCAGAAGGTGCAGCCTCAGAAGAACAAGTGGGGGGGGGGGGGGGCCTGGAGACACGACAGTCATTACCATAACAAAACCATTCCAAGCATAGAGAGGGAAAGATCGAAAGCAAAACACAAAATCCAGAACTGGAAAATGTAGCCCATGATCGAGCTACCCAGAACAAGAACACAAGATGAACAGATTAGCGTGGGACCAAAGCCACAGCAAATTTCAGGTGGCCCAATCATTGACAAATCATATTCAACCAAGAATGAATAAACAATACACTGCACAAAGCTAGAGATGACATAATGGGGAGCGGCAAGCATCGATAAACCATCCAGAACCATAAAAGAAAAGAAAACCGGATGGGTGGAGGACCATACAGTATAGACAACGTGGAAATACATTTTTTTCCACAGAGATTCAAAAGATCAGGGATACAGAGGAAATTTGGCCACCCAGAAATCATCAATAACTCGCAAAATGAAGGGGACCCGTCGCCTATAAATATCCATTGCAGGGCTTCTGATAATAAAGTTGATATTATCAAGACTGCCACGACAGCTGAAAGGTAAACCGACAAACACGTCGAGCGCCAACTGAATGCCAAGGTACACCACTGAGAGGCATAGAGGCAGAACAGTGAGAACATCGGCGATAACAGTCATCCTCAGCCTTATATCCCGGTCGGAGGAAAATCGTGGAGACACCATAGGCAGACGAAGAAACTTTTATACTAATCCTGAAGGCGCATGGGAAACCAGGCCACTGATGCCCAAAAATGAACTGCGAGGCGTTAACATGGTCCAGATCAAGAACGTCAACCTGAACACTTCCTAGGGGCCACCCTCAGTGGCGGCTTTGAAAACGATGCCCCGGAAGAATCCATCACATAGCCCCCACAAACCTCCAAACCAAACCAGAGAGAGAATAACAAATTAACTGTCCAGCCGAGAAAACAAGGCCGCGACGAGACTGACACACTCACCAGTGCGGCCGACGCAAGTCCCTGAATCCAAGGCAGGACCCACTGGGGTACACAGAGCGGGGAAAAAAAACAGGCATAGCAGAACCAAATGCAGAACGGGCGGGGGCAACGAACGAGGATCGCCGAGTGAATAAAATGAGCCATAGACACTGCATAAGAGAGACCAGTCATAGGAAAACTGTCCACAGAGCAGAGACTGGTCCAAGAGACACTGATTCACATTCTGACCAACCAGCAGCTACAACAACGAAGAAAATAAACAGAAGAACCGCCATAATAATAAAGCCAGCATCGAATTAAAGATAATTAAGATTTTACACTCAGCTCCCAAACAAAACAGCCACAAAAAAAAAAAATGCTAAAACCCACAACAAATTCAGCCAGCATGAGAAACCCATCCAAACGAGGACCGCCAGCCTTCACAACCACAGAAAAGACCCCACGACCCCTGAAACGACAACCGGAGACGCAGAACTACGTTGCAGAAAGGAATCAGAAGTGCATCATGATGGACCATGAGACAAAACTACAACTCCCAAGATCCTTAGGGGCGTGACGTCACCGAAGTAAACAGGAAGTAACACGCAGCCTTAGAAACTACGCGGGAAAAGGACTGCATGACGCTCACAGTAGATTATAGGGGTGACCACGCAGACGAGAAGACCCGGACCGCTCCTGATCGGGGAGCACGGACATCCCGAACATCGCGGAAAGCACACCCCCTGCAGATGCACGCGACCGCGGCGAAACGAACGCGCCGCGCGCCGTCAGCCGCCCGCTGAACGCCGCAAGGAGAGCAGACGTGACGAAACGAAAACCCCCATCAGAAAAATGGGGATCATCCATCCGAAGGACGGGGGGAACACAGCAAGACGCCGAAAGATAAGGAGACCCGCGGGCTCGGAGACCGCAAGAATGAGCGCTGAAAGTAAGAGAGAATGAACAATCGTACACCTGACTTAAATAGGACGCTAAGCAGGTGGGTTAATTAACTGACCCGCCCTAGGGGAGTAACCTGCAATTCTGCCGAGTGTCTGCCCGAAATGCGATGAATCGCTATTTAATCCAGGTCTGAGTAGTCCAATTCCTGTGGTTTTTGAACAGGAGCCGCTAGTGTGAAAAATGCTGTGGGATGTTCCTTTAGTCCCCTCGCCAATTGGAAGTTGTGAACAGGAAGCAAACTTCAGTGTCATCCATTCTACAGCATCTTTCTTAACAAGAATTCTGCTGTTGCTGTGGTTCCAAACTGATAAGAAAAAACTGTGATGATGCTCTAACACGTCTGATTGACGAATTAGCAGTATCGTTTTTTTTGTAATGCAGCTTTGTGTTGTTATTTTTTCTTTTTCTTTTACTTTTTCTGAAGCTTTTGGTTCACCAAATGCAGTAAGACATAATTCCTGTCAAAAAGCAACACACCACAGTATGATTTGAGTTCTATCTATCCCACAAGCACCTTCACATAATTTTTTTTCACCGAAATTTGCTTCTTTTTTTATACTGCATTTGTGTTTACTGATTGTCACCACTATGACATTTCCCTGAATTGGTCTGACAGTGCAAACAAAGCTGACAGTTGGAGCATGCTCAGAAGGACCTGTCTTTCAGAACATTGTGCACAGAAGACTGCTGAACAAACTGGAAACGGTCTAGAGCAATGGTCTAGAGCAAGCGACTGGTTTTTCAACCAGTATGCTGCGGCACACTAGTGTGCCGTGAGAGATGGTCAGGTGTGCCGTGGGAAATTGCCCTCATTAACTGATCTAAAAACATTTCCCATCTCCAGGAAATCAGCTCTTTGTTCATCCAAACAGGCCCTGATAAAACACTGAGTAGTTAGGAATATAAAAGATCATAAAAGTTTCTTTGTGTTTATTTAATTCTATTAAAGACATTTTGATAAGAATGACGGTACCACGATTTACCTGCAGCTATAAGTGTTTGCGTAAAAGTCCCGCCCCTTTAACTGTCTCCTCCAATCATTTTTGAAGGCTTAGTCACATGTCATCAGTCTGACCAATCAAAAGTGGTTCAAGTCTTCCCTTCCTTGTTCCAATTTAGCTCAAAAAGTCGCAAAAGTTCTAACAAAAAAAAACAGTTAAAGCTCCTCTTTAGCGGTGTAGTTTTCCACAGAGTCTGGTGTCAGACCGTGGAACAAGTGAACAAAACAATGAAGCTCAGAGATGCTAGTCTGTCTGCCCTCTTTCGGCAGTTTTCACACTACATCTCCCATGATGCATTGGCTTAAAGGGACAGTGTCTCAGCGCACAATGAGTCGTCCTTGTTTAACGTCTTGAAACCACAACAAACAAACAGTTTCTAAATTTTCTAACTTAACTTTTATTTCATCTCTTAGAAAAAAACAGCCGCAACTTCCTGCTTTTTTCCGCCACAACTATCACAAAAATGCACGTGAGATAATACGATGAGAAATTCATGGTCAATACAGACCATGAATTTCTGCTTTTTTTTTTTCTATGGATGCTGGTGTGCCGCGGGATTTTTGTCAAGGTTAAAGGGTGCCATGGCTCAGAAAAGGTTGAAAAACACTGATCTAGAGCAAGTGCCTCTGGTTGTTATTTTTGTGGCTGTGGTCTTATTGTTTATGCTCATTCTGTTGTGTTCTTTATGATGCAGCTGTGGACTCCTTAGTACAAGACAAATTTCCCTCACAGGACATAAAGTATTGATTGATTGATTGATGGATGGATGGATGGATGGATGGATGATGGATGGATGGATGGATGGATGGATGGATGGATGGATGGATGCATGCATGGATGGATGGATGGATGGATGGATGGATGGATGGATGGATGGGTGGATGGATGGATGGATGGATGGACAGACAACTGTGGGGTCACATGAAATAATCTTAGGATTTTATGGTGGAGTTTTTATTTTCACGTTTTTAATTTTCTGGTTGAAATGGTTAACATCTGACCTCCTCAACTGTAGATGCATTTGATTGTTATGGGTGTATTTCAAGGGGTTAACAGCTGGTGAGGCACTGACATCATCAGTCAGATTTACAAACAAATGAACCTTACAGAGTAACTGATTCACTGTTTGAATAAAGTGGTTGTGGTTTAAGTGGTTACAGTGTTTTTTTAAATGTCCTTTTTGTTTAAAATTTCATTTCAGCATTTTTCTTCTGTTTACAAACTGTAGCAAAGAAAAAAATCACCAGATTATTATTGACTTACTTCTACGTCAATGTGCCGCTCTTTCTGAAGAAACGCACAGATAACCTGTCAATCGACGTGTCCCTTTTCTTTCTTCAGTTTTATGACTCTGTCTAAGTGGAGATCACTGCCAGACATGTGTCTCCACAAATTCCTGAGTTTAGACGCATCATCATCATCATCATCATCATCATCATCATCATCATCATCATCATCATCATCATCATCATTTATTTATTTATGAAGCAGCTTCCACCACCAGCCAAGGAGACCCAAAGTGCTGCACACATGGAGAACATAACATACCAGAATTCAAAGCATAAAACCAAGTTAAACATCGTAGAGACATAAATAGAATAACATGATACTCCATTTAGAAAATGATGCTCAACATTATTAAAGAATAACTGGACGGCTGCACTTGACTTGCTACCACTAATTCTATTATTCTTTAGCTGTGGCGTCACATTCTCTGGGATCACCAGCTCCCTCTGGCTGGAGGCACGTGTACTGTGGGCCACACCTACTGCATTTGTAATGTACATTTTTAGGGATAAAAAAGACTAAATGGGTCACAAACTAGCAACAATGTAATCAGACATTCATTCATCTTCTAAACCTGTTTTATTGATGTATTTTAAGCTACATTTTAGCAGGTTGCCTCCATCTGACTCCACGCCACTGGTGTTTTTACGTCTTGACTTCTGCCTATTTTTTGGTTATTCTTCAGTTGACCAAATAGTTTTGTATTACAGCGATTTTTTTTTTCAATTGCCATGGGATGACCAACAGGGTCAAGTGCATATGAAATACAAAATGTCTAAATCTCACAAACTGTAAACTGAATGCAAAGTTTTGTTTTAAACCTCATAGTTTACTCTTCTGCCTATGCTTCAACAGTGACATTTGGAACAAAGTTCTCTCCTTTTCACATCAGCTCTTCCCACTTTAGCCTTTCTTTAGGCACTGCCGTGTCCCAGCGCTGCTCTCCGTCTGCCTTTGGTGTTTTCTGTGGGAGAAGTCTTCATTGTGCAGTAGACCCTCACACTACTCTGCTGTCGTGTTTAGGAGACACTGACATTCTGTTCTCCTAAACATGGCAGCAGCTTGTTTGATGTGAATGATATTTTTCCCTTCTCATGTGCAACAAGCACTCCTCTTTTATGAGTCTTCACTCTTGTTTGTAAAGATGTAAACAGAAACAGAAAGCCTCTTCTTGTCATTTTTTGCCCTGTAACTTGCTGTAATGATGAGGGAGAGTATCTGGCCTGTGAGCAGTCCAAATCCAACCCAACCCCTCCACTGGATCATATTTCTTTTCTTTGCTTGGAAGATCAATATGAGGCCAACAGAAAAAGGGTCGGTCTTCTGACTTTTCAAACTGCTCTGTGTTTCTGAAGCATAACCTCTTCCACTCCATGTCGTGATTGAAAGTGGATTGTTAAATTGTTCCTGTCACAACTCATTTCAGACGGTGCTGCAGAACAAGAATTTCACGACTATGGTTACATTTGGAGCTGGATGAAAAAAAGAAATCTGCTTTTTGTCGGATTTCAGTCCCTGGTTGCTGCATTGGACACCTGAAGGGTGAAGGCCAGCAACCTTCAGGTCTCTGTCTGCTTTACGCGGGTGGAAAGTGTGGTCTGTTAACTGTTTGACATCTGGACTTCTGTTGTTCACCAAAACAGCTGCAGTCGGGAACATGGCCTGAGGGCTGCTGTGTCTCCAACTACGTCACACGGAGCCCTGCTTTGTCCTGTCCCAGTCCAGTCCCTCTGCGAAACGGGCCAAAGGTTTATATAATGAGCAGATTGCTCTTTGGCATCAGCCAGCACTCATGGAGATCCCATTTGCTTCAGCAGACATTGAGGATAAAAAGTGGCTGAATTTCTTGTGTCTTTTTAATTTTTCCCATCTAATTTAGAATAAGAATTTTTTACATACATCCTTTATCATCATACAGAATGTTCTCATGAAGTTGTTTCCATTCAGTAGTTTGACATGTGAAGGTAAGCCTCCTCCACTTCTGTACCGTTTTCTAACATTGCAGTCATTTATTTGATCATAGAATTATGGCAGACTTTGTCAGACTGGATAAAGCACTTTGCCTTTTGTTTATTTAGCAAAGGTCTTGTTTTCTAAAAACTCTGCTAATGCAAAACAATCTTCTGTCGTTTTTCTCTGACATTGTGACCCTTTTATTAAAAGAAATGAAAAGATCATTGCAGAGCTCAGATAAAAGCAATACTGCATCAAGCATTGTCATCATTTATTTCGGTTAAAGTATTTTTTTTAGCAGACTGTTTAATGGAGATAAATCTGATGTTTCCAGAAGGGATCATCAACCAAACTAGCTGCCGCTGCCTCCCTCCTTTAGCTGGTTTTCCAGTGAAATGTCTCAGACTGAAGACAAAGTCCCCCATAATGAACAGGACCATCATCTGTCAACTCCACCACCAACAGCTGCTTTGCACTGAGGAATTTAAGGAGACACTCTTTCTTCCTGGTGAAATGAAGCTCTGCACAAACGACCTGCAGTTCCCTCTTGATCGAAAGAAAATCCCAGTTATTATGATGTTTCTCCTGCACACGTCTGAGCTGCAGCTGTGCTCATGGATGATCTCAAGGGAGTTTCTGTTAGATACTATTATTTTGGTATCATTGTTGTTATGCCACATGAATGCATAGAATACAATCATACAGATGTTTGACGTCTAAGCTGGGTGGGAGCTGCTGGCTCCAGTTACACAGCTGCAGTCCTGTTGGACAGTGATCCAGCAGTTCAGCCCTTCGCTGTGAGCGTATGAGAAGCTGTTGGTCGTGTGTCCGGGTGGTCCGGCCATGCGCCGCATTTTAATAGCAGCTCACGTCGCACTCCAGGTTTTTACCACTGCTGCAGCAGCGTGTGCTGGCATTGTTCCGGACACTGTCCAGTCGATCAGCCTGATGATGGTTGACAGGATGAGGCCCATGTGCCTCTGCCACGTCTCTGTGGCAGAAGCCCGCACTTCATAACATTTGAAATGGTCAATAAACCTAACGTCTATTAAAGAAAGGGAGGACTTTTTTCCCTCCATCTCTCTGAAGAGCAAGGCTTCTGTCATCCTAAATGACTTGGTGGAGTTTCTGTTAACCTTCTTCCCTGTCAAATCTTTGTCACAAAAGAGCCATGGCACAAAAAACTCCTTCTCAGACTTTTTTTATGAAGCTACTCAGCCCTGCTCTTAACCATTAAATATCTGTTACTGGGGGAATTTCAGGATTCAGCTGCAGCTGCTGCACACAGTGGGCTCTCTGTTATTCTCAGATGTGGACCAAACTCGACTGAAATGTTGTCCATGACAAAGGATAAATTAGAATCCCTTCATTTTCTTGCTGGATGGTTTTTCAGAGCTGTGATGAATAATGCACACATCTTCTGAGGATGAATGGATGCAGATTTCCGTGCAGTAGCAACCAGAAGCTTCAGAGTGGTCACATGCAGAGTGCTATCTGACATTTCTTGGAGGACTGCCTGGGTAGATCAAAGCCAACCTCAGAAAAAAGCTCTTTACGATCGCTGAAAGAAGGCTGGAAAAGACAATTTTATGCAAGATTAAGCAAGCAGTTATTATATAACTTTGATACATATGGTTTTTTTCTTTGAAAATCAAAGACAAAAAACAATCAAGTCTTTACTTTCTAATATCTCATGCTGCTGGGATGTGTTCAAAGTGATATGCAAATGTATGAGCTCAAACGTCCACATCAAAGAGACGCATTCTGACTCCCAGAAGTCAATGCTCTCCTACACTGTCTGCTTCTGATGAAGGCCTTTACTTCCTGCATCACAAAACAATCACATCAATTATGCCCAGAAAGATGATTGGAAAAAAGAAATCAGTTGACCAATCACAGAAGCCTGACCACAGGTGTGAGAAGGAAAAATCCTGCTGGAATTTGAATGTCCAGAGCCACATTTAAAATGTAAGATAATGTTAAATTGGTCAGAAAACTTTGTGACTAGGAGCGTAGGCAGATTTATGTCTGATTACTCTGAATTTGTTATTTTCAAATCCTGATGTGAGCTCTCTCTCCATGTTCATTCTACACCTCGTTCTGCTTCCACCGCTGGCCGTGCACTGACGTCTTCTCAGCCGACTAAAGCTGCAGGAAGGTCTGAGTGTGAAGGAAGTGTTTGTGAACTGTGACAACCATTCATGTGGTGGCACTTCACAGGTTTCTGAGCTGTTGTGGAGAGTAAAGCAGGGATGCAAGGGAAGGGAAGAGGTTGATGATTTATTTCCCCAAACAACAATAATTTAGGAAAGAAAAAGGCTGTTAGGATTAAAAGTCTGCACTTTGGAAGTCCCATTCCAATTACATTTTGATCTATTTTCAAAGCATTCCCAGTGGTCTTTTAACATGAACATGAGAAACATGAACTGTCTGTAAATAGATCCAGACAGAAGTGTAGCAGGCTGTTACAGACACAAGAGGCATTGTCTGTACTTTCTTGTCTTGTTGAATGTCTCAGCTTGCATTGTAATGTTTCAGTTTATTCCAGAGTCACAATTAAGTCCATAACACAAAGCATGAAGAGTCATGCTGGGAACAAAGCAGGCTGCTAAATTACAAACAAGCCAGAGGCTCATTTCCACTGGAGTGACCAGCTGAACTCAGGTTACCTCCATCACATCCCTCAATTTTCCCGTGTTCTCCCATCTCACAGGTTACATAGTCACCAAAGGAGGGCCAGCAGAATATCATATTCAAAATATTTTATTGAAGCTGAAGAAGCTGCCCCCTCCCCCCCCCCCCCCCCCCCCCCAAGAAACAAAAAAATGAGACGTGCTTGTGTGCTGAAACCTTGTGAAACTCCAACTTTTCCGTGCGCAGCAATCATTTCAATTCCATATTTAATTTCAGGAGTTCCTCTGCCTAGACTTGAATTGCCTGCCAGGATTTGTTGCAGATTAACTTTTGAAAGTGATTTAGCTTTCAGGCTTTGGGGTCGCAATAAGCACAGAGAAACAGCTTTCCTCATCCCTTATTTCCATCCCTGCTGGCTCACAAACTCCCACTTTTACTAAAAATTCCACACATGCAAAATAGAATCTGTTTATGTGACCCTAATAGTTGCAGGCTGCATATATCAAACCTTAATTAGTGGTTCAGATGTGAAAATGAATGACTGGCAGAAGTTCAGGCAGAGCACGATTCAGACATTATGTAATCACGCACATGTAACGCAGTAAACAGTCCCTGTGAGAACATGTGACGTTCCTCCTTCAGAGGGGAGCTCTGACAGTCATGCGCGGCAGACACACAATACAAGGGCAAAGGTTTAAAGCTCTCCACCATCACATTAGATGTGTTTGGATTTCTTCTGAATTAAACTGATAATAGCTCCATAAAATGGATGGGGGCTAATGAATGATCTCATCGCAACATGCAGCCATCAAATGTACACAAGAGTCTATCTGCTGCTTCATCTGTCATCTGCTGAGATGCACTGCTGCATTCCCCTCTGCACTTGGAGCTGCTGTCTAATAAGGGGGATTTGGATTGGTGCCGTTCTCTAGGGTCCATGCAGAGGGCTGCACGCTGACAGAGATGCTGCTTTCAAGCCCCTTTCAACTAGTTTATGCAGCAAATGTGGGTATGCTGCGCTCACTGATGGCTTCTGAATGAGAACCTTTTTATGGGGCTTTAATAACATTTTATAACACTGTTAAAACCTTTGGTTTGTTGAAACCAGCAGTTTATCAAATGTGCAACAGGGGCCAGAATATTTGGGAATGAGGGCAGATGCGCTTTGATTCAACATATTTTTAACTAAATGAAAGATTGGTTTATGTTTGGATGTGCACTTCTAAAATATGCTGTTTCCTGTGTGAACTGCAGTCCAAACCAAGATCTGAAAAATAAACCTTTAATGGACACAAAATGAAGCTTTCCTAAAACCATTATGTTCAGCCATGAGTTCTTTTTATTTGAACCAACTAGTTTCTGGCGTTAGTGCTCATCAGTAACCACGGTTACATGTGCAAAATATCTTGATCAGATCAATGGTGGAATTAGAATTCAACCGTGTACATAGGATCAGGAAAACTTTTTCCGATTAGAACAAACCTTTCAGTCGGAATAAATCCTTTGCACATGCGCAGTTCTGTATAACCCTTGTTCTATCCTAGGCACTTTAACATTGGGAGTTGGGTCATCTAGACCCACTAGACAGTGCTCTGAACCTTTTTTCTTCAATGATTTGTGATCTTCACTGGTGTCCATGGATTACATGAAATCTTTCCACCTTTATCCACCTTTGTCATGGTGGGGAGAACACGTTAATGTAAGGGGGGGGGGGTCATCTAAGATAGCACAAGGGCTAAAATACCGGAAGAGGAAATGAGTCCCGCTGATCTTCTTGGATGGCAGTCCGAAGCCTCCCACACATAACAAAGCATCCTCCTCTCACCTCAAACACAAAGCTATAAGTCTGGCTGCTGTGCTCAGAGACACGGTTCGCTCCGTCCACCGGCAGCCGCGCCCGGACCACGCAGGGTCCCTCAGGGGCATGAAGCGCCCCTCCCCGGCGCCCCCCTCACGAGGGGTTTCAGAGAAGATAGGAAGGTAGAGGCGAGGAGCCTGCGGGGCAAGGAGCCCAAGGGGCGAGGCTGGAGTGCAGAGGCGTTCGCGCTTCGCACCGGGCGTCCGTGGAGCAGCCGGTTAGTCCTGTTTGAACAAACTTGAACACGACAAATACTATAGAGAAACAAACCTAGTTTCAAATAGAACAGACGAGCTGCCAATAAAGAACTGAAAAGACCCTAAAATCCACTGAATGATCATTGATCATTTACACTAATCAAAACAGCTGTGAATGATTAGCAACCTAAAGCTGGTGCGACTGACGGAGGGTAAACAGAACACGACCACAACCAAGAGCACAACTGAAAAACCAAGCTAAAGCGCAGAATCCTCACAACATTTTCAATTTCTCCGGTCACAGTGCAAGTTTTTTCAAAATTAATCGTCAACCTTTTTTTCAATACTTTTTTTTTCCAAGAAACCCCATAAAGTTAGTGTCAGAGGCTCTTTGTCCAGTTTTAACCGGTCTTTCTAATAAACAAATGTGAGATTAACTCTCCTTGTTGCTGTAGAAGCAGATACTTCATGTATGCTGTTGTAGTCTCAAATTATCTAAAGGTTTTAGTATGAAGATGCACCACAGCAGTACATTGGCTGCCAGTTTAGAATAGAATGCCTTTATTGTCACTGTACACATGTACAATTCACATCACACACGCATGCAGTGAAATTAAAGCCGCTCACTATTCAGTGCAAACAATAATATAATAATAAAATAAAATAGTTTCACAAAATGAAAAGCACAATTTACAAAGTACAATCTGCAAAAGAACAAAATGTACAATAGAAATATCTGCAGAGAGGTAGTTATGATATATAAACAGAAACAAAGACAGAAAAACTGCTGTGTTTGATTACTTGTTTGTCGTGTGTCTGAACCTGGAAGTAAATTTTTCAAGGTGAAGTTCAGTGACAATGAAATCAACCAGATGCTTCACTACACAATCGCGCCGAAGAGTCTCCTGAACAAGCAAAGTCCTCGTCTTCACGTCACTCAGCAGCCAGAAGAATGTCCCCCAGAGCTCAGCAGCATGTGATGAAGCTGCAGCCTGTGTCACGTCTTGTATGCTTCTGCCATCCCTCTAATCCAAACGTGCTCGTCTCTTCCCTCCAACATCCTTCAACACCGTCGGCTCTGTCGGGGGCAGAACTGTATCACATTCATGAACGTCACACTAAATGAATGACTGTGAAGTTGGTCACATTTAGAGCTCTTGCTGTGCAGCTGGGATGCTTGGCTCCAACGCCTCTGTTTGCCTGGCAGCGCTGTGGTCCACTGCAGTCCGTGTCTGCAGCAGAAAGCTTCCTGGTGGGACTGAGTGGAAAAACAAAGAGCAACTCTCAGAGCTCTCTGTACACCTTGGTGTACAGAGAGCCTTGGTGTACAGAGAGAGGAAAGAGTCTCCTCTTTCCTCTCTCTGTACAACACAGGGCAGTGTGAGATCTCTAGCGGTGAAAAACCAGAGCTGTCTGAGAGTTGGAAGAGCAAAAATAAAAATGATTTAATGGAAGCAGAGATTTTCATGGCTGAAAGCAGAGCCGCGTTTTGTTTTTGTGTCTGTGTGATGATATTAAATTCATCAAGAAAGCACAGATTATCCTGACTGCTCAGTTATTTAAGAATACATATTCATGCTTCTAGTATTGTGTGTGTGTGTGTGGGTGGGGTGGGGGGGCTGTGAACGTTTTGTAAAAATACCCGAGCAAAGAATTTTCACCCGCCTTCTACTTCATATTAGTGTTGCAGATAATTGGATGATGTAATTAGAATTTTGAAATCATGAATGCATACATTTGCATGTTATTGCAGGAAAATCTGTTTCATACATTTCATGTTTAAATATTCTGCAAAACAGAGAATTCCCTCCTGCTGAAGAGAGATGGTATCAGCGTCGACAAATGACATGAGAAGAGGATAACTCACCTGAGATCTACACAAATTAGTGCATTAATTAGCATAATGAATTAGTCAATTAACAGAGCTGGTCATAGTTGATATATCTTGGTGGTTATGGAAGTGCCTCCTATTTGGACTTGATCCAAAATGTGTGAGAGATGATTAAGGTCGTGCCAAGTGTTAGCCTCAGTCTATCTATATGTGGCCCAACGATTTGAAATCAATTTAAGCTGCACAAAGACAATCTTCCCTGTCTGAAAATTGCTTTTCGGATAAAAAAAAAAGAGAGAAATAAAGAAGACTTCTAATGTTTTTTTTGGAGCTCTTTTCAAATTTTCCTCACAAATTGTTCTGACATTTTGGCTTTAGACTGTAGACATCACAAAAACAATATAGTATTTATTAGTATTATATCCATCTGCGCCTCTCAGATGTGTGTTTTTATGGAAAGTTGGCGTTAGTTAATGTAGCATGAAAACAGTATCATCACTTGATGATAGACAGATCTTCTGGTCTCGTTGTCCTTATTTTAGAAGAAAAAAAAATCAGTAAGAGTAAATTTATCCAACATTCATTTGAGTGTCTCAATGTAGGACTATGAACAAGAACGATCTAGCACAGTTATCTCTTTTGAAAATGAAAATTTAAAAAAAGAGAAAAATAAAGACTACGCTAAAAGCAGGATTCATTTCAGCAGATGCAGCACAGCTGGGAAGCTGCAGAAGAATTCACGCTCTGGAAAAAGACGGCATGCATCCACCCCCTCACCAAAAACATCTGTTGCTGTGTCATCGGAGATGAATGGCTGCTGATTACACAATGATGTTTTTGTCATGGGGGCATCCAGCCTCAAAGATGAGGCAGCAAAGATGAGATGTCATGTCAGGACTCAAAATCAATACAGGATTTGTTTCGATCCAATAGTACAGCTATAATGAAGTTATGTTCTGGTTTTTGGAAGCTGGGAATCTCTTGTTGAAGCAGGACGCTGCAACTTCTAGAGAACAAAACAACAGCTTTATTTGCACCATATTTTCTTTAGAATCACATTAAAACAACTCAGCTCTTAAACATGAAGCTGAGATAAGGTCATTCCAGAAGAACTGCACTTTCAACATTTTAATACGGACAGTTTTTAACAGCTTGTACAGTTCTGCTATTCCTGACCTTCAGCCCTTTCTGAACTCTTCTGAGCTGATGTGCTCCAGCTGACAGGGACTTTGCTTTGCCGTGATAGCACAGAAATGTCATTTACAAAATCCTATTGAGAGGAACTTTAACTTTCATCGCCTGAAGCACCAGGTTTACTGCGATTTTCTCCAAGTAAAAGGATTCTCTGCCACTCAAGAGCTAATGCATTTTATGTTTCCAGCTGCTGCAACAGCTTGCAATAAACCAAGGGACTGAACAGTTATGGAGCAGGGGGCAGTCTGAGCAGATGAAAAGGAACATCATCGCATAAACTTCCTAAATGCAACTTCAGTGGGGAGAAATGTAACCGTGTGTGCCAGATTATTTAACAGACAAGACATCCCTGGCAAACCTCAGTCAAAATGGTAAAGGTATACAACAGCGATTAGGACGTTTTCACCTGGCAGCCAACAGATGAGCACAGTACTTATGCTTCATTGCAGACCATAAGGGTGAAGGCTGTAGAGTGCTAAAATGGTCCAATCTCTAAAAATTTGCTCTGCCATCCAGAAATCCCGTTTATGTGCATCCTCAACATTTCTCCTCCTCTGTCCATCCATCCATCCATCCATCCATCCATCCATCCATCCATCCATCCATCCATCCATCCAACCTTCCTTCCTTCCTTCCTTCCTTCCATCCATCCATCCATCCATCCATCCATCAGAACCCTATGGATCATTTTTGGGGTCATGGGGTTTCTGGAACCCATTCCAGCTACTCTTGGGTGAAAGTGGGGTTCATCCCGAACAGGTTGCCAGTCTGTTGCAGGGCCAAACCACCACAAACACTCACATCTTTGGAATAATCAAAGAACCAATGCAGCATGCTTCTGGAGTGTAGGAGGAAGCCTGAGTCCCTGGAGAAACCACATACATGAACAAAGAGTACATGCAAACTCCTCACAGAAAGAAACAGGGCCTTTTGATGTGAGATGCTAGTGACAGTGTGCAGCCCTGCAACATGGAAACTTACTAATCCAAATAATTATGAAAAAAAAAGGTTTTTTTCTCCATATAAAAACCTTTTTTGGTGGCCGTATAATCTGGATTCAACAATAATAACAGCAACAACAACAATAATAATAAAACTATAACTATGTTATCAGTTATAGTATAGTTATTCCTTCTTGTGTATAATCATTGCGATGTTGTGTGCTTTTTCTTTCTTCTTTCTGGTTGGGTGTGTTCTTAAAGCCTTCCTTCTGTTGTCCTCTTTCACGTCCACAGCTGCATTTCGTTTGCAATCACCACAGCTGCTGGTGTTTCTTGATTGCCTCCACAGTTCTCCCTCTGCTCCCCTTTTAGCCGTTCCTCTCCACGTCCTCCCTGCATTTGTTTTGTTTGGCTTTTGTGTGAATTTGTGGTCAGCAGTGGTACGTGATCTTCATTATGGTCTTTCACAGTGGTTTGCTGGGCACATAAAGTCCGTGGTTTCTCCTATCTAGGTGCCCTCATCCTTGTGTTTCTCTGAATCTCATTTGCTGTTGTTGCATGAAGCTGTTTAGAAGTTGTTCTATGTTTTGTGCATTTTGTTTTTGGTTAAAGCCACATTTGATTTGTTTGTGCAATAAATCTGAAACACAAACATCTAACCTTCTTGACAGAATCCTTTACAACCGTCAATGGATCATTTATGAAGAAAATACTTTGTTTACTTGGGATTCTGTCACAAATTAGATTTTTACTTCTCTAGACACTCATGAGAGTCTGATGTGAACCAGATCCTACCAATCCTACATATCACCACTGACAGTCAAAATCTGCTTTATTACATTCATAAGGTTGGAAGTGGTTGAACTCTTTTGTTTGTCATATTTGTGTTTTAGTGCACATTCATGCATTTAACAGAAGACCGGGTGGGTGTGCTTATTATATTGGTCGTGAAGTTTGAAAAAAAAAAGTATTGGGATAATTGCTTTAAGTTGAGGGGGTGTAAAGCTTTTAATAAAAGCTTTTTGAAGGTTTCTTAAAAATATACGGGAACTGTTCTGCGTTTAACTGTTTTGCATATCGGCTTGCAGAAAATGTCCTGTTTGTCAGTTTGCAGCACATGTTTCATAAACCAAAATACTGTCGATTTTTGTGCCTTCTGCCTGTGAAATACAGAGGAAGTCACTGTTTGGACCAGAGTTTCTACATTTAGAGCAAATATGAAAATGAATGTAAAAACAAGATGCATGTTATTGTGTCTCTCATATGGTAACATTTGTAAAATGCAGTGCACTGATGAATATGCAATATAGGAGTTTCTAGCTGAGTGCACAATAAAACTGAGGGAGAAATGCAAAATGAAACATTTAGCACATTTTTTCTTTAAATTTAGCTTGTTTGAAGAATATTGACAAACTAGCACAGCTTTATATACAAATGACTGCAGTCATTGTTTCAAGGGGGAAACGTTGATGCTAGGAGAGGGGACAAAGTCAGAGCATCTCTTCTGCTCCTGTAAATACTTTAGAAAGCCTGAGGCGGAGCTTCTATAGACATGGCCTGTCACATATCCACCTCTACAGTACAATGGCTGAAGACAGAAATGAAACCGCTCATGGTAACTGAAGATGACATTTATAATGTCTTTTCATTTCCCCCTTTTTTCCAACGTCACATTTTACCATTGAATGTTTGTTTTGTGCACAAGCAGCTCCTCTGCTCTGCTCTCCTGCACTCGTCCTCCTCTCCAAGCCCCGGCCGCTGTGCTTTGGGGCAGCGGTCGACAGCCGTCACCAATCTTTTGTGGGCAATCCATAAGGCATTTCTTTCTTTTTCATTTATTCGTTTCTCCCTCACTCAAGGAGGCCCAAAGTGCTGTACACAATTCCAAATCCAAATCCAGAACATAAAAAGGATCAAAACAATTAAAAACATAATTAAAGGTCAGCAAATACTAAAGCATGGTGCTGGAGGAACAGTTTAGATTTAAAAGCCTCCAAGAGGGAAGCCTCTCTAAAAGCCGGCGGCATCCAAAGGGCAATCCTCATTTAAATACAATGGTAAATACCATGGTTTGTGCCCGGGCCCTGCGACAGACTGGGGAGCTGTCCAGGGAGCCCCCTGCCTTCACCCAACAGTTTAGGCTCCAGCAGCCCTGTGATCCTGTAGGGGATAAATGGATGGATGGATGGATGGTTTTGTGCCTGTCTGTTACGGCTGTGGCCGTATTTGATTTTGTTTTGTTTGTTTGTTCTGTGTTTTGTGTATTTCTGTATCAGAGTGGGACTTGTGTTTTTTGTGGATCTTTGTGTCTGGTTTTGTCTGATTATTTTCAGGTGTGGTGGAAAGGGTGTGGCCTCCCATTGGACCAGCTGGTGGAGGCAGCCTTTAAAGCCACCATTTGGACATCCAGTCGGTGGGAAGGGAGCCTTGCTGCAACAGTCTCCATGGCAGCTTGGCCCTCTTCTCCACTTTGTTTATGTCTTCTCCACTTGTTTTAGTTTGTCTTGCACTTTGTAGTTCTTTGTAGTTTGTAGTTTTGTGCCCACTCTGTTTAGTCTTTTGGTTTATAGTTATTTGTTAAGTGAAGCTGTAGGGGTGAACCGCCATTTTGTTTAGTACTTGTTTTCTCCTGTTTTTGCTAGGTCAGGGAGGTTAGTGTTTGTCTTTGTTTTCCCTTTTCCTTTGTACAGGTAAGAAAACAAGATTTCAGTTAGTTGGGGTTTTGTTTGTTATTTTGGCCTTGGTTCACCCTGAAGCCTTTTAGCTTCACTTTTAGTTATTGTTGGATTGTTTATTTGTAAATAAAATTTGGTTATTTTATGGAGACATTCGTTTGGTGCTTTTTGTTACAGTCAACTTTGGTAGCAAAACCTTTACTTTTTTATGCTATGCCTTCCTAGGTACCCCTAGATACAAAGGGGGCGTAACACTGTCATTGCAGGAAAAAGGCTCCAACAGTTTAATTGTTACTGTCTGCCTTTAGTTTCTTGGCCCCGCCCTCATAATTCCTTTCCGATGAGTGAAGAGATCTTTAGTAACATGGTTTTGTTTACAAACTTTAGTCTGAAACAGTTTCCTGTTTCCTGTTCCCCGTGACGGGAGTATGACAGACCAAACGCAAGGTCCAGGACTAGATCCGAACCAAGTTAAGCAGACTGGGTCCAAAACAAGAGTTTTCCCAATCTTGATACAACCCTAATAAATCAGGAACTTTTTGTCTTCAGAAAAATAGCAAACACTCACTCCCTCATTTAAACTGATCACCAGTTTGTGTGCTGCTCAGAAAGGGGAGGGGTCGTCTTTTCTGCTGCACGTAAGATTTTGACTACTAAACCCCAAATTCTTAGCTGTTTTTTATTTTATTTGTTGGCCTGAAAAAAATTGTGCTCACATTCAAGAGGAAGGCCAGCCTCCAAGCAGATGCTGTCCTTTCTTCTGAACTGACTTTACCATTTGGTAAGTGACTCACTGTCTGCAGGTGCAGCTGAAGAAATTGTTGTTTATTTTGAGAGGATTTTCTGAATAATCCTGCAGAAAGCCAAGGCCAAATATGTTTTCACCCCATGCAGGCAAATCATTCCCACCACGTCTTCCTGACACCTGATATGCTTTTAGCATCATGCAGATCCTAAATGTGTTCATAATGGAGGTAGATAATGCTCCTCTGATACACCAAAATAGCAACAAAGCGGTCTGAAGCTAAGAGGAATGTGTGAAAATGAATCACAAAGACAGCTCACTGGATCTTTGTGTAAATGCTGGCTGATACATTGATTAGGAATGTATGACATTCAGAGCATCCTTAGCTTGCTGTGATGTAAGACATTGCTCTGCTTGAGACACTGCCATAGGCTTTTTACCTTTTCTAAATGCAGTCCAAGGACCAATAGGGAGCCCCCTCCTCAGGGAGAGAGTGTTTCCTGTGGCTTGGGCTGTGCTTTGAACTTGAAGGAGACTTTCATCAGTAGGCAGTGCTGCTGGGGAAGTATGAGTAGAGGTGTAGAGCGTGTGAGACGAGCTGTGAAAACTATGCCAAATAAGACATGGGGAGCCCGGATGCTCTGGCAGCAAACATGCAGCAGATGCTCCAGTATTTTCCAGATATCTTAGACATAATGTGTGGAACTGTGTCTAACCAAATGTGTACATGGAAATACAGCTGAGTGTGCATAAGTAGATGCTGCCCCCCAGCATCTACTTATGCACACTCAGCTGGGGGGGGGCAGCAAAGCTCAGCAGTTTCTTTTCTGACTGTAGTTCCCCTACACTGACCCACTGACTGTTTTGGATAATTCTAAACATTCCCTGCAGGAGGTGATTGCTTCACAGATCAGACTAGGAGCATCTTTGCAAGATGAGACAGTCCCACGTTCCCCTGCTGCAATCCCATTTCTCTGCTGTACAGGAGGGCCTCATTTAGACCAGAAACTATCTTTGTAAAGTACCAGTATGTTCTCCAGGGGTGGGGGTGGGGGGGTGGGGGGGCAGCCACATGAGCTTTAAAAAAATGTGTAATGACAGCAAGTGTACTCAAGCAGTCTGAGTACATTTCTTTTGGTCTATACTGAGCTGACCTTCAAATACAATTCCACCTTGTTTTTTTATTGTCTTCAAAAGTAAAAGCTTGTATTTCCAAGAATGGTTAAAGCAATAATTAAAAATATTTTGCTCTGTGAGTTTGTAGACCTTACAGGGATTTTTGTTATATGATGATATTTCATTTGACCGCGTTTTGACATTGTCACTTTGGCCTGATGGTCGTCACCTGTGTGTAGCTGAGTCAATCAGGCAATCAAAGAACCAAAGTAAAGGAAACTTCTGACCTTTGAATCGTTGCACCTAAAAAAAAAAGACACATCTCATCAAGAAATCATTAGATGCCTTTATACAGGAATATATATGCATCTATTAAATTAAAAAAACACCATTGTACAACAACAAAACCATATGTTACCTGGTTCACTTACTGGCCTTTTTGACTACATTTTTAACAGACAATGATCTCTTACGTACTGTGGGGGTAACGTTCTAAAAATTACCCACAACAGTTGAAATCCACAAAGAATACATCTTTAGTTTTTACAATAATTATATATGTTTTAAGGTTGTATAACTCCTCCTTACGCATTTAATCCACTTTTCTGTCTTGTTTGACATCTTAATGTTCAAATCTTCATAGATGAATACATCCAGGGTTATAAAATGAAAGCAAAGATCTGATGTGATCAAAGATCAGCCCAGTACAAAGTCACATGACAACATCTTTCTTTCATCTAATCTATAGCCCTGCTTGTTTTGCAGCTAACCCTGCTTCAGTAGTTGCTGCTCACCTGGATCAGGTGTGTTCAGTCAATCAGAAACTGGACTGATTCCATCCAGCTAATCAGCATCTACTGAAACAGGGTTAGCTGACCTGACATGACTTTTCATTTATAAAAGCAAAGAGTTTGTTCAGATTAAAACCATGACTGCAGGTTCAAGTGACAGAATGTGCTGAAGAGTGAGGAACAATTCAGATTATCTCTGAAAATAAAAATATCCCAGGGTCCCCTTCACCACAATGGAGTTAGTGACCAACATTAATGTGAATAAAGACACAAGGCCAGCCACCGCCTCATTGTGTGAGGACTTTGCAGACCACTTCAGGAGCAAGATGGATCCAGTCAGAACTAACATCAGAAATGAACAGAAAAGCCTTTTTATTAGTAATGATGGCTTGATTTTACCTGAGGAAGCACTGGACAGTTTTGACCTGGTTGAAGCTGCAACACTTGGTTTAGTTTTTTCCTAAATTATTCCAACAAGCTGCTGTTTAGATCCCATCCCTACCTCACTTTTTAAACCTTTTTACAGGTTTTTTTAGAGCTACATTTAAATGATCATGAACTCCTCTCTGCTAACTTTATAACTATTTTTTAGAAAGAACAGCGTCCAACAGACCATTTTCAGGTTTTAGAAAAACTTGTTTTTATTCAACTGAATGGGTTTCTCTCACAAAACAACGTTTTTGAGATAAACCAGTCTGATTTTAGAACGAACCACAGTACTGACACAGATTTGTTAAGGACGACACAAGACTAATAGAGGTGCTTTTTAACTGTAAATTTGATGTGAAATCATGGATGGCAAACCATTTCTTTGCAGTTCAACCAGGAAAACAATGGAAATTTTAGTTATTGTTCGTGAAGCCAGAGAGAAACAGTTTTTTAAACTAAAAGAATTTTCATTAGATTATTTAGACACGGTTAGAAATCTGGGTGTTGTTTTTGACTCTGAGCTAACTTTTATCCCCCATAATAAGCAGGTGGTTAAAGCTGTTTTTTATCATCTTAGAAATCTGGCTAGAGTCCGCCCACTACTCTCTCTTGTTAAAATGGAGACGCTGATACATGCTTTCATCATCAGTAGAATTTAATATTGTAACGGCCTGCTTGCTGGTCTTCCAACAAATACCATTAAGAATGGAGTAAGTCAGCGGATAGCATTGATGAGCTGAGTGGATGGTGATAAGTGGAAGGATATGAGCAGCTGGATGACCTCTGTTAATGTTGTTAGCCTCATGACGGTCCAACATTGAGTAGAAACACTCTCCTGAATTGCCTGGACCATTCTAAACCGAACCATACTGTACCGCTCAGTGGAAACAAGGCAAAAGTGTGTGTGGGTGTGTGTGTGGGTATGAGGGGGGTCCAATCCACTGGGTGGGTGCTGCAAAGAAGGCTCTGGCTGTGCATCCTGCTCTTGCAGAGAATAAGGAGTCTACCTGACAACACACAGCACTTTGTTCACTTCAGGACTGAACTGCCGTTTAGTTTGCTTTATAGTAAGTCAAGAACAGTGAATCATGAAACCCAGAGACTGTTTTCAAGTAACAAAAGATTTCACGTTTTTGAAAATCTTTTAATTGGTTTCCTTTTTAAATGAGCTAAAAGAAAGAAAAAAAGCAGGGAAGTAGATTTTGACAACTTCAGCTGGCTAATTAACTGGCCCTGCACAGTTACAGCAAAGCTGTCTCTAAAATACAATGTGTACCACATGAACATCATGCAAAGTGCTTCAACATGCTTTATACCGTACTGTGATCCAACTGTTTCAGTTTACTACACAATTTTTTTTGTTTTTATTTTGGTGAAATGAATTCTCGCTTTAGTGTTTCTGCTTCCTTTTGGATTGGACTGTTCTGACCAGCTTACTCATTACTAAAACAAAAGCTGACTTATCATTTTTCTACTTGATCTCCCTTAAATTCAGCTTTACACATTTTAAACTATGAACATTTACTAAAGCCTGAATTATTTTTGAATTGTTTTTTTTGGCATTCAAGTCTGAGTAAAAACAGCAAAGGCTTATTTTCATCCACACCAAATCAAAAATAATAAATACAGTTTATCCAGGCATGAACATGTTTAACAGAACACAATACTGTTCATTACATCTTTCATTTTTAGCCTCTCAAAACTAGACTAACTCTTCCCAGATTGGTGTACATTTAATCTAGTTTTGTTGCCACATGCTGATTTCAAGCTTTTTAGTTCTCCTGCATGACTCGAGTGGTTTGGTTGTCTGACCGTCACAGTGACATGCCGCTCTGCTGCTGCAGTCCTGTGACCTCCAATGAACACTATGGCCTATCAAGACTGCCAAGTCAGCACCTTTGTTGTCTTCCAAGACACCAAGAAAACAGGGTCACTAACCAGCTGTCAGCCGTCTTCTTCCAGTGACGCATGACGAGCAGGAACCGTTTTTTTTACACGGTTTGGAAGTATGACTAAGTGTTTGACTGAAAGTCAAAAACTAAAACTGAGTCAAGCTTGCTTTGTGTGGGAAAAACAGGTTTTAAAGAAAAAAACAAAAACATTGTCAAAAACGAGATGCAGCTTATAGCATGAAACAGATACGTGTGTGTGTGTTTGTGCGTGTTTGTGTGTGTGTGTGTGTGTGTGTGTGTGTTTGTGTGTGTTTGTGTTAAGGTGTGTCTTGCAGTTTAAAAGAACTGACATCACCTGTCTGAATGCTGATGTGCTTCAGTGACAGGCCTTCTCTCTCTTTCACAAACCTAAACGCCTTTTCTGTTCACAGTTAAGCGAAGGCCAGAATCATTCATAACGTATGTCAGGGATAATGGCAGATGAAGTGTGCATTATGAGAAATTAACACAAGCTGTGGAGGCCTGAACCGTCTGATAATGCACACTTTGAAAGACAATAACCCATTTATACCATGGTCACTTACAAAAGAAATAAATATTCAATCTGTCATTAGTACTTTATTCTTATTTTTTCTGTTTAGAACGCTTTTTTCATAAAAAGTGGACTATTTATTACGTGGTGCAGCGCGTTGTCACGGTAACATGACAACGCACCGTTAGCTGCAACTGACCCCGGCTGCAGCGACAAAGGAAAGTGATATCTATGCTGATCGTCATGATGTCAAAAAAAAGCATCAGTTCAGAGAGAAAGTTCACATCTTACCGCTTGTTTTTGTCCAGATAATGAAGCTAAAGGTTGTTTTAAAGAAGTGATACAGAACATTTAAGCCGTGTTAGGTGTGCATTATCCCTGTGCATCATCACTTTTTATCCACACCCAGCAGCCAATCAGAATCGAGTATTCACCCGGACCACGGTATAAATAATGACTAACTGAAATGTGTTATTTTAGCACTGTGTGTGTCTGTGTGTCATTATATTTCACTTTACGCTGCATCTTTGAGGGTGTACGCTGGCTGTTAAGCTTATCTCTTCACTACATCACTGTTTCCTGACTTTGACAGCCACACTAATGAATCCACAGCACTCACTTTAATTGTCCTAAAATATTGGCTCTTTGTCTTCTTTATCTTGATTTTCCCATAACCTGATTTTCCTCACAGTTGATTTAGAAGCAGATCTCGTCTCATCACTGAGTGTGGTGGACACACACGTTGATAGCTCCACTTTAAATCAGCAACAATGCTGGCTTCTCATGGTCCACACTAATTAGAGTGCTCCTGATGAATTCAGAAAAGAATAAGGAGACCTTTATCAGTCCCACAGGAGGGAAATTGCTTTGTGTATTTACAGCAGGGCATTCATAGAAGTGACTTGGCTGACCATCCAGCTTGTTGCTAAAATAAAATCACAGCTTGTGTTTGGTTTTTGACAGGAAAACAGCAATGAAGACGGCTAGACGGTGGATGCTGCCAACGCTCCTGTTGGGGCTTGCTGTGCTTGGCATCGATGGAAAACTCAACAAGGACCAGTTTGGGTCACAGCCCTATCGAGCAATCATGAGATTTCGCCATAAGGTATTGATTACCTTTTTTTCTTCTTTGTTTTCCCCATTTTCTGTCCATAGCAACACGAATTTGATTTTTCACAGAGGTTTATAACAGTATGCTCTGGTTGACACATCTAACGACTCCAAATGACATGCTTAGTCATCCTCCCCCCGAACCCCCCACCCACCCTAGGCATAAGGGGGTCTTCTTGAGCGAATCCATGAAATGAATGCTGGGCACAGCTGAGCAAAAATGAAGATGAGCCCTGACGGAAGAGAAGAGCTCGTCTTGACATTTAAAGTGAAATAGTTATTGAATGTTTATTGAGTCAGTGGAACAGGTCAGCTCCCACACGCAGAACCTGCCACCTTCATTCAAGCAACGTTGCCTCTTAAAGAGCTTTTCATTTCTTTTAGCTCTCTGAAGTGGTTTGAATTGCTTTAAAGTTTATATCTTATGACAAGTGCACCGCAATACCACACATGAATGTGTTTCATCCAGAATGTATACAAATTAAATGTCAAGGATTTTCATCCAGAGTAACTTGGGGGTTCATTTAGATAAAAGTTTTTAGTTCAACTTTAGTATAGAGCCAAAAGATTTGGATTTTTCAAATCTAAACTGGAGTTGAGAGAAAATTGTACTTTGATAATACGTCAAATAGTCAAAGAACAATTTGTATGAATGTTAAACTGTCAGGAACTAAGGTGCACCACAACTGGACCCCATGCAGGGAATAATTTCTTCTCAGATGTTAAGATGTGGTGTGCGTGCAACAAATGTTGGAGAGGTCCAGGGGGGGCTCTGGCATGGGGCTGGAAGCGAGTGGGAGAAAAGTGTGATAAGAAGAACCAATTCCTGAAAAGAGGAAACAAGTGAGGAAATCCAAGAAGGGGAAAGCATGACAAAAACATAGCTGGTGGAAAAAAAAGAATAAAATGTCTTGAAAACTTCTCTGTTGTAGTAATCCATATGTCTCAGGGAACAAAGACTGGTCAAATAAATCAAGTCATCTGGGAATATCAAAGCTTAAATCAAATATCTGCTCACAATTGTCAATAAAAACACTTTCTAAGAGAAATAATTTGACAGAAGCAAAACTTTTCTAAGAGTCGTGAATGGTCAACTTCAGAAGTATTTTCTTGTCCTCAAAGTCTTGTCTTTTCCCTCATAGACATGTTTTTGCTTTTCCTGGAACTTTCAAGAAACATCCCTGCTAATTTATATTTTCTTTGTGACAAAAATGATTATCAAAAGGATGATTCTGCAGGCTATATTTTAACAGAGAATAGAATAGAATAGAACTTTATTTAAACCTACAAATGGGAAATTATCTTGTTACCATAGCTCTATTAAAAACATCAGATAAATAATAAATAACACTAAAATACACAGAGAAATGCTTAACAACAGTCTAAATGTGCAGACTATAGAGACGCGCATTCTCTTTGTAGAACAGCCTCAGTGCTTTTTCTTTGTCTGCAGTGGAAAGGTTTTTTTTTTTTATTTGCAGGAATGTCCTTAGACTTTGCTGTCAGTCATTTCTGTTAAGGGAAGGGCTGAGCGGCTCCACAAAAGACTGAATGAGGATTCTAATAGAGTAATGGATAAACCTTTAGCTGTTTTGCTCATACTTAGATCTTCCCCCTTTTACAGTCAACTCCATCATACAGAATACACACACACACACACACAAACACACAAACACTGTGCACGAGTAGGATGGTCACCAGCGATCCTCTGTCCCCCCCTTATGGGACGGTCCAGCTGCTGGTGCGGTGTCCCGGCTGTTTTGTCTCTTTGGGCATGGTGGCCCTCCGTCCATGTTGTGATGTTCATCCC
This sequence comes from Oryzias sinensis, assembly GCA_037389245.1. NCBI lineage: Eukaryota > Metazoa > Chordata > Actinopteri > Beloniformes > Adrianichthyidae > Oryzias > Oryzias sinensis. The sequence continues at coordinate 1,504,556 of CM074496.1, forward strand.
TGTGTCTATGTGACTCATGTTACATCTAATCTGGAGGGATGCTTGTTTATGACGTGCCACTGTCAGAAACAATGTATGTCCAGATGTTGATGTATCTGATTACTACACGAGTAAAATGATGTTATAAAAAACGTTGCTTAGCATCTGCATGTTCATTCATCTTGTTTGAAGACAGAGGGAATCTCTGCCTGTCAGAGGTTTCATCTCTTGGTTACAGAGTGTCATATCCTTCCATCCATCTTTTATTACTTTAACATTTTTAAAATCTGTCTTCTTTTGAAGAGGAGGGGGGCGTTCTATCCCAACTACCCCCAGCTGGGTTGGCCCCCCAAATCACTTTGGAATGATTCCACTTCTGTTGTTTGTCTGCTTGGAGCCCGGATGCAGAAGATTTTGGGTCAACTCATCTCAATGCTCAGCTCAGACACCAGGAGACATGTCTTTCTCTTAGTTTTTACTTTGTTTAGAGTCTTCAATGATTAAAAAAAACTGGCAGAATTTAAAGCTTAGAGATAGTCGTCACAACAAAGCATTTAAAAGTATGTAACCCTTGTGCTATCCTAGGCACTTTAACATTGGGAGTTGGGTCATCTAGACCCACTAGACAGAGCTCTGAACCTTTTTCTTCAATGATTTGTGATCTTCACTGGTGTCCATGGATTCCATGAAATCTTTCCACATTTATCCACCTTTGTCATGGTAAGGAGAACACCTCAATATAAAGGGTGGTGGGGGGGGGGGTCATCTAAGATGGCACAAGGGTTAATGAAGAAAGGAGTTACAATAAAACAAGGCAAGCTGAACGTTACAAATGTGGCTATGACAGAATATGACTTTGGAGGTTTCACCTGTAAGAAAAATAGGAAGATTAATGGAATAAAATTACAAAGTTTCTTAAAAATTGACCAGTGTTTTTACTCCCTCCCACAGGAATCCACATCCAGTATGGTTTCTTTTTTTGAGGTGGACAGCCCACAGCCACCAGGCCTTTTTTGTTATTTTAATGTCTTACTGTAATTCTAAATCTGACCTTGCAGTTTTGAAGTTAATCCTGATCTGTGTGCACGTGTGTGTGCACGTGTGTGTCTGTTTGTGCGTGTGTGGCAACTAACCAGGGTCAGACGCGACCTCATAAGCCTTTGACCCCAATCAGCAGAAATCACTGGGCTTTAATGTTAAACTTAAAACTCTTCCAGCCTTTCAGACAGTCACGGTTGAGTTCTCTACTTGAGGTCATCTGCAGGTTTGAACTGAGCTTTGTAACCCAACGATGTGGAAAGTGTTTAGGAACTTCTCCACTGAGATTCAACTGAGATCTTCCATCGCCTGCCAGTGGACTGTAACAGCTAAACAGAGACAGTAAATTGTGATTTTTCTTAAACCTTGCCAGACTTTTATGAAAGGAAGAAAAGCAGTTTTTGTGAATTGGTGGCCTTGACATTATCTGTTATGTGAGGAGAAACAAAATGGAGACCAATAAACTGTCTGCAAAGCTGTGTCCACCCAGCTTTGACTTGGCCACATGGCAAATCTAGATTAACAAGGATAAGCCGAGGCGGAGGCGGACGGAGGGAGGGGGATGTGCAAATTGGATAAAGAGGCAGGAAATGGAGACAAAAATTCAAGACTTAATTCCGGGAAACATCTTGATAGTGTTTGAATTATCAGTCTGTTTTGTCTTTATGGTTCCATTGTCGGTATTATTTATATATTTATTATGTCTTTATTATTTACAAGGACATTTAAGTGAAAACAAATGGCCACAAATACGTTTGTTATTCCTGCAGAACAAAACTCAGAATATGGGGTTAGGTTGAGAAAATTTGCTTTATAATTTTTTTTCTTCTCTCATGGTGTCTCTGTATGTTTACAACAATCTGAATTTGGCACAAATTAAAGTAGGGAATATTCAAAACTTCACCTAAAGTCATCAGTAAACTTCGGCTGTTGCTTCTTTGTTTTCAGGTGTGATAGGATGCAGTAACTCCATCAATGCAGGACAAGGAAACTTAAAAAAAAAACTTTAATTCAAGCTGGAACATATCTCGTCCATTAATATTAAACGTCTGGCCTGATGATGTTTTTTATTTAGCTTTTGCTAAATGAGAAATTGTGTAAAATACCAACAAATAATAAATACATATCAAACACATTTATATATTAAAACTATGATAAACCCATTTTATTGCCGTCAATTAACCCTGATACAATTTTTTGTATGCAGTCCATCAGTCTCCTGACTCTATGAAGAAAGTAGGAGTGGACGTAAATGAAGTGAATGGTGATCTGCTTGACGGGGGGGGGGGGGGGGGGGTATCTTTTGTGCTCTGCAGGCTGCTGACTGGTTGGGGAGGAGGGTGCAGATGGATGGAGTGAAGTTGCAAAGACTCACCGACAGAGATAGATGTGAAGAGTTAGCCAAGCAGCTAATGCTGACAGGGGCAGATGGAGCAGGTAGTACAGCTGGGGGCTCCACTATCCCCTGAGTCTGAGGGCAGCAGAAACAGGCCCACCAGTGGCTCCTGGGAAATCATTCTCTTCAGACAAATCAAGTGTAAACACTAACTGCTGTTACATGTGCAAAATGTCTTGGATTGGATCAAAGATCGGATTAGAAATGAAATGTGCACATGGGCTCAGATAAACTTTATCCGGTATTACGTATTACTGACCCACAATCGGAATAAATTATTTACATGAACAACGATCGGATCAATAGTCGGCATAACCCACCTGTCTCGATCGGAAGGAAATTTTTATCCGAGTGAGTGTGATCGGGGCGGAGTATTCCGAACAGCATATTTACACGACGCATTTTTTTTATCCTGATCTGGTGTTTCTTTTTATTACTTCTCCATGTAACCGTAGCTACTGACTGCCATAAGTAAAAAAGCTTTTTTGATATCTCCTCTACCTGTGGTGCATTTCTGTGTCACCTCCTCTTAGGGATGTTGTGGGGGCCAGCAGCAAGCGGAGCCACAGGTGTTTTCTGTGCAGAACTGTTTGGTTAGTTCAGTCAAACTGCATACGTTGGTGTTAAAATAGCTGGATACTCTACAGTGTTCCCCTCAAAAAGATGGGAGAGTACTGCAATCTTCATAATAGACACACTTCAACTATGAGAGACAGAATGAAAAAAAGAATCCAGAAAATCCCATTGAATGATTTTAAAGAATTTACTGGTATAACGGTGCAGAAAAAAATGTGGTCAAAACAAAAGTTCACCTAAATATTTTGTAATGTAACCCTGTTGGTAATGACAGAGGTCAAAGGTTTCCTCTAGTTAGTCTTCACAAATTGTATCTGCTGCTCTTCCATGCAGATGTTCTCTAGAGCTGTGATGTTTTGGAGCTGTTGCTGGGAAACAGACTTTCAACTCCCTCCACAGCTTCTCTACTGAACAAAGGTTTGTCTGCAACATTATACAAACAAACTCTTAAAAAAAATCATAAAATGTGACTACTTGAATAGTTTGGTTCACATTCTGTTTTTCACTGTTGAATCCATGATGAACATTACAGACTTCATCTTTTTAAGTGGGATGACTTGCAGAATCTGTGACTGACAAATCCTTTTTATCCTTTACACTATAATGTGCCAGACGGAAAAAAAGAATACAGATTAAAAAAGTATTTACAACACATCGTAACCATTTTTACATGAAACTAAATAATAAAAAAAGTATCTACAATTATGAATCAGGCTAGGGTTTGGAATTGTGTTGGCAGTGTTTTGTTCCTGATGGTTCTGAAAATGTTTATTGACCTGAGAGCAGCAGGAATGAAGGATCTCCCTCACACAGCAAAGGTGGTTCAGTCTGTCACTGTAGCTTCTTTCCAGGCATTTTCCAGGGCAGTCAGGGTGGGGTTTGTGTAAAACAACTACTCCTCATCCCTCCTTCATGACTGACTTCAAGGGTCAGCCCAGGACAGAGCTGGACGTTTTGATGCTATCTTTATTCAACTTTTTCTTCTTCCTTTCTGTGGTATACTGCTGCTGCAATCTGTGCTGTGCAGGTTAACTAATGCCACCGCAGAGTCATAGAAAGGACTGGACTCCTCAGCAGGTACAGCCTTCTTTAGGCCTACCTGTACTGCACATGGTCCAGTGTATTGTTCAGGTGAAAAGCCAGGTACTTATAAAGGTTTCTGCTCAACGTTCTTACCCAGGATGTTTACCACTGAAGGAGTTGTGTGTCTGGGGAATTCCACCATCATCTCCTTACTCTTCACTACATTGATCAGGATGTGGTTCCACCGACACCACAGAGTCTGTTCACCAAGTCCTGCATCAATCTTCTGTAGTCTGTGTCCAGGTTATCAATGCTGAGCTCGACTGTTGAAGAGATTTATTTTGTGTGAGCAATGAAACACATTCATATTGCAATCCATAAACTCCAAGCCTCACTAAAATCAAAAATAACACTATGGATGTGGAAATTAAACTGTTGCTGATGTGGGTTTTCTGTGGTCTGGGGGGGTTTAAGGCTCAGTGGAGTATCAATGAAACCATGGGACTGCCAAAGACTGAGTACATTTTCCCATTTAGGAGACAAGATCAATGTCTTGAATATCTGCAGGTATAAAAAAATCAAGATGATCTGGTCACCCTTTGATGATTTTGTTTAAATGTGTATTTATTATTTTTGTCTGTCTGAAGTTTTTTCAATTCATTTTCCATGGTTCAATATTGTAATTTATCTCTAAAAAACAGCAGTGTTGAAGTGAATTGTACTTGGCATTTGGGACCATTGCTCATTGCTGAACATAGGCCTGTTGCATTATGGATCCTTTCCATAAAAACACCCTGCTGCTCGACCTGATGGAAAGACAACCTGAAACTTCTGAAAAAGACCAAGAGAACTGAGCTTTGCAGATTTCACTGGAGAAATCAAATATTTATATCTCTTTCTTTCACATCCCTGACAGCCTGAAAGCATCTGCTTCCAACGGTATTCATGAAAGTGTCTTTATTTTTCAGCCCTTAACACGCTCTAAGTTCAGCTAAATGTCATGTAGAGTCACTCAGGGTTTCAGCCAATTAATCTTCTCTGGGTCTTTTCTGTCATGTCTCTAAGAATGACTTTACATCTGCTGTTATTTTTGTATCAGCATATAAGAAAAACAAAGACACAAAGCAAACTGAGTAAAAGAAACCCTTTCTGACCTATAAGAATGGGCTTACCTTGTTTTAAAACAAACCTGAAAGCTTTCGTCAGAGCATCCGCTTTTGCAGAGATACTGACTGATGCTCCTGTGCGTTTGATCAGCAGCCTCTGTCCTGTTTCCAATTACTGAACAGAACGATGCATTCACTGCTTCTGTCTGTTTGTTAAAGAAGTCATTAGAAAATTAGCATTACCTATGTTAATGCATATGTGAATACTTTAGGCTGAAGCTCTTTGCTTAAACTGCTGACGCTATTTGTTTAACCCTTTAACACTGGAGTTGTTGACATCAAAATAACACGTTCTTTGCAGTATTGTAACTTTTCCTTTGCGTAAATGTATGTCATTTCAACGATTCTGAGGAAAGCAGCGTGATGCTACACTCAAAGTGGGGTCTCAGACTGCAGGTTTTGAGGGATGGGGTTCTACATCTTTCCCAACCAACCTGCCATTGGTTTACTGGCTAAACTCACCTGATCCAGGTAATAAGCAGACAAGGTCTGATTTCTGTAAATCTAGCTGGATGGTGACCCTGGAGGCCTGCAGCTGGACGACCCCGCTTCAAAGTGTTGCATATTGTCTAAAAGATACTTTTCTCTGTGTCAGTATCAGTGAGTTTGTTAAGTGAGTGAGCACTTCACTACTGTAAAGTGTTAAATAAAGCGCCACGCTGCTTTTAACTGCTACAGAATCTGTTAGAATTACGTAAATTGCATTAATGGTAAAAGTGTTAAAGTAATTCAGACCACAAACAGTGGAGCCGAAGCTCTGCTGTTAAAGGGTTCAGTTGCTGAAGGTGTTTTCTTAAATGCTGAAGATATTTGCCTAAAATGCTGAAGTTGTGAACAGGTTTGCTGAACATGATGAAGCTATTGGCTGATGCTAATGTTAATGAAGGATTCATTGTTTCCTTTTACAACCATGTTAAATAAACTACGCGTACGGACATTTGAGAGTCGGATACAATTTTACGGCTCTAGGAGCAAAAGTTTTGCCCCACAACTTTGAGAGTGAGTTTTGATCAAACGAGTTTATTTGTCTTGCCTAAAGTACAGTATGAAGAAATGTAAAACTTTGAAAGAGCACTAAGTTTTTGAAAGATTTGAACATTTTCTAATTGATTCCATTGGGGCAGTACAGTAACTTCTTGCTTTTAATTTTTTGAAACCTTTTTGCTGAATGAGATGAACATTTTGATACTGAAATGGCTGAAAGTAGAAGCAGTTTATACATGCCAATGAGTGTAGGGAGAGTCGCAGCAGAATCTTAATTTTGTGAGTCCTTGAAAGCATTCACACATTTATTGACCTGATATGGATTCTCAACAGACCCAGTCTCAGTCTTTCTATCAGTGACGTCACATTTACTCAGTCCAGTGCTCGTTTACAGTCGATGCCTGAAACCCAATAAGGACAGCTTCACCCAGGTCATTGGGTGACTTCTCACCCAAGCAGCTGTACCTCAACCTCCCTCCAGTCAAGGACTCTTGACTGTATATAGAGAACTGGACAGATTGACCCCTCTCCCTTCATGTTCCAAACAGGAAGTACCTGCTGGCTCCAGGAAGTGGTGGCGACAGTAGTTCCCATAGAAACGTTGACTCAGACCAATCACCGTCGACTGGGTCCAACCTGGATTGCAGAAAACCGGCGACAGAAATGACTTTATTTCGATGGATCCAGAATTAAATGGTTGACATCACACTCGCTCAGACCAGTTCTCTGATACAGTCACACTTTAAAACTCCTCCTCCTTGTAACTTAAAAAACTGCTTTCTTAACAGTTTCATTTCAGAAATCATCTAGGGACATCTTCAACTCAAAACCAAGTCTGCAGTCCATTTTTTATAACTTTTCTTTTGGAATGAGACTGGGTTGCTAAACATGTCCTGGTGCAGAAAGTGTTTTCTTCTTGTTGTGTTCTTGTGTTTCTCTGTGTGTTCATTATCTAACAGACTCCATAACACTGCAGCACAGTTGCCACTGAATGAGAAACTACTTGCATAACAGTTGAGTCAGAATGGTTTCAAACTGTTCTGTCCTGCTTGTATTGACAGAGCAAGTTCAGTGGATGAGGATGAAATCAATGAAAGATTCATTTCAATGGTTAAAAGACCTGCAATTTTCTATTTCAGAGGGGCGACAGTGGCTCAGGTGGTTGAGCGGGTCGTCCAATGATCGAAGGGTTGGCGGTTCGATCCCCACTCCCACCAGCCAAAATGTCGTTGTGTCCTTGGGCAAGACACTTCACCTTCCTTGCCTCCAGTGTGGCTCCACTGGTGTGTGAATGTGTATGAATGATCCCGGTGATGGTCAGAGGGGCCGTAGGCGCGAACTGGCAGCCACGCCTCTGTCAGTCTGCCCCAGGGCAGCTGTGGCTACAACAGTAGCTGCCATCACCAAGTATGAATGAGGAGTGAATGAATAATGGACATAATGTAAGCGCTTTGGGTGTCTTGAAAAGTGCAGATAAATCCAATCCATTATTATTATTATTATTATTATTATTATTATTCAGCTTGGCTAAAACAGCTGATCTTATGTTGGTTTAGGTGTCACCTTGTGTACTTTTTAGTCTGACCTCTGTTTCTGTCTTCTTTTTTCACCAGGATGGGATCCCACAAGGCCTGAAAACAACAGGTTGGTTTGTTTCTTCTTTTCCTTCATTATCTTGAAACATGAAGTTTGTTTCATTTTTGTTTTTATTAGGTGTGAGTTGCTCCCTCACACAGACTTAATCTTGGATCCTGAATCTAGGAGGTAAAAAGAACCCAGAGAACATCCAATTCATTTGTTTGTATTATGTTTGCATTAAAACTGTTTTTTTTTACCTACTAGCCTCTAAACTAAGAAGCTTGTTAAAAGTACAGAATTTCTGGTTGTTTTTTTAGAGTCACTTGCTTTGGCCCGCTCTTCCTATAACCTAAAAGTCAAGTAACTGCATTTGGGTTGCACTTAATGTTTAATTTTTAGCTTTTGTACTTTGGAGAGCCCTCTAATGAGTTTTATGCTGTGAGATGTAGGAGCTGTAACTTGATATAGCAACTGTTGGTCTTTACACTACAGTGAGAAACATAGCAAGTACAGCAGAAAATAGGTTTTATTTTGAAAAATGTACTGGATGCACTTGACACTCGCATGCATGATTTCCAGTGAAGGTAGTTTAATTTGCCTCAACTTCACAAAAAAGTGTTTTGGCTCGCTCTGGCCAAAATTTAAAACCAACAAAACGAATTTGGAGCACGCGAGAGGCTGGGCCGGCTTGAGTGGCTCTCACTTTTTTCAAGTTACATAAAGACTCTTGCAGCTGCACCTCAGCTGGACTGGAAGATGACCAACAACTGACATCAAAACATGCTCTTATTTTGAAGACTCTCTTTGATGTATTTTCAAGAAAATGTGTTTGCATTTTGTACTGTCATATCTTCCATGTTCTACACTAAATGATTCCCTAGGTTTAAAGGACGTGGGAGACTCATGTGACATGGGTTGAGTCTCACTTCAGTCAGCTTCAGTTTACTTTGGAGGACTCAAGACTTGCTTGACTTACTTAGACAAGTTTTAACTTGACTTTGTCTTGAGGCAGATAACCAAGAAGGGCTTTACCTCTTAAAATCAAAATGTTGCTTTTTGGTGTTTTATTTTAGATTTGGATCATTTGATATGTCACATTTTATTTTGGAGTGTGACCAGGTGATTTTATAGTGCTCCAGCAAGTTAGCTGACCAATACAGGAGCAGGTTTCTTTTCTGACTCTTGTCGAAGTGGCAGCAGTCATGGAGCAGCAAAAGCAACCATTATTCAAACGGGGATCTGAATGTGTCATCCGTGACATTATGAAGAAGAAAATTGTGGTGTGTGCAACAACATTTAACTTTATCTGTCGCAACAACAGCCATAGTCTAGGTAGATGATGAGCAGCAATGCTCTGATGTGAGGGGGAGTACGGTTGGTGGGGAGGACTCCTCTTGCCAGCACCTCCAGGGCTCAGCAGCCTTGTGAGAAATAGCAGAAGAAGAGCACACTTTAGGAAAGGAGGGGGAACCGTGTCAAGTAGTATGAAACAGACATCCAAACAGCTAAAGCCTTCTAAAACCATTCTAGCTTGTCTACACACATTTTAAGCAGTTTATATTATGTTTGTAGATTTGACAGAAACCTATTTTGTATAAAATTCTTGCTTTATTACTGTAGTCCTAATATAAATCAGCTTTGAGTTGCCAAGCTCAAATACAGGGCACGAGTCTCTGGAAAGGAAAGAAGCAATTTAAATCATTTGTGTAATTTTTAGTAGAGTGCACTAGTTTAGGTTATCAATACGTAGGAATTCAACTTAACACAGCTTAACACTGATTTAAGTGTGGAAGCTCTGGGACTACATTACATTTTTGTATGACTTAAATTTCTGCACTGACTTGGGACCTTCTTGAGGCTTAATGCTTACACCTTGAGACTTGAGAGTGACTTCTGTGGGTTGAATGTTTACATAAGAATGTTAATAACCTTCATTAGCAGTGTGCCATTGGTGTAAGTTTGCCTTCATATGAAATTTGCAGCAGGAGCTTTTGTGGAATGAGTTACTCATAAAGTTCTTGGCGCGTGACGAGTGAAGGAATGATACTCCCTCAACAAAGTGGGTAGAAATTTCAGAGCAGATTTTAATAATGCAAAGAGAAATTCAACTCTTAGCTCCATCTGAAACATTCACTGCTAAGTCCAGGAACCCATAAAATGGAGAGCCTTAACTTCCCTAAATGTAGTCAGCTTATCAATGATTTATTGTGTCAGAATTATGCACTTTGTGCTCCTCTCTTTTATTCTAAGATATTTAGCTGATGTCTTAAGGGGAGAGGGGAGAGAATAAAAACAAAAGAAAGTTAAAAAAAAGCTGATTAGTTTTCTTCTTCTGGCTTTTGTTGGAAAGAAGATACCTGCACTGCAGGCAGATCAAGCATCTTATCTCTGCCTTATCTGCTTAAACATTTCAGGTGAAATGATTTAGGCAAACTAAGAGGTGAATCCTTGGAACCTTCTTAAGATGCATTTTTGATCTTGGCAAGCCTCATGACCTACGTGGGGGAGGCCACAGGCAGGATGACAGTAAATGAAATGTTCTTATAGACAAGCTGTAGCTTAAGTTTCTCCAAAAAATGAGTTTATGATTGAGTTATTGATTGATTTGGACAGTAATATTCTAATCAAAAGCCCCTTTGAAAACATAACTGGGGCCATCCAAGAGTATTTCTCAGTTTCCATGGGCATGCCTGGGATGTAGTGGAGCCTTTTCCTCCTTTTATATTATGCACAAACTACTAGGAGCTGAAATCTATTCATGTGAATTGATGGTTTTACTATTAAAAAGGCATTTATCTAGCTTCTTAACTGTCTCTAAAATGGCAGTGTCACTACATTTAGATTCATTCTGGATGAGATGATATTCTCCACTCGCTTACATGTGCTGCAGCAACAATAATATTACTTGTTTCTGGACAAACTGAACAGTACTCTGTACTGATGAGAAATGATGAAACATATTTTTTTACATTAGTTGTCTGTTAAATATGTTTATTGACAAAATAAAAACCTCAAAAATCAAAGAGCTATCCAATGCCTGAGAATGACGAGTGTGGCAGTAGGACACTAACAATATTCCATGGTGTTTGGAGTGTGGGTTTATTTGTTAAGAGAGCTGCTGTTAATTAGCAGACTTGGCAGTAAAAGCATTGGAAAATACTGAGCCTCCCTGACTCCTTTGGTGATTGTCGTCACTGACTAGTGTGAGTTCCATTGTAGGCTGCTTGTGACCATGACCTTGCATGGTGGGTGTGGATCTTAAAAATGTTTTTGCACTAAATTTCTATGTCAATCCTGACTGTTGCTGCCTCTCATAGAAGCCAGGATGGTCGGATAGTGTCAAATGTAAATAACTCAATATGTCAAATTAAGTATTAGTTCAATTAACAAGCCCAAGCAACAGAATTTGGTAAAACTTGTTTTCCATTAGTAGTCTATTTCACTATTTACTTAATAATCAGTTTAGGGTTCCAGCCTTTGACTTAATGCGGACAGGTACAGGTCTGTGACAGTAAACTGTTTTGAAAACCGCAAAAAGATTGAAATGTTGTTACTAAAATGTGCTTCTGCTCAGTCTTGTATGTGTATATCTGTGCTAAAATGTGCACTACTTTAGCTTTTGAAACAGTTGAAAAAGTTCTACTAATGCCATACGGAGATGCATATATAGTGTTTTTTTTAATGGAAGGTGGTTCTTGCTTCTTGGTCTAAAAACGCTTTTTGTATAGCTCAGGTTTTACTTATAGTGCAAATTTGTACCGGTAGTATAAAGGTAATAAAACGTACTAAAACGTACTAAAAAAAAGGTACTAAAACGTGATAGTTAAATTAGAAATACAAGTATACATAAAAATACTAGGGTTGTAGGAAACAAGGGATTCTGTGATTTATCACAACATTTCATTTGGGAAAACGTGGATCAATTTAAAATGCAGTCAAGATGATATTTATTTAATTATTTATAAACGTCTTTCAGCGTCTGGCTCTTTGTCTGACCGCTAGTTGGCAGCACCGCACACCAAGCCTCTTTGATCAGCTCTGCACAATTACAAGATCTCAGTGAGAATCCGCTTGTCTAAATGCTAAATGTTCAGTCAGCCTCGAAGTTTTTGTTGTTATGAGACATACTTGTTATGAGATGTTCCACTTAGTTTTTGCTTGGAATGGGTAGCGAACCAAAACTGGCAATACCATATAAAAACGCAGATTGTAGTCATTTGTAGTGAGCTCAGATAAGAACGAATGACACTTTAAATGTATTATGATATATATCATATCGCCTCTATACACCCTTAGAAAATCCTGTGGACTTGCAGTGGTTGACAGATTGGATAAATGTGTCATCTCAAACTGTCACCTTTCTAATATCTTCTCTGTCCCCCCTAATCAAGAGTCAATGTCAGACCAAAGGTGGGCCTGCTGACCAGCTCGTGCTTGAAGGGGCTGCTAAAAGACTGCCTCTTCATTTTTCTTCAGGAGGGAAGGTCAAAGCAGTCATTTAGATGGTCCATTTCCATAAAGGGCAGTCCCAGCTGTCTGCCGTGATTCACTTTAATGCACTCCAAACTGTAAGCCTAATAGTGAATCTCAATCTGGCCGGTTTTCAGCAAACACATTTTCAGTCCAGGTAAAAACACAGGACAAGGGTAAAGAAATAAAAACAAGAATTTTCAAACATTTACATTTAGGAAATCCTAGTGTTGTCATGGAACTCTACAAGGTCACATTTTAACTGCTGATGTGACCAATGTTCAGTATGGAGTGTCAATTAAATTTTATGTTCCACTCATTTCAGATTAAAATAGATAAGGGCCCATCAAACAACTGGTGCTCAGAGTACAGCAGGTTTGTGTTTCCTAATTTACAGCTAAAATGGCTGTCTAAAGGTCATGTGCATCCCACCTTCCTGCAGCTAAGAAGCAGACTACAGAGCAAAGTGGATGTCTGGATGAGGATGGGACATGCAAACTTAACTTACCTGTGCATTGTGAAGATGAGGAAGCTCTTTGACTGAGGCTTACAGTCTTTTTTGTGATGCTAGCTTCTTTGCAGCACCATCCTTGTTCTGTTGCTCCCTTCAGCAGTCAGTCATTTATCTTCATCTATTTCTTTCCTTTGTATGCTCCTCATTCACATCAACCATCCTGGTGTCTTCATTCTTGCCATTCTTTAACCTCATCTTTGGTCTTCCTCTAGGTCTCTTTCTTCTAGTTAATGTTATTCCTCTCAACCTGTCCACCATTTCAATCTGCCTCCCGCATTTACAGTGGAGGAAATTGCAAACAAGAGTTACCCACTTAAAAAGTAGTTGACAGTCTGTCTTCCTAATGATTTGTTCAATTAAACAATGAGGAGGAGGAAATCACAATCAAGAAATCCACTCTATAGAATTTATATACATTTATTTGCATTTCAATTAGGGAAATAAGTATTGGAAATCTCTTGTCAGAAAGACTCAATACTTGCAGCACAGAGGTCAGACGTTTCTTGAAGTAGTTTTTTCAGGTTTCTGTACATATAAGGAGGAACTTTGGTCCACTCTTTTCTACAGATGACTTCTAAATCATTCAGATTTGGTGGCTGTCGCTTAGCAACTCTGAGCTTCCGCTCTCTCCATAGGTTTTCTATAGGATTGAGCTCCAGAGACTGGCTGGTCTACTTAATATGTTTCTTCTTCAGCCACTTGGCACCAGCGCACAAAAGCACTGAAGTGTGTCCCCCAGAGCAGTGGTCTCCCACCTTTTTCCGGCCGCGGACCAGTTTAGTGTCAGACAATACCTTCACAGACCGGTCTGAACGGGGCCCAAGTTTGTGTTTAATATTTGTAAGGTTCTGCTTACCGGAAGAACTATTCTTTAAATTAAAATTCTACAAGAAATTTAGATTTAAAAAATCTGAAAACATTAATAGAGTTTTTTTTTACAGATGACAAAGATTCAATGAAACAAAGTTGTTGATTTTGTTGAAGTTGTTTCTGGTCTGTGACTAATTCAATAAAAGATTTTTTTTACCCTTTTTTTTTTTCATAGGACACTATTATGACATTGAGAAATCAACCCAGGCTCAGATCATCTTTCAGTGTAAAAAGATTTATCATATTCAGTTTTGACATAAATCCTGATTAACTGTGTCTCTTTTTAGCACAGAAATATTTTCTGTGTTCTAGTTTCCTAACAAATGCCTAATTCACCTTTGCTGTAGGAACATTCACAAATGTTCTTTTCACGAGTTTTCACAAATCAGAAACAACTTTGTTTGATGGAATCTTCTTTCTCTAAAATGTTTGCTGCTGGTTTAAACGTAGACTTTGGGATGAAGATGAAGACGTCAGAGTGGATGCTAACAACCGGACGCTAACTTTAACTGCAACCAACTTTTTTAAGGCCTGACGGATAAATAAAGCAAAATAAAATGACTCCACCATCGTAGAACTGGTATTTTCTAAGTATTATAATAAATATGAATCCACCATGATATCTTTATTATCTGCATGTGTGAAACAATCAAAAGTCCGTCTCTGCATTTTAGGCAGAGCAGCTTCTGGTCCGTGAGAACAACTGTCTCCATAAATCTGTATTTGGAGGAAAACTCCAGGTTTGTCTGTAAACAGCAGCTTTATGTTTCTTTGTAGTTGAAGGTTCTCCTTCAGTTTCCTCACTGACTCTTTTCTCCCCATAGAAAGTTTCCAAATAGCGTTTTATTACTTAGGTTTTATTAGCTTTTAAGCGTTGATTGACTAACTTAGCGGTACAAGCTGCTCAAAGTCACATGACATGTTAAGAAAGATGGATGGGGTGAACAGAATCGGTATTTTTCCAAAATAAAACTTCTTTCAGGATCAGAAAATAGATGCAAATGAAAATGATTTTTGTTTTTATTGTTATTGCCGTTCTGCGGCCCGGTACTAAGTGGCCCACGGACCACAGACTTAGCATTTGTCTGCTCATTTTAAATGGAGTTGTGGCGTTTCCTAAAAAAATATTGTCATGTTTAGTTGGACATATAGGATTTTGATATAAAATCAGAGCTGTACAGTTGCAATTATGGATTTTGGTTTATTCTGTTTTTGTCCTAAAACAGTATGCACTGCCACTACCAGCATGTATAAACCATCTGATGCTTACTTTTGGCTTTGTGTAAATTCCAAAGGAGCTGCCATGTCTTTAACAGTCAATTTTTTAACAAAATCTAATCTTTCATGATGAAGCAGTCCCTGCATGCAAATGAATTTGTTTTGCGTAACAGAGGTTAGAGTGTAAATCAGGCTTCAATGACTGAAATTATGTGGAAGCTCCCTAACGCAGGGTTGTTGCTGCACTTCTGCTTTACCTTTGGGGATACCTGACATTTATCTTCATACTTCTGCTTGTGTAGTGAAAGTGGACACACTAGGAGGCACTTCTCATTTGAAGTACAGTGCAAAAGTCAAGCACAGATCTTTACTCGTGTCTTTCATTTTGAACCACTCCTTCTTGTACTTCTTTAAGGTAAAGCATTCTGGAAGCTTTGCACAAGCTCTTCTCATTACTCAATTGTATTCTGCTTGTTTTATAGTTTGTTCTTCTCTAATCAGGCAGTAACCATTTCATCAAGCAGATATCTCATATTTACTGTAGAAACTGTAGAAATGGCATGCCACCTGTGACAGTGTTACATCTTTAAGAACTCACAGCTATACTGATTGATTGATTGATTGATTGATTGATTGATTGATTGATTGATTGATTGATTGATTGATTTCAAGCATTGTACTCAAAGCAATAAAGAATGTACACAGATTTATCAAACATTACAGAAATAATGACATTAATAGATAAAAAAAACCCTGAATACACAAAAACAGAGACACTTAAATCACATTTTCTTAATTAAATACAGTGATCATTAACTAAAGTTAAGTAGAGCTTGATTTATTGCTTGAAAAGGAGCGGGAAGAAGCAAGTTTATATAATCCCACCCCTACTGAGTTCATTCATTTTAAAGTTTTACATAGTTTTTGCAATCCAGTTCTGATCCGATAGATTCTTTTCAAGTACCAAAATCCAGTTCCTATTGATGATTGATTATCTTCAGAAAACATTAACTCATGATTTTTAGTAAACAGTAACGGTAACCATTATGCAATAATCATTGATGGTCATCCAGACACATGCCAGTAATTAATGCTACACACACACTGACACACAGAAACTTTTCTTTGTTGTTCTTATTCAAGATTCCAGATTTCAAAGGGTTTATTGTCATATGCACCGTCAGAAACGGGTTTCCCTGCACAATCAAATTCTAACTTTGGTTAGGTTGATTTAAATACAATAAAATTAAGATCTTGAAGTTCCTACATCCCCTCAGTTTGTTCTTCCTTCATTCTCTAAGAACTGTTTTTGGATATTGAGTGGTAACGATTTCCCACTGACTCTGTATAAGGGTTGTTGGTGTAAAAATCAACAAGGTCATAAAGTTTAAAAAGTCTGGATTAATAAAGTAAATTGTTAGTATGATCAAGACTTGTACTTTACCAATGGACTGTACAATTCTGATGGCTCATTAGTAAAATGAGTCAAGTATCAATCAAGTATCAATCAAGTAAAAAAAGGGGATGCAGTGAGCTCCTATAATTATTTCCACAAATTTCTATGCAGTCAGTGTGTTGCTCTGCACTTTCCCTGATCAGAGTTTTTGGAAAACCTCCTGTTGTTCCACCCCATTTCACAGTTTTACTATGATCTAATTTGAAATGCATTTTATATGGTAGGTCTTAATGAGTTCAGTGCATATTCATGGCACGCAGTCTTTTATGGACAGAAAAGAAGATGTAGAACTGCAGCGCAGTCAGCAAGACTTGTCGGAGCTGCTGGTTGAAAAGAAAAGCCTGCAGGATTTGCCTTTTGAATCCCCACAGGATTCTCTGTCTGTCTAGATTTACAAAGTACTTATGCTGCTTGACCCAGTAAGTCTTATGAGGACAGTTTTGACTCCAGTACGTGACAACGCTGTCATTTCCTGAAGACAAAAATCTGCCGAAATAGCAATAATGTTCACACTTTACACTTTCATAAAACTGCTTTTGCTCCATGACATTTATTTCTTTTTTTTTAATTCATGTTCAAATCTGTCTCTTTCTGTATGAGTGTCTACCTCTTCATTGTCTGCTGTATAAAAACAAAGGAAATTGAAGTTTTTTTTTTTTTTTCATAAAATAGTATTTAAATGTGCTCATCAGTAATGTTAACCATTTTGAAACTTCCTACTTTTACACATTTTCCTAAATGCAGATTTTTGGGTTGTTGCTTTGTCATTCTGTGAGAATGGGTTGTCATCCACAGCCACACAGCAGTGGCTCAGCTGCAGGAGCAGACTTCCCATCAGTGACATGGTTTGAAGTTCATCACAGCATTTCTACATGTTAAGGTCTATCTGGGTGAAGGTTCAGACCCGGGTGCAGTCACACCAGCCTGCTTTAACTGTAATCTAATTACATTTACATTTTATTACAAGTTTATTGAAAGCATAGCATTTGCATAGCCCACTATCTTCATACCAATACTTGTACAAAAACATAGAATCAGTCATAAAATATGAACAATAGCTGACGGCTAAACTAAACAGAACCTGGGCGTCCCTGCATTAGACCGTCCTTCTTGGTAAGGAAAAACTGATGAAAAAAACCTCAGGAATGTCCACATGGAGGAGGGATCCTCCCCCAGGAAGGACACGTGACAGGACTGTCCTTCCTGAAGAATTAGCTCATCTAATTCTACAACTACATGTTTGAAGAGTGTAGCAGATAGACTTCATCCGAATGGAACTGGGGGACGAGCCAGAGGTAAGATTCACAACCAAGTGCAGGAGCAGGAGCACAGACGAGCCAACTGGAATCTGGAACTGCTTCCACTCCCCCGGAGTGCACCAAGCAGAGGCATAGAGAATTAAATGATAATTCAATGATCAAGAATAGAGGAGATGAATAAGATTAGAGGACAGAACCCCAGTGCACCATACTTTCCCCAGCTTCAAACTTCTAGCAGCCTACTAACAACTAATAAATTAGATGTTCTCTGATTACTGGCTAGTCTGATGATAAGCCTGTCCAAAGAGGAATGTTTTCAGTCTAACTTTGAATGTAGAAACTGAGTCGGCCTCTCTTACATGAGCTGGGACTTTATTCCATAAGACAGGGGCTTGGTGGCTAAACGCTCTACCTCCAACCGTACTTTTACTAATTCTAGGAACCACAAGCAGTCCTGCATTTTGCGAGTGAAGTGTTCTATTTGGATAGTAAGGCACTATCAGATCTTTAATATAGGATGGGGTCAAACCATGTAAGGCCTTATAGGTAAGCAGGAGGATTTTTAACTTAATTCTAGATTCAGCTGGGAGCCAGTGAAGTGAAACTAACACAGGAGTGATGTGATCTCTTCTACTAGAGAAGAGACTTTTTAAAGAACTTCTAGGGAAGACTGCTAGCAAAGGGTTACAGTAATCCAGCATAGATGTATCAAATGCTTGGATCAGTTATTAGAGTATATTTAAAAGAACTAACCTAACTCAATATTTTTTTTGCATAAAGTAATGTTACTAGAAAATTCTCCAAATCATCCAGATATCCAAATCTCTTCTGTGACAGGACCGTGACGTTTCTTCCATCTACGACTTTGTCAGTGACAGCCTGGTTCAAAGGATGAAGAAACTTCTGTAATAAGCCTACTGTGCACATGAAAAAAATTAAAACCACAGAACATATTTAATAGCAATAAATGTGGCTTAGTTATAAAGTTTGAAGAGAATTTATTTCATCTCTGACTCTTGAATGTCTATTATAAGTTAGATGAATGATTTTTTCCTGTATGTTTTAAGATTATTATCTATTTAATGTCTTTATCTGTTAAAAGATACCCCGTTAATTTGCGTCTGAGGCTTATCTGCAGTTCTGTGTTAATATTAGGATCATTTTATCAGAAAAAGTTTGTTGTATTATTGATTTGAAATGGTTTATTTCAAACAATTAAGTAGAAATAATACACAAAAGCAATATAATCATCAGTTATACAATCATATAGTAACTAATTAAACTTAGGATAATTAGACATATTAATAAATATTGCTTGAAAGGGAGTGGAAGGAAGCGAACTTATTTAATCCCACCCCGTTATACTATAACCATTTTATTACATGATTTATCAATATCCGGTTCCCAGTTTTTATCAGACAGAATTAAAAATCGTAAGGTATCGATAAAGCACATGACAAAGATGAATTACTTAATTATTATGCAAAAATAACTATTTTAGAAATCAACATGACAAATGCAGATCAGTCATCTGAAATATATGCAGATTATGTTACTTATAAAAGTCATTCATATGATTAAAACACAATACTATATCAGTAAAACACACAACACTGTTTCAGGAATTTTCATAGCAAAATTTTATCAAGTATCAAAAGTTAAAATCATGTGCAAAATTATGCTACATTAGGAAAGATTTTTGAATCAATTTATGAATTTTTGGAGCAAGTGAAGTAATATGATTAAACATCGATCAATTTAACCATTTTCAATAAGTGATTAATCATTTGTTTTACTTTTTTATATATTTTTTCTTTTTTTTATATATATTAAAGTAATGCTGTAAGGGAAAATAAAAAGGGTCCATAATCTGTCGATTGTCCAAGGTTGAAATTTCTTCTTCTGCTGAATGACAGCTGATCTTCTGGGTTCAAAACAGTTTATAGTTCTCTTTGATGTTATGTCTGCAGACATTAGATTTCAGGTCCATATCCTTCTTCAGCTGATATCAGCTGCGGTGAAAGTTGAGGTCAAGTTGTCTGCAGGTCAGAACTCTGCTGTTATTCAGGTGACGTCAGACGTATGGAGAAAGTGAGGAATCCAGGCGTCATATTTCTTGAAATGATTTGGCTCTTTAATTTATTACTGCATGTTGGTTCAGACGACCGTGATCAAGCACTTCTCAAAGTCTTTCATGGTGTTCACAACTAGAACCTTGGCCCGGTCCGGTGGACCGAGCGGTTTCACGTAAATCCTGCAGCCTTTAACCCAAGTGTTCTCAATCTGCTTACACTTCCTGAGAAGCCGTGCATGTTTTGAGATTTCAGCATTCCTTCTGGTCAGATGGTCGTTCAGATAAGCAGCCGAACCTTTCAGGTGTTTCCTTTAGGTCATCAAAGCTAGCTTGTGTTTGTGATTCACAAACCTGATGAGGATCGCTGGTTTATCTCCTGTCTCCTGGGGAGCAGGTGGCAGGTCTAGATGGTATTGAGATCCAGGGAAATCCCTTTAGATGTGAGAAATGAATGTATTTGCTGTTCCAGAGTCTCTCCACCGCTCTCTTTATTAGCACTGCTAGCTACGCTAGCACTAGCATTAGCAGTGCTAGCTCCTGCTGTCAGCTTCGCTCCGGCTTTGATTGGTACTCCAGTGAGAATTACATTATTTATCCTTACTTGCTGTTCCACATCGTCCAGTCTTTTCTCCAGAATCTCGACCTGGTTTTCTTGCTGCTCGTTTTGTGCCCGAAATCTTCTGAACTCTTCCATCATTTCCCAAAGTGGCATAAGCTTAGCGGACACTTGGTCCATAAAGTTTTTCAGCGTTTCTTGAATAATGTCAAGAGTCTTTTTGAGGTCTTCGTATTCCTGGGTTTTCTTCGGGGGCATGGTCAGCTCTCTTTTTTGGAGAAAATCAACTTTTTAAGTAATTTGAAGATAGTTGTATTCGCAGAGAGGCACGTCCTGCTGTGTAACCCAGAACCGGAATTTCTGCATTATGATCACTTCTTGGCAACTTCAGAGTTATCTGAAGTAGGAAGAACAGTAAGAAAATTACACTTTTCATCTCCCAGTGAATTATGACACAGAGCATAGCTTGATCCCTGCTGTGACAGTGCAGATGCATCAGTGGAATATTATGTGGAGACAGTATTTTCTTACAGTTTGATATGAAAATAGATCACTCTCAAAGTTTTCCAATAAATTTAAAGAGACGGAGCAGTTCTTACAAGTGACCGCATTTTCACTACTTTTACCAAATCCAGATCTTATTCTATTAAAACAGATTACTCTAACTCCCATGTTGCAGGAAAGTTAGTATTCATGTTTACATGTTTGTCAGCATAGTGTTGCTTCATACTAGGATATCCATGGTCACAGCTCAGTGATCTGGTCAAATAACCCTTGTGCTATCCTGGGCACTTTACCATTGGGAGTTGGGTCATCTAGACCCACTAGACCAGTGTTTTTCAACCATTGTGCCGCGGCACACTCATGTGCCTGGGAGATGGTCAGGTGTGCCGTGGAAAATTGCCCTCATTAACTGATCTAAAATCATTTACCATCTCCAGGAAATCAGCTCTTTGTTCATCCAAACAGGTCCTGATAAAACACTGAGTTAGGAATATAAAAGATCATAAAATTCATTTTTCTTTGTTTATTTTATTTTATTAAAGACACTTTGATAAGAATGACGGTACCGCGATTTAGCCACAGCTTCAGCTGTTTTTTATGTTTTGTTTTTTAAAAGTCCCGCCCCTTCAACTGTCTCCACCAATCATTCTTGTAGTCTTAACCACGTCATCAGTCTGACCAATCAGAAGTGGTTAAAGTCTGCTTCCTTGTCCCAATTTAGCTTGGTGTAGCTTTCCCCAGAATCCGGTCTCAGACCGTGGAAAAAGTGAACAAAACAATGAAGCTCAGAGAAGCGATCTCTGGGCATTAGCGCACTACATCTCCCATGATGCATTGGGTTAAAGGTACAGCGTCTCGGCGCACAATGAGATCTGTTGTTACACGTCTTGAAACAACAATGAACACATATCAAACAGTGTTTAAATCTTCTGATTTAACTTCTATTACATCTTTTTTTTTAAAAACAGCTCCAGCTTTTTCTGCCACAATTATCACAGAAATGCATGTGAGATTGCGGAGGGACTGTAGATCAATACAGAGGAGTTTCTCCTTTTTTTATTTTAATTTTAATTTTTGGATGCTGGTGTGCCGCCAGATTTTTTTCAAGGTTAAAGTGTGCCGTGGCTCAAAAAAGGTTGAAAAACACTGCACTAGACAGTGCTCTGAACCTTTTTTCTTCAATGATTTGTGATCTTCACTGGTGTCCATGGATTACATGAAATCTTTCCACCTTTATCCACCTTTGTCATGGTAGGGAGAACATGTCAATGTAAGGGGGGGGGGGTCATAGATAGCACAAGGGATAAGAGAGCAACTTTCACACACACCTGTTCTGTGAAAAGTAATGGAGCTTTAATAAAATACAGCAACCAGCTGTTTTTTATTTATTTAAAATGCTGACCATTTATGTCAGCATTTCTTCCAGGCAACATCTTGTTTTCCAATAAAACTACCTAGAAATATAAATAAAGCTAAATGACCACTGTCCCCTGCAGTGATTAGCACTTCAGCTTCTATCCACAGTCCAAAAACCTGCTTTATAAGTCCATTGATTACTATAAAATGTCTCCAGGTGTGACTGTAACAGACTGACGACCTGTCCAAGGTGTACCCCCCGACTTCGCCCAACAGTAACCGGGACAGGCTCTGGCAACCCCATGACCTCAAAAGGGAGACAGTGGGCATAGAAACTGGATGCGAGGAGTGAGGGTCCCCCAGGGGTGCTATAAATATGGCCTGACCAGGCTCACCCACAGTTGGAAAGTATGCAGAAGGCCGGCGCCCAGGGGCCAGGACCAGAACCCACACCACTGGGACACGGACACCCCCCAGCTCCTGGTCTTGCCAGAGAGCTCAGGGATCCCACTCCCTGCGTGGAGAGAGGGCCGCCGGTACCCAGAAAGCCAGCACCCCAGGGACAGGGCCGCCTAACAGAGGGTCCTGGTTCCCTTCGCCAGGGCTGGGGTGGGGGACAGAAGATCAGAAGTCCCTCTTCCTTGTGTGATGTATGTGTGTTAGTGAGAGCCCCCAAGCACTGCCCCTGGGAGAACTCTGGTCAGGTCTCGATGGGACCAAGGAAGCTAACCAGCCGGGGCAGCCCACCGATTGGCTTAGTGGAGACCCCAACCCGTCAAACCTCCAGGGCCCCATATCGATAGAGGACCAACTCGCTCCCCCAAGCAGCCACCCCCAGGAGGGGGGTGGCTCCTTGCATTTCTCTGTGATGGACTCTGCATTTGGGTCATTTTTGGCAAACCATTCCCTAACAGTGTGCAAATAAATTGAATGAGACAAATTTAAGTGAGATTCATCAGTAACTGTTGTTGATCTACGTGAACCTGAACTACTAACATTGGATAATGATGAAAGGCTTGGCAATAACAGAACCACTTTTCCCATCCGAAGGTCAACAGCATAATCATAAGAAGAAACATTAACTTGAAGGTCGGCTCCTGCTTTCAGCCAAGATTAATTTTAATGTACCTTTCATCCTAATGGCAGTGCTGTGATCACCAAAAGTGATACTTCTCTTTAGTAAATTGGTTTCACTTACACATACCTTTCTAGCACTATATTTTCCTGTTGATCATTTGGATCTTTTTTTACTTTACAAATATGTTCACTGTTCACTCAAAGACTTAGTCTATCCAGTTTTTAGTTCTTCTTTAGTCTTCATTTTTTCTCCATGAAAAGTCTGCTTGTGCACTGAAGGATGTCTGCTCCACCTCTTATCCTTCAGCTTCCATGGCTTCTCATGCACACTGAGCAGCGTTACAGTATGTTCTATCCAGTATGACTTCTTTAAGCATGTGAATGCCTCTCTAACATTTCTCTGAAGCCTTTAGGCAGCTTTTCCCTCAAGCTTTCCAGTAATCAGCTCAAAGCAGTGACAGCAGCCGTGTCTTCTCAGTCAGTGTCCTGGGTAAATTTGGAGGAGAGGAAACAGCTTTGGGTTTAGTGTTCCTAACATGCTCAAATTCCAGATGATCTTCCAGCAAACTTCTCTTCTGGTTCTGTCTCACGACAGTGAGATTCACATCATTTACATACTTGTTCTTAGCAGGGGTTTTGCTTACTGCAGCACTTTGCTGGTAGAATGGTTTTCATTGAGGTCAAAGAAAAGTTTTTTTTTCTGGAACAGGAACAGAGTTTGCTTTTGTTTAACCAACACACTCCTGTTCTATCTTTAGGCAACATGTGTTTTGATTTTGAAAGTAGCCTGTTGAGCTTTGAGGGAACCACCATGAAGAAGGCATTAGAAGTCTTGATCATAATGCTTAGTCTGAACTTAGCATCAGCTTCTAACAGCGAACAAAACTCAAACAAGACTTTTGTTTCAAAAAGTAAAAAAATTGTAATTTAGAACATGTTTGCATTGTGGTTTGGCTGAGTTGTACATTAGATAACCTTCCTGACACAGATTCCAGAGAAAAGATCCTGTGGGACTTCCAGATCCAGACTGATAGGATGGTAATGGTGAACCAACCAGACATTGTAGTGGTGGATAAAGAACAGAGGAAAGCTGTTGTGGTGGATGTGGCAGTGCCAAGAGATGGGAACATCAGGAAGAAGGAACATGAGAAACTGGAGAAATGCCAGGGACTCAGAGAAGAACTGGAGAAAGCCTGGAAAGTGAAGGTGACAGTGGTGCCTGTGGTAATTGGAGCACTCGGGGCAGTAACCCCCAAGCTGGAGGAGTGGCTACAACAGATACCTGGAAAGACCTCAGACCTCTCAGTCCAGAAAAGCACAGTGCTAGGAACAGCTATAGGATCCTCAAGCTCCCAGGCCTCTGGTAGAGGACCTAAGCTTGGAGGAGAAACCACCCGCGGAGGGTGAGAGGGGCGTTTTTTAAATTTTTTTTTATGTAGAGGTAAATCTTTTAGAGCTTGTCGTCTCAAAAGTAGCCCGCATGCCAAAAAGTGTGGTCAACTCAGAGTTACTAAAAGTCTCCAAGTCCCCTGATGGGAAGATAGACTCTGTTATGGAGAACAGAAAAAGTTCCTTAAAGAACTTTTCGTATGAAGAAAAAGACACGTCATCATTTAATATTTGCACCTGGCTAAACATTTGATCCCATGAATCACAGACTCAATAAGACAGAATATTAAAATCAAACTGATATGCCAAGAGGATGTCCTCCCTGCAGTCAAACCTCTGCAATGTGATGTAGTAGTAGTGAAAAAAGAGTGCTATGCTTACAATTGGTCTGCAATCTCTGATAAATAAGGATGGTAGTGGAAAAGCTCTAAGAGCCGTGTCCTTATGTGGACAGAATGAAATAGGAGCAGAGCCCACGTTCAGCGATTAGCAGATCAGAGCAAATGAAATGGGACGGAAAGTTGCCAAGTGACTGCCAGGTGTTCATTCAGACTCACACATACTCCCAGACAGACATCAACGCACACACTCTGTTACAATCTGGAACTAACATTTCTTTTAGTCTGGTTGCTGCAATTTCACACATCTTTTTGGGATCTACTTCTCTAGTTAAACATTGTGTGTGCAATGTAAAGTTCTGAAAAAAATGCTCAATGGATTCTGGATCGCCACAACATTATATTCCTTTATAACTTAAAAATAAAAGAAGCAACAAAACATAAACAAATAAAGGACCAGTTCTAATGAGGCTCTATTACAATCAAATGCCTGTTCAAAAGGGAGTGGGAGAAGAAAAGAATGTATTTAATCCCCATCGCTTTACAACACATATTTGAAATTACTTTTTATAATTTACGTACACTGGAAACAATGTATGCCAGCTCACAAATATATATATTTATATAGATACAATTATAAGAAATGTTTAACCCATACCTATATACCACTCCACTTCAAAAATACTCTACTTTACAATAGCACATCAACTTTGTATACATTTTTAAAAACACAAATTCAGAACATTCAAAATTTAAATATCTTAAACATTCATAAATGCATTAAAAAGTTTTTTCTTTTACATTTCTTTTAAAATTCTTTAATGTGAACACACACCTTCAACTCCACATGCAAACTACTCCACAGTTTAACTCTACACACTGAAACACAAAAGTTTTGTTTTGGTTTTTCAAACCAAACTGACAGATGGAAAATGTAGCCCCTCTTTAAAAATAGGTTGTTATTGTTAATTTGGTTCAACCTCTTTCTGAAGGGTTGCCTCTCATAAACAGAATGCTTGAACGTATCTGGGGTATCCAATCAAACCCTGTTTACATCGTTTAGTGTTTTACTGGAATGAACATTTTTCCCCACATTTCTATATCTCCTCAAATATCTTTTAAAGCAGCAAAGCAGTTTGAATAATTAAAGAAAAACATGTAAAAGTCGTAATAATCAAAAATCCTTCCAAAAAACTACTGCTAAAAAGCCTGCTGTGTATTGGGAAAGTCTTCATATGCACCTTAAGCGCTATTCTGTTGTGTTAGTCTATGACACATAATGGAATATTATAACTGACTTGCTTTCAGACCCTAAACTTTCAAGAGAGTTGGAAAAAAGGTCTGCAGCTCAAAAAGAACTAACTGTATAGGTTTACCTACAACGTAGGAAAACAACTGGTTCAAAGTAGCAAGTCTCGAAAATACTTTTAGTAAAGGAACTGTGGAATGGACCCAGTGAGGTGGAAGAAAATTCATGAATGTTTTAAACATAGTGTGTTCCTCTGGCTCAGAGTTTAAAATGCTTCATGCCTCCAATACGCTCACACAAAATGTTCAAGAATTGTTTATGGCACCATGAGTAAAGGTGCTGTCACAGCTCAGCATGACTGCATGGTGGGCTGAAGGAGAATCTGATGGTAAGACAACATCTCAGTGACACTGGAAAAATGTCCGTCAGCATGTCAGTATAGATAGCAGAAACATTAGCTATTAGTGTGACGTCAATAAAAACCTGTTTTAAAAAACAAAATCATCACGTGAAAGGAAAATAGATTTTTGCCAAAAATCGTTTTATAATGACTGTACTTAATTACATTTCAAATTCCCCATATTTAAGCATAGACTACTTTGAAATGTTGATTTTGTACAGATACAGCAAGCTTACCTTGGATTCTGCTTTTTATGTGGTTGCAATATTTTTGTTTTAAAATTGAAAATATACCCCAACCTCCCCCATGAATGGTCTACTTTCAAACATGTCATCATGCTTAAACGTTATAAGGTGTACCAAGCAAAAGTAAGGCAAGGAGATAGAGACAAATCTGTCAGTCAGTCAGACTTTATCAACTGCATTCACAATAGTCCTGAGCTAGCATATTCACAACATCTGTAACTCTTCACCTTGTCTTCAAAAACAGAATTATACCGCTGAAACAAACGTTACTGTGACCACGCTAACTCCCAACCTTGATAGAAAAATGTACTTTAAAAAACAGTCCAACTCTAGATTATAAGGTGCACTGTTGTTATTACTTTTTTTGAAAAAATAAGTTATTTGAGTGTGCTTGTAGGTGCTCCTTATAGTGTGGAAAATACAGTACAAATTTTAACTGGACCATAAGGTGCAACAGATTGAAAGGCAAAATATCGATTAACAGAGAATGAATGCTCTATTTTCATTCATAAAGCGTTCTGGATTTTAGGGTGAATTAGGTGGAGTAAAACAGTCAGATACTGTGTTATGACCAGATTACCCAGAATGCCTACAGGGGTCTAGAGACAAGTGTTTGGCAAGAGGGGTTGATAAAAAGTTTAAACTGTATTGTCATTCCCGTTTGCCTATTTTACCTGCTATATGCAGCCTATGCAGAGAAACACAATAGTGAAGTCAAACTTACTTGTCAACCCTATTCAAGGAGAGTGTGTGTGTCAAAGAAGAACCTCAGTGTTTCTTGAATAGTACTGGTAAAATTAGATTCAGTATGAATGCAAGTACACCGCCTTTTTTAAACACAGAGCTGAAGTTAATTAAATTAAAAATCACAATTAATTGGTAGGTTTTGTTTTTTTCCATAGGTAGAGCTTGTTCTGGGCATAAACCCCCCAGACAGGCCACTGGTGTGATTGCATAACTTCTCGAGCTGGTTTGGTCCTTTTTGTGTGAAAGCAAAGGAAACCAATGGAAGTTTTGAAAATATTTTCTCATCCATCTTTTTCCAAGATGGATCCAAGTGACTGAAGAGTCCCCACACTAACTAACTGATAACACTGCCATCAACATCATGACCACAGGAAGCATTAGTTCTCATCGCAGACAGTGCACAAAATGTTTTTATATATGTAACAAATCCATTCATATGCTCAGCAGCTTCTAAAGACTAAAGCTATTATTTCTGGATTTGTAAATGTGGATGCATTTGAAACACATACAATAACTATGACAGACTCCACAAGCAGTGATGTGTGTGTATGGTTAGCTGCACTCCCCTGAGCTGTCAAGCCAGTCTATGAGATAGTAATGATGAGTTATGCTGGTTTACACCTGGTTGATGTTAGTTAACAGTGTCTACTAATTAATTTCTCCCACAGATTAGCAAAAAACTAAGACTTCATTTTGATCCTGATCTGCCTGCTGAGATCCACAGGTTGACTCTATTGTTGTGAAACTGCAGCCTGGTTGCTAAAGATTTTCAGTTTTCACTAGAGTAAAGAAGTAAGTCAATATAATAGATTTTTCAAACAGCCAAACTTTGACACACAAAATAAGCAGTTGAATATTGAAACTTTTTTTTAGTGTGTATTCAGACTGAACACATCTGATTCACTTAGAGTTTGTTTGTTTGTAGAGTTTGTTTCTTCTGATAATCCAGAACAAATTTTCAGTCTGAAAACACCCAAGTGGACCCTGGTCTTGGACCAGGAACCAGCTAAATGCACTGCTCGAGTTGCCTCCCAGGGTCGTTGACTTATTATTTTTTATTTATATTTATACAAAGGTTTGTGGAGCGAATCCAACTCTTAGGCCAAATCTGAATTCTTCCCCTACGGCTTCTTCCTACCCTTCCAAACAGAGAGCTATTAAAAAATGGTGTCTTCTACTTCAGTTTTATAACTTTAAAAGGTCATGCTAAAACAAAAAAAATCACATATAAACATATAAACTTCTGTGCTTCAGAGCACACCCACATGAGAAAGTTTCTGAGTTTCTCCTACATAGCACAGCGCGAAGCGGACTATCCTACCGGTGGAGGGTTACAGAGCCTTCTGCCACGAGGGTTTCCCATACAAAAAACAATTTCGGACACCCCATCTCTCCAAATGTCCTTACACTTGGAGGGATAGTAAGAAGCCGGAGGGATAGGGGAAGAATTCAGATCTGGCCTTGGTCATTAATTTTCTGCTGTGCTGAGCTGTCACTATTACCGGATAGTGAGTTTCGTGGTACTTACTATAATTAGGAGTTCAGCTCCCAGTAGCTCTTTAACAAGCGCCCAGTAGGAGTTTGGTTTAGAGTCAAATGGAATACTCTGCGTCATGGATTATTATCGAACCGTATAAAAAAAGAGGGCGTCAATAGTTGACTGCTGTGTTCTTTATTTGTCCCTGATGTTAACTGAGCAGACAGCTGGGCGTGCATACTGATGGGAAATGACTGACCCTATGAGTAGCAAAGAATGCTAATCTGCATAACACAAATCCACATAATAGTCATTATGCCAGTACGCCTCAGGGTATTAATAAGCTAACCAATGGACTGACTCCTGTTGGGTGACAGTGCTCACTCTTGTACCTAGTCTAAATCCTTTGTGATTGCTGTTGGATAAATGAGTTTAGGAAGAATAGTGTTTAGGGTTCATGGAAGCACTTTTATTCAATTTACCACTCACATTTGAAAGCTAAAAGTCCATTAGTTTTGAAATCTTAATGAGGACCATGTGGTATAACAAAAAAAATGTCCATAGATTTTTTTATTTTATTTCACTTGTTTTACTTTAAATGTTCTGCACTTTTGAGGATTTTATCTCCTAAAACAGGCAAGTATAGATCCCTCACGGATCGGGATCAGGTTGTATGCACTGCGCCAGTCCGGTTTGGTTAAATATTGTGCCATGCACAGTCATTCCAGAGATGAATGGGGCCGATGGCAGTGGATATCTGTATTTCACCGTGACCTCACTAAGATTACGTTAATCGATGCAGGGCCACAAACTAGCTTAGAAGCTCGCGGAGGCAGGAGATGTGTAGGGCAGATGAACCCCTTCTTCATTTCCTCCTGAATGTAGGCCTGCATGGCTTCTGTCTCTGGCTGTGACAAGGGGAACACCCTACCTTTGGCAGGAGTGGTAACAGGCTGGTGTTAAACCTTTAAGACCAGAGACGTACCCTAACTCCATACGCGATCAACATGAGTCTGTTGATTTGCAAAGAAAAGCGGCTTTGCACTGGTAAGCCACATTTTGAAGCAACTTTTCACTGATACACAATACATTACTAACATCAAGTACTGCATATTGGCGCAAATCCACGTTTCTCTGCTACAGAAGTAGCTGGTTCGTGTTGATTGCATTTAGGGTTAAAAAGTAATGGGAATTGAAGGAATGTAAATACTGTGGCTCTAGTGTAAAAGGGTGAACAGTCACAAATACTAACACTTTTCTTTATATCAATTTTAAAAGGGATGAAACAATTAGCATTTTTTGTCCATTTTAAGGTCATCATGCACACTATACCTTTATTTTGTACTGGAGACCGTAACAGTTACCATGTATTTACACTAAAAGGTTTTCATAAAAGGTGCTTCGATTTTGAAAACTCGTGGAATGGCTAATGATGTCAGGGCGCCATCTTGTCTGCAGCTGGGTCCCCCTCAGTTAATCAGCCTCCTCCAGGGGAAGGCGTGGCAGGTCTCAATGTCAATTAATCCAAAGAAATCCTATTAGATCAGTAGAGCTTTTCTCCAGCTCTCAGGGTCAGGGTTGGCTGCGTGCATATTTGACCAAGGTTCGATCTTTAGTTTGGGGTTGACCAGGTACTTGTTTCTGGAGTGTTGCTCCAAGTCGTCCACTTGTGTAGGGAGTTCTTCAATTTGTTGTCTTTCTGTTCATTCAGGGCTCAACAGAATTCTCAAGAACATGAGAAGCAAAAAAGTCACTGAAAAGCCAATAATAGCTGAGGTCACAGCAACCAAAAATGATCATTTAAAAATTAATTTTAGAATATTTTTTTTAACCTTAAATTCATAAGAACAAATAAAAACGTGTTTTTTAATCAACACGATTCTCAGCAATGCATACATCCTGGTGGGTGCTGAACAGCTTGGGCTGTGCAGTGGTTAACCCTCTGTTATGCCTTTGTCATAATTGTCTTTTGGGCTACATATGCGCTCTCTATCTGCAAAAAAATGGGCAAACCTGTATAGAGCACACAGATGGGCCACACAAAATAGTAAGGCTGTAGACCCATCAGTGAGCCTAAAGAGTCTTAAAGCTGAGGCTTTAGATCTCTGTCTTTTTTTCTGCTATCTTTGTTAATACATTAGTGCCTAAATTGTCCAGAGAACCTGACTAAATGAGGATCAGCAGCTTAGCATTTTAGTTAGGGTTAGTGGCTGATGAAGTGTGCATTATCAGAAATCAAAGAACAATGTGGAAGCCTGAACTGTCCTCTGCTTCGCGTCGAACGGTTGCTTCCGCGGGGTGCATCAATGCTGATAACGCATACTTCGGAGGCCATTAACCTGCTCATACCATAATCACTTTTCTCACTTGCAAAATAAAAAAATATTCAACCAGTTTTTTAGAACTTTATTCTTGTTTTTTGTTTTGGATCGCTTTTTTCCCAAAAAGCAGACTATTTGTTGTGTGGTTCGGCGCTCCGACATCCAATATTGACTTCAGCGGCAAAATAAACCGATATATATGCTGATCGTCATGATGGGTCACATAAAGCCTCAGTTCAGAGAGAAAGTTCACCTCTTACTGCTTGTTTTTGTCCAGATGATGAAGAAAAAGTTTGTTTTAAAGAAGCCAGCACAGGGATACAGAACACTCAAGCTATGTGACTGCAACTTCTTTTTTAGGTGTACATTATCACTGTGGATTATCACTTTTTAATGCACACCCAGCAGCTAATCAGAATCGAGTATTCAGTTATACCATGGTACACACAGACACACACAGACACATACACACCAGCTGGCAGCAACTGAGCTTTACTTTGTTCTTGATCCATAGGCAAGGCAAGTTTATTTGTGTAGCACAATGCTTCCAGAAAGTAATTCAAAGTGACTCACAAAACAGGAAAATGCAATACACAATACATACAAATCACAATACATAATAGTGCAAAGATTAAAAAAATACATCATCAATATAAACTTTACTTTAAAAGAAGGGAAAGAGAAAATAACATGAAAAGATGTGTTGATAAGGACCCTTATAAAAACGGCTAAACAGGAATGTTTTGAGTCTATATTTGAACCTTAACACAGTAGAGGTCTGTCTCACAACCTCAGGGAGACTGTTCCAGCTTTTAGCTGCATAAGATTGAAACGCTGATTCCCCTTGTTTAGTCCTGACTCTGGGCCCCCGTAGGAGACCGGTCCCTGAGGTCCTCAGAGTACGAGATGGTTCATATGGCACTAACATGTCAGAGATGTACTTTGGTGCAAGGCCATGGAGAGACTTGGAAACAGGCAGAGCTGCTTTAAAGTCTACAGGTAGCCAGTGCAGAGACCTGAGCACATACTGATGTAATGGTACTTCCTGGTTCTGGTCAGGACTCCAGCAGCAGCATTCTGGATGTACTGAAGCTGTTTTACAGCTCGTTTGGAGAGGCTGGTGAGCAGGCTGTTACAGTTATCAGACCTACTAGAGACAAATGCATGAATAAGTATCTCCAGGTCTGGCTTTGACACGATGTTTTTGATTTTGGCAATGTTTTTCTGATGGTAAAATGCCGCTGATGTTACTGACTTGATATGGCTGTTAAAGTTTAGGTCAGAGTCCATGATTACCCCTAAATTTCTGACTTGATTTGAGGGTTTAATGGACAGAGAATGAAGGTAGCTGCTGACTCTTTCTCTTTGTTTCTGTGGACCAAAAACAATAACTCAGTCTTGTCTGAGTTTAGATGGAGAAAGTTTTTTTTGCATCCAAGCACTGATCTGTTGGATCAGATCAGTGCTATGAATCCACCGGCCCATATTCACCTGCTGTCAGTGACACATAGATCTGGGTATCGTCTGCATAATTGTGCTAAGATATGTTATTACTGTGAATTAACTGACCTACTGGCAGCATGTAGGTTGAACAAAAGGGGTCCTGGGATTGATCCCTGGGGCACATCACAGTTCAAGGCCATGCAATCTGAGACACAACCCTGAATTTCAACAAAATATTTCTTGTCTTCTAGATAGGACTTGAACCAACTAAGGGCAAAGCCAGAAATTCTAACCCAGTCTTGGAGTCTGTGTAAAAGGATCCTATGATCAACAGTGTTAAAAGTAGTGCTCAGGTCTAGCAGGATTAAGACAGGGACTCTGCCAGCATCAGTGTTGGATGTCATTAGTTACCTTGATGAGAGCATTTTTGTGCTATGATGGGGTCTAAAACCTGACTGGAAAACATCAAATGAATTGTTTATTAAGAGAAAGTCAGTGAGCTGTTGGCAAACAATTTTTTCATAGACTTTTCCTAAAAATGGCAAATTTGAGATGGGTCTGTAATTGTTTAATACTGTGTCATCAAGATTGATGATGCAGTTATTGAACCTCTCTTCAGGAGAGGTTCAATAACTGCAGTTTTAAGGCCTCAGGAAATCCATACAGGCTTTGGTTCTTGCATTTTGGTTATTTTTGTGTACATAGTTTTCTTCTTTATGTTCAGCCCGGGTGTTTTTTTTAAAATAATTTTTGAGTTGTTTGTGTATTTGCTTGTTTTTCTTCTTAACTTTATGATGCGATCAATCTTTTTACTAGTCCTTTGACAGGGGTGTAACAAGTGGTCATTGTAGCAAGTGGTCATTGCAAACACTTATAAAACATGCAAGGATAACTGAGAGTAAAGTAGGTGAGATATAGATGTGCATAGATCCCAACCCCAAATCTTGCAGACTGTGCAAGGGTCCTATAGGTGCTATTCATGTGATAAATGTGGCCCACCTGAGCATACAGCAATGACAGAAAAAATAAGGTGCATGAACCTATATTAGCTCCATCAGCTCACAACCTTGATATTTTGTGTGGGTTCTGTGTGTACCCCATACGGGTTTGCCCAATCTTTTGCTCGCAGGTGTCCCATATCTGGCCATATGAGCAGTTGTGACTAATACTATCAACAACTATTAGGGCAAAAGGGCACCAAATGACATAAGGCATACATCAATATATTCAAATATGTTAAAAATGAAAAATTGAACAAGAAAATATGTATTTTAACAGATAATGGACTGCATATTGGTCTGATCTTTCCTAGAGGTCACCTTCACACTTGCTCTCAGTACATGTTTCTCAGGCTTTTTGTTTTACCACACACAGATTAAATGAGAGAAGTGATATAACACCGTTTGAGAAGGTGCAACTGTTTTTAAATAAAATCCAAGTCATTAAAAGCTATACCCAGAAAACAGAAGGGCACAGAATAAACAGCTGTGTCAGGTCTATCAAGGGCCTGGTGGTGCAAACGGAGCAGATCATGACTGTGATGCTATTTTTCATATAGGCATTCACAGAAACCCAATACAATGACTAATGAATATGATGACCTATTGTAAGGTAGTGAATAAGGAGTGCACTTCTTGTTCCACTGAGGTCTAAAAGCCACCAAAATAAGACAAAGGATATGCTGGCGTTGTATGGTTTAAGAGCAGCTGCAAGACAGAAAGGCAGGCGAAATTCAGCAAACTGTGGCAGTTGGGTGTCATTAATAAAGCTATGTGGTGTCATTAATCATTCACACACACTGTACAGTTCTTTGTTAAGGTTCTGGGCAGTCATTTCTTTATCAGGGCATAAGCAGAGAGCACCTAGTGGCAGTTGGTATATCTCATTTTTTAGTTTCATTTTTCATTTAATACCCAACCGCAATGATTTTTTTATAGATGAAGGGCAGAGTATGTATAGTTTTGTTTATTTTTTAATATATCTATCATATTTTGCCTGTTTTCTAATCTGTTGTACAAAAAGTTTACAGCAAATGTTATTAATCATTATATTCAACAGTGATGTCTGTCCTACTACTAGCTCCAGATAGGTCTTTTAAATAGTCTGAAGGCAGTTTAATTTAAACAGCCAACCAGGGAGCTAAGTCTGTGCATAGCCATTGTCAGACAGAATTAGTGGTTTCCAAGGTTTGATTGGGTCTTGAGGACTTTTGTGGTCTCTGGCAAAAGTGGAAAAAGTGGGTTTGCTTACCAGGTTTTTTCAATTTTGGTCTAGAAGATTGGACAGAATTTTTTTTATTTTATTTTATTATATGTTTCCCACAATGGGAAATTTGTTCTCCGCATTTGACCCATCCCCTGGGGGAGCGGTGAGCTGAGCTTACTCAAGGGCCCTATAACAATAGCACATAAAAGACAACAAAAATGACTAAAATAGGAACCACATGCAGCATAAATAAATTAGAACATAGGATATTCTCGTGTACAGATGGGTTTTTGCTGTTCATTTTTTTTGTAAGATGACACCAGTTTTGTTTAGGTTGTGTTCAATGAAAAACGGTTGGTTTTGTGGAGCTTGTTGTGCGGTGATGCGGGGCTGGTCTTTAGAGCTTTCATTAATCAACACTGGCTTCACGCGAGGGATGATGTCTTTTACAGTTACAAGCACAATGCTTGCCCTTCAGGAACAAAGGTCAGGTAGT
Source organism: Oryzias sinensis (assembly GCA_037389245.1). Classification (NCBI taxonomy): domain Eukaryota; kingdom Metazoa; phylum Chordata; class Actinopteri; order Beloniformes; family Adrianichthyidae; genus Oryzias; species Oryzias sinensis. The sequence goes on from CM074496.1 coordinate 1,539,960, forward strand.
TATGCAGTGAAATGTAGTTATTGAGCTAGTTCTGAAAATGATACAAACAGTATAAAGTAAGGAAAACCATGTATGACAAAATGAGGGGGCGCTCAAATCTAACATGCTTTAGTCTCTAACATGCTCTGTACTCTAAAACAGGTTAAACAGGTTTTATTAAACAAAATTATGATCATGCCAAGTTTGACATTTACCCAAAATTAGCACATCAGACTATGGCAGACCGATTTTTCCCCAAGAATATTACTTTGCCAGTTTTTAAAGGATTGCATGGTCTATGACCTTTCTGCAGATGGAGTAGGTGGTCAAAATAGCTAGATTATTTTACATGGAGTCATTGCCTTTCCCAGTGTTCATACTGTAACAGCAATGCCTTGAAAATTCTTTGGACTAATGGGACTTTTTTGTGTGCACAACACAACCCATCCTTTCTTTTAAAGGGCACTGTTGATAGTTTTTGAGCATTTGTTGGTGTGGCTCTGCATGTACTGCATATACTCATTTGCGGACTGTCAAGACCACTTTTGAGGGATTGATAAGACAAAACTGGTAAAAGTCCTTGGAAAATGTGTCCATGTGGAGTATTGATAAGCACTGACATTTAAAATGTGGGTCATTTCCAACACTAAATTCTGTCAGTTGCAGACGTTTTTAGATAAATCTCCCATTTCTGAAATTAGGGGGGGGGGGGGGGCTCATTGGTGAGTACCACTTCTCCCAGTGACACCAGAACAAACACACGCATGACAAACTTTATAGTACCATACTAAAGGAGGTGCTGTGCATCTGTCACAGACTCTGATAGGGCATCTACCAGGTGAGGCTGCTGATGTTGACTATTTAAATTAGGAGGAATGAGGTGCGAGAGAACCACAAGGCACGAGAATTTGAGCATTTTTGTGAATTGTGCTGTCGTCTTATCATTCAACCTCTGAACTGTACTCATTTCTTCCCCAGGTTTCTTTGGACACAGTGGCCTTTCGGGCCCATGTGAACATAAGTATTGTGGTTTGGGACGTCATTGTGTGGTCAACCATGAGACCAAACAAGGGGATTGTAAGTGTCTGGATCACTGCAAGCAACACTACAAGCCCGTGTGCGGTTCAGATGGGAAGCTGTATCAGAACCACTGTGAGCTCCATCGGGCTTCTTGTCTCAGAGGTCACAAGATTACCATCATGCACAGTGAGGAATGCTATTATAAAGGTAAGAGCTCATGTGCCCCTTCTCTCGCCATGATGTATGGAACAAAGTTTGTTCTTTGCAGTTGCTAGAGATCCCAAATGTGAACAGGTGATCGTTTTTGCTGTAACTGTACTCTGGAACTATTTACCTCCACAGTCACCGATAGCTACAGATTAAGTAAAAAAAATATTTTTTTTTTAAAATGGCATTCAACTCAGAACTCCACAGTAATAATTTCCGTCATACCTGTTTTAGCTAAAACATTCCAATTGTATTTAAGGCTTATTGTATTTTGTTTAATGACTCTTACTTCATTTTATTTTGGAAAACATGTTAATAATGTATTGTATAGGGCAGTGCTTGCCAACCCTGGTCCTCTGGGCACACTCTCCTGCATGTTCTTTATTTTGCCCTGCTTATGCACGCCTGATTCAGCGCATCATCAGGCTATGTAGTCATCGAAAGCAGGTGTTGGATTGAAGAAATGAAAGACAGTGTGACCTGAGGACCAGGGTTGGGAAACAGTGGTAAAGTGTTATGCTAAAACATATTGGGGGCTCTAATTTATTTCAGTTTAAATAACTGTTTTAATAATGAAAAATAAGAAAGTAAAACATCCTCCAAACAATGCACAATTAATATGCTTTTGTTGTTCAAATATAAGTTGTGATAGAAAGGCAACATTCTCTTCAACTAATCTGCTTCTTTTCAGCATGATAAGAAATGCAAATAATGCAGTGTAAATGTATTTTAACTACAGAGCTATGATGTACACACAACTTTGGAAGGTTATGTTGCTCACAGCAAACTTGACTCCATGGAACCGTCTGTGTTTTAATTGTGTCATGCAGTAATAATGATGATGTTTATCCTTGTGGGAGGACCACAAAGGAAAAAATGAAAAGCAACATCATAATCAGAGGGTACCTTTAGTGTCGTCAACAAAATAATTACCATGCAGTTAGGGCTGGGCGATATAGAAGGCAATATAGAATTCTTTGTACTATGAAATAGTCGTTTTCATATCGGGCACTAACGATATTTATCACGATATAAACCAATAACTATATTTGTCAAATTTGAAGACTGCTCATAGGAGAAATGTATAATAATCAGGATGTTGTTTAGATTTTAATTTTTATCTCCTATTATACTTTAAACATAACAGATCCACTGAAGGAACATGATGCAACATTTTTTCAGATAACAAAGAATTAGATATATTATATATATTACAAACTAAATAGAAAATTAAAGTAAAAGCTTTCAATTTTGAAAGAGAAGATAAGTACAACAGAATGCTAAGCTTGATCAGTTCCATTTAAAAACAAAGCAATCATTCTACAAACAACTTTGTTTTTTTTTTTGTCAGATTTTAAATAACTGAAATGCCTCCACACATGGGCCGAAATGTAATTTTTGAGTCAGCAGCCAATGGATATGAATATGAACTAACCTTATTGTATTCATCAGCCACATTTCAATGCGGGCTTGTCATATTACTGTCCGACTTTGAACCGGTTCGTGTTTACTTCCAAACTTAACACTACATAGGTGAAGGGTGAAGGGTGGAGAATGTTATGTGTGCGATTGTTTGTCTCCCGTACAGACGGTAGAGAAGGAGAAGACAAAAGAAATTCAATGAGAGGAGATCTAATAGACATGACTAAGTTTACGCAAACGTTTTCTCACATTGTGGCGACTGACCCTCTAACTTTTACTTGCAACTGGCGAGTGTTATTTTGAACCCTTCAAAATAAAAGTCTATCACAATGGACTCATTCTTCTATGAAGAAAATTTTTGCAATATATTTAATTATCATTTTATCACCCAGCCCCACATGGAGTGTCTTTACCTTTGCATTTAGTTTTTATTAGTATATGTTTTGTGGAAAAAAGGAATTTTTCTTTTGCTTGAGAACTCTGATCTAAGGGGTGAAAGAATGCTGACAGAAATGTCCCTGTTGCTTGGCTGGTGTGTTCTAACCATTGACAGCTCTGGCGTTGAAAACAGCCTTTGCTTTCCTCAGCCTTTAGAATCTAAACGGTAAAAGGATTTAAAGATTTTGGCAGGTCATTTTCAATGGAGTTAAAAAAGGGGAAGTTAGTTGAATAGTCTAATGAGTTCCAGCACCCATCTCCTTAAAGAGCTGATTATTTTGATAGCTGAATGAGTAGGCGAAAGGGTTGAAGACCTATCGGCCAAAAAGTGTACAGAAGAACAATAATAATAAACTATTAAAGAAGTGAAGAGAAACAGGAACACTATAGTGTGAATGTTGACACAGCATTCACACAATTTCCCAAAACTGAACAGCTTTGGTCCAGTTACAGAAATGCTTAAAACAAGAAAAGATAAAGATGCAACTGTTTTACCAGAAGAATCATCTCTTGTTTGTCATGTGGGGGTTCATGGTTACAGAGCAACCTTTTTTTTTTTACCAACATTCACATTTGTTTTCTGTCCATAAGAAAGCACGACATTACAGGGGTTTGTAACGTGGCTGTAATCTCTGGCCCAGTACAGTCAATGGGAAATAAAATATTAGAGGGCCAACCTGAAAGGAGTAAAAGAGTTTGTTTTGAGACGCACAGCTCAGAGGCAGGAGCAGGTGCCATTGCTGTGCGTTCATATTTCCCTGGAGAAGGTTGACTGTTCCCCAGCATTGATTGCATAAACACAGCAATTATTCTTGGTCTCTGGAAACAAAGCTGTTCTCCCTTCTGTAACACAAGGCACAAATGAAGTAGGAACTCTAAACACTTTTGTTTATTCATTTTAAAGAGAATAGCTGCTAAACACCACACATGAATGATTCCTAACCTCATTTGCAAATTTTTCTCTCTCTCTTCTTTTTACTCTAAAATTATTGGATAAAGGCAGCTATTTTGGTGACTTAAGGTACATTGCAAAATATGTTACAAGTGGCTAAGAGTTAATAATTAAAGCATCCGTATCATCTCAGCTACAGAAAAAAGTCATTTTAATCAATATTTCACCTTGTAAGTGACTGTTGTAATCAGCCTTTGTTATTCTCCCTGAGCTGACAGCCACCCTCCCTCCTCCTCTGCCCCCTAAATCCATTGACAGTGGAGGATGGGTTATTTGACCACTGTCAGGCAATCAATATCAGATCAAATGGAGCAAAAAGAGGGAATAAAAGCTCTTTTTCCCCCCTCATTGTATCTCCTTCTCAGTCCAGACAGCTTGTCTTTTGCCTGTGACTGATTTGTGACTGAATGTTTCAGTGGATGAGTCCTCTTGAGAGAGGATACTGCTGCTTGCAGAGACCTAAATAAAAGTAAAAAGAAGAAAAAACAAAACAGCCGGAAGCTTTTTTGCTCCTCTGCAAAAAAAAGAAAGAAAAAAAAAATCATCTTATACATATAACATAAATATTTACAACCAGACTCTACTCAGTTTTGTATAAAAATAACTGTTCATTGTTAAAGTTATAAAATAGTATTAATGGTTAGAAAATAATACAGAACATTCAGTCAATCTGGTTATAAGTAAATTGATGTCAATAGGTTTCAGGTGATATTAGTGGGATAACGCAGTCCCAAAAGCATTTTCAATGTCTCTCTTGATTATTTCTTTATATGCTCATTGTAGAAGCTCATTAGCACTGCATCATTAAAAAATAATAAAAAAACACTTCCATTCTCTTACTGTGAGCGACGAACTGCCTTGAGCAAAAGTAGTGTTGTTTCTTTATTTTTGTAAGACACTACAATCGCAACGGCAACAAGACCCATTCCCACCAGATGCATATTTAAATAAAAACCAGCATTAAACTCCAATGTCTGCAATATTTTGGGAATACTAAGTATAAAAAAGATCAATAGGACATTCAGATTTGGCTTATATTACTGAACAAATAGCAGGCTTTTCTGCCATTATACAGTGGTATGAAAAAGTTTGGGCACCTCCTATTAATTTTCAAGATTTTTCTTCATAAATCATTAGTTGTTTGGATCATCCCTTTCTGTGAAAAATATCATATAGCAGATGAACACAGTGATATTTGAGAAGTGAAATGAAGTTCATTGGATTTAAAGAAACTGTGCAATTACTTAAACAAAAATACGCAGGTGCATAAATTTGGGCACCCCAACAGAAACAGTGCAATTCTTGTATTGTCACTCTTTTCCTCTCCCCTCCTGGGGAGTGGGAGTGCTTCCAGACTCCAGTTGGCTCATCCGTGCTCCTGTTCCTGACCGAGTACCTCGCCTTTGCTTCACTCCTACACCTGGCTGTGGTTCCTGTCTCCGGCTCGTCTCTGCTCTGTACCTGACCGAGTACCTCGTCTGTGCTTCTGCTCCTTCACCTGGCTGTGGTTCCTGTCTCCAGCTTGACTCGTGCCTTTGACTGTCCCACCAACCACGACTGGATGAAGCTCGTCTGCTGGACTTTATATATGTAGTTGTAGATTTAGATAACTTAACTCTTCTCTAAGAGTTCTGGTAAATCGCCTGTCCGTCCTGGGGGAGGATCCCTCCTTCATGTGGGCACCCCTGAGGGTTCTTCGTTTTTTCGGAATCCGTTTTTTTAGGAGTTTTTCCTTACCGCGAAGGGGGGTCTAAGAGCAGGGATGCCAGTATAGCTTAGTCAGTTTGTTAGTTCATTTTTGTATTTTCCTATTGAACTCTTTGTATTCATGATCCTTTTGAGTTCATGTTTACTTAGAAGCCCATCAAGACGACTGTTGTTGTGATTTTGGGCTATACAAATAAAATTGAATTGAATTGAACAGAAACATGCCATCAATATTTAGTAGATCCTCCATTTGCAGAAAAATGACAGCCTCCAATCGCTTCCTATAGGCCCTAATAAGGGCCTGGATTCTGGCTGAAGGTATTTTGGACCATTTCTCTTTGAAAAAATCTCCAGTTCAGTCAGATTTGATGGCTTCCGAGCATAAACAGCCCGCTTTAAATCCCACCACAGATTTTCAATAATATTCATGTCTGGGACTGAGATGGCCATTCCAGAACATTGGACTTGTTCCTCTGCATGAATGCCTTTGTAGAATTAGAGCAGTGTTGAGGGTCATTGTCTTGAAGTGTCCAGCCCCGGCGCAACTTCAACTTTGTCACTGATTCTTGAACATTGTTTGTAAGAATCTGCTGATACTGACTGGAATCCATACAACCTTCAACTTTGAGAAGATTTCCAGTACCTGCACTGGCCACACAGCCCCAAAGCATGATGGAACCACCACCAAATGTGACTGTGGGTAGTAAGTGTTTGTCTTGGAATGCTGTGTTCTTTGTTGGCCAAGCATACCGCCCCTTGTTATGTCCAAATAGCTCCATTTTAGTTTCATCAGTCCACGGCACCTAATTCTAAAATGAAGCTTCATATCCAAATGTGCTTTAGCACCTCAAGCCACTCTGTTTCTGGCATATGCGCAGAAAAGCCTTCTTCCACATGACTCTTCCATACAGCATCTCCTTGTGCAAAGTGTGTTGAATGGTTGAATGATGTACAGTGACACATTATCTGCAGCCAGATCACGTTGTAGGTCTTTGGAACAGCTCTGTGGGTTGAGTTAGATTGTTCTCACCATGCTTCGCCTATCTGAGATTTTTCTGGGCCGGCAACTCCGGGCCTTTGCTGGAACTGTGCCTGTGGTCTTCCATGTTCTCACTATATTCCTGACGTGGAAAATGACAGCTGAAATCTCTTAGCAAGCTTTTTGTATCCTTCATCTAAACTAAGATGATGAACAATCTTTGTTTTCAGCTCATCTAACAGCTGTTTGGAGGTTCCCATGTTGACATTCTACAGAGAAGATGCAAAGAGGAGAAAAACTTGCTCTTGGCCACCTTAAATACCTCTTCTCATGATTGGCTTCACATGTGTATGTAGGTCAAGGGTCAATGAGCTTATAAAACAAATTTTGTGTTCCAATAATTATTGCTAAAGGAAGTCAAATCAATAAAACAACAGGGGTGCAAAATGTACACAACTGCCTATTTTTGTTTAAGTAATTATTCCACCGTTTCTTCAAATCCAATAAACTTCATTTCACTTCTTAAATATCATTGTGTTCATCTGCTATATGATATATTTAACTGAAACTGATGATCTGAACAACTGATGATTTATGAAGAAAAATATTGAAAATTATCAGGGGGGCCCAAACTTTCTCATACCACTGTACAACATATTTGGCTAGATGTCTATTTCCTCTTGAGATAAAATTGTCTATTCTATAATTAATTAGTCAGTCATTGCTCCAATTGGCATTTTAATGCCAATCTGTCACAGGGCACACACTCACTCACACATGCACATCTAAGGATACTTTAGAGCAGGTTTCAAACTCAATTGAACAGGGGGCCAAAATCCAAAACCCATTTTAGGTCGCGGGCCGAACAGAATAAACACTTATTGAACACACTAAAACTAAACTTTTAAAATGATAAATATGGTTAAAAAATAGACATGAATGTAATTCTGGGATACATCTACTTAAACCGTAATTAACTTATAATATATTTCCCTCCATTGAAAATAAAACCCTTTCAAAATTATATAAAGTGAAGGATTTTTTCTCTTTTTATACAAAAAAAGGTTTTTAACATATTTAGTTTATGTTATGTTATTATGTTTTACCATATTCCATAAGATTTTGCTATCCATAAATATAGATCCTTTCAAAATTGTACATATATGAACATACTGCAGAACAAAACAAACAAAACCTGGAAATAGTAATAAAATTTGGCTTTTCAGCAATTACAAATCAAATCATTCCATTTTCTTTGCTCTTGTGTCATTTTATCAGAGCTGGACTCCTGGCATTGATTTTTAGCATCGAGCTGGTTAGCATTTGCTGTGTGAGATTCAGTGTCTTTTGTAAAATGTATCGGATGATACATTTGAATCGCATGATTCATCACTGCAGAGAAGGTGTCTCCACTGCTCCACAGTCCAGTGGCGGCGTGCTTTCCACCGCTGCATCAAGGCTTTGCATTCACTTGGTGATGTGTGTCTTAATGCAGCTGCTCGGCCATGGAAACCCGTTCCATGAAGCTCTCTGTGTTCTGTACCTGGGCTAATATGGACGTCACATGATGTTTGGAGCTCTGCAGAAAGTCATCGACCTCTTTGCACTATGTGCTTCAGCATCCGCTGACTCCTCTTCATCAGTTTATGTGGTCTACCACTTGGTGGCTGAGTTGCTGTTGTTCCCAAACTCTTCTATGTTGTTCTGATAAAGATGACAGTTGACTGTGGAAGATTTAGGAGAGAGGGCATTTCACCACTGGATGTGTGGCACAGGTGGCGTCCTGTGACAGTTCCACGCTGAAATTCACTGAGCTCCTGAGAACGGCCCATTCTTTTACAAATGTTTGTGAAAATAGTCTGTATATCTGAATGATGATTTTATACGTCTATGGCAAGAACAAGAGATTAGGACACCTGATTCTGATCACTTGGATGAATGAGCCTATACTTTTATTAATATGGTGTATGACTGTTATTGATAAGTTAGGTCTGTCCTTAGGTCTGTTCCATTTTAAAACCAAACGCGGCCAGAAAGATCAGTGCACAAAAGTTGTTCAAAGCAAGCAACCTCAACTTAAAGCAGGAATCAGGAACTGTGAGGAGGATGAGTTTACTTCAAGAGTGCAGACAGAGATTTTAACATCAACAGAGCATTAGAGACATTCTAAATGTGATAGAAAAGTTTTAAGATCCAGCTCAATAATATATAACCTTTATATTGCTAAAGTGTGCTTTCAAATTTTAAAACTATGTTCCTGATTGAAATATCCTCACATTGATTCCAGTCTGGTCTTTCTTACCTGGTTAAGCCATATTTGAAGGAATCAAACAAGGGGAAGGGCAGCACTAAGCTACTACCTGTCTCCTAATGTGCTCAGATATGTTACAGCTCTGTTTAGGTTAAATTAACTTTTTTGGGTACTTTGCTTGGCATGGTGTACCACCTGAACTGGTTCTTTTTGTTGGTGTAGGGATGTGAGAGATTGAAAACTCAGAGAGATTCAGACTCAGGAAAGTGTAATTAAAAGCTCGGTTGAGGTGGATAAAGACACACAGCTGCAGCAGAAGAAAGGCCAATGTGGCCATGTCTCCCAGAAACTAAAGATAGAGGAAAAATATTTCTAGTTACTTCAAGGAAAATGAAAGCAATCAATCTTACTTACTTAAGTTGTGTGGTCATAATTTTGACTGACATGAGTATGGCAGACAGCAGTGGCAGGAGACATAGTACGGTAAATGGTTAATCAGAGCTAGAGAAGGAGCTTATTAATATCCCTGTGTGTCCAGATAGAGGCAACAGTAAGTGGCTTAACCAATACCAGGGGATTTGAGGATTTAAAGAATGTCTTGAAATAAAAGTTTTCTTGCAATTATTGGTGGTGTTGAATTTTTCGAGCAGGGAGTGAGGGAAGGAAGGGATCTGTAGCCAACAATATACAGATAGATCCAACCAACTCAAAATATCTGACAGACTTGACTTTTCAAGAAAAGTGAGCCCTGAGTGGCCTAGGCAGATAGGAATGAACAACCACCTGATTTACAACTTTAGATATTGGAAATGGACCAATAAACCAGGGAGCCAACCACTATGGGAGCGAGGAGTCTGCTTTTTGCTGTTCAAATATGTACTGTGCCCATATTGATGATTAATAATCTATAGTCCAGATTAAAATGCATGAGGTCAACAGGCCTGATGGATGTGCCTGGGCAGACAGCACCAAACCAAACCAAACCTTCCAGGGTGGCAAAGAGTTTGGATCAACAGTGGCATAATCTTCGACATCATAGACCATAAACAGCCACCAGAATCTCTTATGGATTACGGATTGATAGATACAATGATTGATTGATTTCAAGCATTGTAGTCAAAGCAGTAAAGAATGTACACAGATATATCAAACTCATTACAGAACTGTTGAAATGCATAAATGAAAAAAGACAGAAAACAACAAACAAAAAAGACAATTAAATCCAGTTTGCTTAATTAAATGCAGTGATCATTAACTAAAGTCATGTAGAGCTTGATTTATTGCTTGAAAAGGTGTGGGAAGAAATATAATCCCACCTGTACTGGGTTAACACATTTTATAGTTTTACAGTTTTTGTAATCCAGTTCTGATCTTTTCAAGTTACAAAATCAAGTCCATTATAATGATTAATTATCTTCAGACAACATTAACTCATGATTTCAGTAAACAGTAACGGTACCGATATGTAATAATAATTGATTATCATTAGAACATATCATTACATTAAACCAGTATTTAATACTACACTTTGAAGATAAAGTGAAGAAAATCAGTAGCTTATTGATCGTAATTAAAACATTTCAGTGATCACTGAAAAATCCTTCTTTATCCTGGATGCCAGTAGAGTCTATAGGCATTGAATCAGACAATCCAGATAATAACTGGATAAAAGGGCAACAAGTACAACCAAACTGAAGGACATGGAGGAGAAGTGATGGTTTTGAGCAGTCTTTGCTATCCCTCACACTTTAGGTCTGTCTTGTATCAACTTTGAAATTCTTACTTCCTTATTGATAAAAGAGGAAGAAAGGGAAGCGGCTAAAATATAAAGAATACCTGGCCTTGTAAACGTTCAACCACTTAGCGTATGTTAGTATTCAAAAGTTTTGTCATCTGAAGGCTAGCAATGAATGTTGAGCACCCTCTAGTGATGTAACTCCCCCACCACTAAACTGATTGCCAGATGCTCCCGATCCCTGACATGATAGGTTTGTTCTGTGGAGGAAAGTCAAGGAGAATTCCCAACAACAGTCGTCTCAGTACCAACCTGGCACCATCAACAGGAGTGTGGTGTGGGGATCAACATTTTCACCTTTAGGGGTTTGTCTTAACTTTTCATCTAGACACTTTTAAGCCAAAGATGTAGAGGGACATGATATTAACACTTTTCCACCTTGAAAGTCTACTTTGGAGCAGGTAATACAAAGCCACCGTCATTCTGCCAATGTTCTTCTGAGTGTGACAAACCAGGATACATGAAAGAAATTTGTCTGTAACTCTCTTAGATCATTATTGAAAATATTTTAAAATAGAAGCAGCATTAGCCCAAATTACATAACTTGATACTTGAAGTGTCCACCAGGGGAAAGGAATGCCATCTTCCACTTCGGATTCAATAATGCTGTCTCTTTGTTCTGGAAAAAATTCAACACCAAAGGTCACCTTTGAGTCTGTCTTATTTACTCTTGTTGATCCGTAAAGCAATGTGCACAACCCTGGTAAAAGAGATCAAATAGCATGTAGTCATTCCAATCCCAGGCTGAGTCCTAAATTTGATACAGTAGTCATCCTCAGAACCAGGTCCTGTAAAGAGAGTTATTAATTTATCTTCAATGCTAGCAAACAGGACATCTAAAACCATCTAGTGTGTTAATGTTTCGATCCCTGTTCCCCCAGTCAACTGTTGTGTCCTTGGGCTAGACACTCCCCCCTCCTTGCCTCCAGTGTTGCTCCACTGGTGTATGAATGTGCATGAATGTCCAGGTAATGGTCAGAAGGGCTATACTGGCAGTCACACCTCTGTTATTCTGCCCTAGGGCAGCTGTGGCTGCATGAGTAGCTCACCATCACAAAGTAAGAATGAGGAGTGAATGAATAATAAATACACATTGTACGGACTTTGAGCGTCTAGAAAAGTGCAAAAAAATCAAATCCATTAATCATTATTATTATTATTGTTGTTGTTATTATTGAAAAGCTTTGAAAAAGTTTTAAACCAAGGCCAAACCTGTATGTGTTAGTCTCACACAGCAGTTTCCCTGTGGCTTTTCACCATGGAGACTTAGAGCAGGGGTGTCAAACTCATTTTGGCTATGTTCATACTGCAGGCTGAAACGACTCAATTCTGATTTTTTTGCCCCTATGCGACCTGTATCTGATCTTTTCATGACAGTCTGAACAACACAGATCCGATCTTTTCAAATGTGACCCAGGCCACTTGGGTATGTGGTCCTGAATCCGATATGTATCCAATCTTTTAAAATGCGATCTCCATCTGAACGGCCAGGCCACATGAATCCGACCCGTACGTCATAGATACGCTACAAACGTCATCATTCTGTGTTGAAGTAGGCGGAAACTAGAACATAAACATCAACCATGGTGGACGATGCTGCTGAGACCAGTCAGTGGAAGGGAAGCAAGGTCACCGATTGGATTCATATTTGGGGTGACAGCTGTATTCAGGCCAAACTCAAGGGTCTTATCGCAACTGGGCGGTTTTTGAAAATGTTTCCAGCGAAATGGCCAAGCGTGATGTTGAACCTTTCCCGCGATTACTTTTTTTTCCTTTCCGACCATGGTCAGAAGCGCGGGGGAGATCTTCTCCTCAGATTCTACAGAGCGGGTTAATAAAAAGTCAATAGCAGTTCTTCTGGAGGAAGCTTTCTTTTATTACCGTTCTCCTTCCTCCATAACACACAACATAAATGCGCGCCCCCAACACACTTCTGCTGCCTCCTTTCACTCCCTCTTGCGCTGCACGCGCTCTCTCCTCTCTCTTACACACACGGGCGTGGCCCCAGCACATCCACATCCCCCTCCCCAATTCCCTATTCCCCACAGTGGGTACAGACGATCCTGGCTCCAATGCTTTCTTAAAATGAGAATATTGTAATTGTGCTGGTTCTTTCGTGAAAATAAATGTAATAATGCAAAAAGAGCTCCGCTGTTGACAACACTGTTGTTGACATCCAATTTTAAGGTTAGCTACCACAAACAACGAGTGAATTCGTTCACCTTTGAGAACTCTTAGGCGCATGTGGGTCACTTCTGGGTCATTTCATGGTCACACAGGAGATCACAAAACTTCGCATTTAATTGGAAATGTGAACGGTCTTGCAAAAAAAATGATTTTTTTAAAAAAAATCAGAATTGAGCATTAAGCCCTGCAGTGTGAACGTAGCCTTTAGTTCGGGGGCCACATTCAACCCATCTGATCCCAAGTTGGCCCCGGATCAGTAACATAAAACCCAAAAACTTTTTTTTTTTTACCCAGTTGGAAAAAAAATGCCTCAACCAACATAGTAGCCTAATCATTTATTATTATACATTCATTCACAGAGGCCAATGGATCTCAAATGAAATGCATTTCACTTCAAAAAATTGGTTTGTTCAATTTTATACAGGCATCTGACACTGAAGCAATCCCGATAATAAACTCAAGAGGTGCTACTGAAAAAAATAAAAACCCCTTCCTAAAATGTAAATGTGCGAATAAATGAAAAATTAAACTAAATTAAACTTGCAAACATTTGTGAACATAAGAATTTGGAGTTAACCTCCTTTCTCTCCTGAAACTTCACCCCACCATCAATGTCAGGATTCAAACCCTGTGCAGAAACACATTTACTCATTCAAGTGTGAAAAACACAATGAAATGTCCAAGAGTCTTTTCCTGGTTGCTGCCTGAATTTTGTGGCAACACCTTCCTACTTCCTGACCTTTGATGGGGCGCCATCAGTGTCCAGACTGACATCACGTGACCAGTTCACTCCAACATTGTCCAGCACATTAACTGGAGAGCTGACTATGTCATAAAATGTTGTTGTGTCCAGAAACGGTGCTGTGACGGTCTCTGCAACACCTCTAATAAATATGCACAGCTGTACATATCTGTGATGTTGGTGCTTTCATCAATAGTGACTGAAAATGTAATAAATGACTGGATTCCTTCATTTGGTGCCCAAGTCTTCTCAGGGATGTTGTATCTGATCGTGATCCTTGACAGACACATGTTGGCAAAGGTCGACTGCTTTTCAGGGCACAAGACTTCTGCAGCCTTCAGCATTTTTCCATAAGTTCACCATCCGAAAATGGTTTAGATGTTTGCTCCAACTTGTCTGCCATCACTGCTCCATCACTGACATCGCGGCTGCAGTAAATGCAGACGGTTGGTAAAACTTCTCTTTTCTTAACTCCAAATGGTGAAACGTTTCTTTATGGTGAGTCTCATAGTGGTGCTGAATGTTATATTCCTGCGGCCTGTTGATGACATACCAAGCATGCAGGTTTAGCATTCAGCTCCGTGAACAAATGAAACTCTGTCCATTTTTCCTGGAAAGCTCAGCACGCCACTTCAACCGTTTCTTTCTTTTTGACAACATCTTGGTTATTAGTGTGTGATTGCTGATCATTTTTATAACAACATAATAGTGGTGAGGCTCGCGGGGAACCAAACTGCATCTTACCCAGACACAGAGCTGCTAGGTTTTGCTTTTAGCACGCCCAGAGATTTGCTGTTTCACCGGTTTTGATTTTCCTTTGCTCCCCCTAGTGGTGAAATTGCGCATTTCGGTTATTTAAAAAAATCATTACTCACCACAGGAATGGACTAGAAACAAGCTTTGAAAAAAAAAAAACATCATTATAATTTTTACTCTTCATGACTAGGCTGGATTGAAGCATCTGGCGAGCCCGATACCACAAATGTATGTTTGAAACCCCTGACTTAGAGGGAAAGTAGGAGGATTGCAGAATGAAAAGAATCTCACCTTGTACTATAAATAAATGGTAATGGTAAATGGCGTATACTTGTATAGCGCCTTTCTTCCTACAAGGACAAAGCGCTTTACAGTCACAGACCCATTCACCCAGATACACACACACACATTCACTCACACATTCACACACTGGTGGCGGCTCCGCTGCCAAACACAGGCGCCCACCTACCACCAGAGGCAAAGTGGGGTTCAGTGTCTTGCCCAAGGACACTTCGACTCATGGGCGTGCAAGGCGGGAATCGAACCTGCAATCTTATGATCATGGGTCGACCGCCCTACCGCTGCACCACGGCCGCCCTGAGATAGATGTTTATTGGATTGAAAATTTTGATTTAGGGAAACAAAGTAGTTGTGGGAGTCATGAATGAATTGTTCAATACTGAAGAGTCACTTTACCGACTCATGAATTCCAATTCATCACTGACTCAGTAACTGACTTGTCCCTGCTCCAGTTAGCAAACTACACTTGTAGAAAAAATATCCAGTTTATTTTTCCTTAATTTTATCGTATTTATTTTTATTGATTTTTTGTGTGCTAGAAATTTTATTTTTTTCTTAAGAAAGAAGGAGAAATGTTTCCCTTTTTGCAAATCTATTAATTTTCCTTTTTTCTCACAATGACACGGATTGTTTTTCAATCATTTTAGTTGTTGAAATTTCCCACTGTTGAGCTGCATTTTGTGCATTTCTAGCTGATTTATTGAGTAACTGGATGGTTTTTTAGTCTTTTCAAGTTCTTTTCATGGTTTAGCAATTATGTTTGCCAATTTATGTAATGTTTACCCAAATAGAAACTTTAAATCCTTCAACTATTCAAACAACTTCAACAGTTTACTAATTATTCTTGCTCAGGAAAACTTTAAAACCTTTAGCAATTTTAGCATTATGCATAACTTCAGCAATTTAAGCCAAGACCTTTGGCAAATTAATCAACATTTTCTGCATTTTCAGCAAACAGCTACAGCATTTTCAGTTTCCACATTCAGCGTAACCCTTGTGCTATCCTAGGCACTTTGACATTGGGAGTGGGTCATCTAGACCCACTAGACAGTGCTCTGAACCTTTTTTCTTCAATGATTTGTGATCTTCACTGGTGTCCATTGATTACATGAAATCTTTCCACCTTTATCCACCTTTGTCATGGTAGGAAGAACACGTCAATGCAAGGGTGGGGTCATCTCAGATAGCACAAGGGTTAAAGCATTCACACATGCATTATTGTAGTAATGCATGTGTCTTCTTTTTTTTGTATGTTTAGTGTTAACGCTGCCAAAGTTTTCTTTGTCTCTGTGAAACACTTTAAGTTGTTTGGATAATGTGCTTAGAAGCTTTTTTCCTTAATAAGCACAAATGAAATAAAGACCACAACTAATTAATAATATGCTGAAATAAAGATGAATTCTATTAGGATATGATAGTTAAAACATCAATAAATGCCCTCTTTAATACATTGTGTTAGACTAAGTAAGCAGCTTTGCACATAGAAAATTTTAAGTCTCACACAGTCAATAGGATATTAATTCAGCAAAAAAACAGGTTGATTTTTATGTTTGCACAGACATGGAGGAAAAGTCTTGATGGGAAAGTCTAAGGAACAGGCATTTTATCTTTACAGCTGTAAGTAATACGGTTCCCCGGGGGTTATGTCTGTATCCGTGTTTGTCTTTTATTAACAGCTTTATTTTTCTCCACAAGGTAAAAGATAGACCAGCTGTGCTTGTTTACAAATGTAAATTAAAAAAAATGTTTAACGTCTAGACATTACAATAACTATTTGGAACTGACTAATGAAACCAAAGAATACTTGCACTTTTAAATCACTGTAGCCTCTTCTTATTTGGCCCTTTACATTTGTTAGAATTTCTCCAAAGGCAATCACACCTCAGCACAAGTTCACGTAATAAACTAGTCATAAACTGTATTTTTTGCCAATTATTTGTTCATTTTTTTAAATAAATGGTCTAAGCCAAATTGATGACACACCAGCTTTTGTAGACTCCAGTGACTTCCACGATTTTGCCCTTACTGTCCCATCTGTCAGGATAAACAGTGACTAATAAAATGGTGATGAGTCGATAACTATCGTGTCACAATCATTAATCAGCCAAATGCACTTTGCTGCTGTCTACAATCTCTGAAATTAATTTCCTTTTAAATACAGGTAATGTGATCCATTTCAGAGGCTTTTTACAGAATTCTAGTGCAAACATAAAAGCTATGATTCTTTTGTTTATTTTTTATTTTTTACTACACTTGTGGTTATTTTGGTGTCTTCATTAGATAAAGTGTCTCTTGCGGTCCTCCATAATTCACCAAGTCCTCCAGAATTATTCAGAGTAACCTCACCTTGTTCACAGTTTTTGTTTGCCGGGATATTGGTGAATTGACTAGATAAATGGAAATGTGATATTTTACTTAGTTTTTTATGACACTCCCTTCTTATTAACAGATTAAGAAGATCCTGTCAGGCTATTGAAATCCTTTCTGCTTCCATTTCTGTAAGGATATTAGTGTGAAAATGATCATCTCTGATATTCCATGTTTTACCAGACCTACATTTTCTGACTGAGAATAATTAGTGTTATGTTCTATTTGAAGTTTGGAATGTTATGTTACACATTTTTCAAACATCAGTGCTGTTGGGGAGTTTTTATCTGGCAAACAGCCAGCTTTCTACAACAGTTTGTTGAGTCTGGCAGTCTCTGACTCTGATGCTGTTGAACCAGCTCATAAATACAGTTCAACGCCTTGCTGCAAACAGTAAAGGACTTGGATTTCCCACTTTGCTTTGTCCTTTTTTATAAACAGCCTTGGTGTCATATTTTCAGCCCAGAGTGTTTTCCAGGCAAACACTGGTGTCTGTAGTTCTTTTTCACTTCCTCTCCTAGGATAAAAATTGTGTTTTTCCTTTTCCCACATCGCCCAAAATCTACAACCACGTCTTTCGTCTTGTTGACAGGTAAAATGAGCCGTTTGCTCCCACACACAGTCTACATTGTTTAAATGGTCTCTCCTGCATCTTTGCTGTTGCCTGTTTTTACCCAGGGCCTTAGAAACTGGCTATATACAATTCCAAACCATTTGTGTCAGAAATACAGTATGAAATTGAAACTGTACCGACTTTAATGATTAAAAGAATGTTTATATTTGGTATTTTGACATTTGTTTTGGTTACTAGAATGATAGAAAGAAAACATTATTTTCTGGTTATTATTTAATTTAGTCCTACGATAGATGCTGGAATCAAGACAAATATAACCAACTAAACCACTACTAATCATCCTCCCTGCCATCAAGGACGTCGCTGGATTGACTTGCAGAACGGCCAATCGAGTATCTTCCATTACATAATTCAATCGACACGCGTGTTAACCTACACTAAGCGCCAGGCTCTGCTAGCAGATATAGGGTTCTTCTTTTTAAAGGCTGCGTCTTTAAAAATAGGGCTTTTCGAATTGTCAGCCTTTTGTTTTTAGCTTCTTCCATGAAATTCATCAACAGGCTCTTTGTATAACACTCCCGTGGGCACAGTCAAGAAAAACATGCTCATGAAGCATCATAGCTCAGGTCCTCTGGAGAGTGTCTCCTTTAACGACGCGTCTGCATGTTTCCTACAGGAGAAACTCCTTTGAGCTCACACGGTGCACAACAAGGCGCCTTTAGAACCGTCCCCTGTTTTTCCAGTGTCTCTTAATGATTCTGTGGCACCAATAATGCTGCAACCTCTGTTGGAAAGCTGGCACTGTCATTGACAGCCGTGCCAAAGAACCGGGTCCTCATTAAAATCCAGAATCATTAGGTTTACAAGGACATTCAGGATGCTGTCACCTGCACCGTGCCAGGGCGTGTGAAGTTAGACTGTGTGCATCATGATGTGCTTTTTCTGGATTCAAAAGGACATTTGAAATACTTTACATGTTTTTTTAAATTACTTTTTTTTTTTAAATAATTAAACAAACACAAAGCCTGGACTGAAACTTTGAATGTTCACTGTTCAATGAACTGAACTTGTGAGCCAAGTGGAGATAAAATGCTTATGAGATTGAAATAGTTCTGCCGGTCATGAGCTGCAGTGATTGTATCGGGCTGTACTTTTTTCTAGCTGTGGTTTAAATTAAATCTGCTTCATATTAATTTCAAAACCTGACACTGATGTATATCAATGAAATAAAACAAAGTAATTACATAACTTTATTTTATCTCAGATACACTTAAAACAGAAGTCACAGAACAGAAAGCAGCTTTTTTGGATGTCATAGTGGGTGGGATGGACCCAATACACATCTTTGTTTCAAACAAAGCTGAAGATCAATGTAAAAATGCAGACAATTTTATGCATATGCATATTAAAAGACCTGCAAAATGTTCATTTTTCTAGCTTTTAAATGATATCTAAGGTTTCATTTGTATTCATTCAGTTAGAATCATATTTCAATTGTTGCAGTAGTCCATTTTAGCAAACGTTATAAATCTTTCTCTGAAACAATGTAATAACTTGATAAATGTCAAAGATCCAAAGGTCCAAAAACATGCTTCATAGGTTAATTGGCAACTCTAAATTGTCCATAGGTGTGAGTGTGAAAGTGAATGGATGTGTGGTTGAAGATATTCTACCCTGCGACAGACTGGCGACCAGTCCAGGGCACCCCTTGCCTACGCCCAAGTTGCCTGGATAGGCAAGTGAATAAACGGTCAAGAAGATGAAATGAATGAATGTCAAAGATTATTTGCCCACTGAATGAATGTTAACGGCTTTGTGCTGCTTTTTGTAGCTTCTACCTCCACAACGTTGTGACACCAGATATCACTTTCGGGTCCAGAATGACTTCATAGTCTTGAAATGTTGACCTGACCAACACGCTGCTTTTTGGGGCTTCCTATGTTTTGTTGTGTGTGTGTGTGTGGATTGGGGGGTCGCGCTGCTTTTAGGCAGGAGGAAGTTTCTCCGAGTTTAATCTCTCCAGCTGCATCAGCTCCTCTAGACAGACATGGGCCCCTGCCACACCCCAGATACACAGGGACCCCTTGCATGTTTAAAGTCCAGGGCTACACGCCTAGGAAGCCCTTACCCAAGTGTAAGTGCAGCCACTGTGAGTGTGTTCACTTTGAATGCTTCTGAAATGGAAATGGAATCTTTTAGATATTGTAGATGTTTCTGTTATTGCTGCTTATGGTTTTAAATCTTTAAATATTTTGAAGTTGTAAAGGTTACACGCACGGAAAAGTTGGATTCTGGCCTTGTAAATGTAATTTCTTTATATCGTGATATTGAACTCAAAAAAACTCAAATGTCATGTCTCTAAAGAAAGATACAGTTTTAAATTTAGATCACCTTTTATTACTTTGTGCAGAGCCCATGTCCTGACATGAATAAAGTAAAAAATATCTGGTTCTCACATATTAATATCTTGTTCCCAAATAATAATGTTTCGTTCCCACAAAACAATATTCCTGTCCCTCGAAATAATTAATTTGTGCGAATAAAATAATTATTCTCGTCATGAGTCATTCATAAACACGGATGTTAGCGATACTTGGATTTACAGCAGAAACCTTTACATTTGTCTGTAAGGCAGACAGTCTGTGTGTGTCTCATTACATTGCATGGAAAACACTGCGAATGTTTAGAGATCAGATTTATAAATTTTAAAAAACACAGAAGTATCAGTAATCATGTCTCCATGCTGCGTTCATTCACATCCCGGTACACTCTCCGTCCTGCCGCAAAAGCTGCTTTCTGCTGCTACATCTGTGTCTCTGTGACCCACATTCATTCAAGAGGGGAAAAATAAGAACAAAAAATATCTATTTATTATTGTTTCAATGAAAATAAGAAAAATATCATAATATTTAGGATGCCCAAGCTTGCTGCTTTCTCGGTTTTCCAGACATAGCTCGCTCAAGCTACGAGCTATTTGCGTTCGCGGAGCTCTTATGCTTGTCATTCCGGCATTCGGGCAGCTGGTTGGCCGGTAGACGGACACCAGATATTGTAGTTTAGGGTCGAATAGGAATAATAATATTCAGGACTTGTCTTTTATTAACGTACTCCTTAGCAGTCGCTTAACATCCTAAGGCTACATGCCCCATATCCCATCATGCATCACACATATCCCATAATGCATCTCGATCCCCGTGGCCCTTTAACCGACGCATTCAAATACAACAGGACAAATGATAGGCTACGAAGCATGTAGCGATTATGTTAACAAAAGACAAGTCCTGAAAATTATTATTCCTATCTTCGACCCTAAACTACAATTTCAGCTTGCTGTCTTTCTACCGGCCAGCCAGCTGCCTTAATGCCAGCATGACAAGCAAAAGATCTCAGCGGCGGGCCGGAGCTTGTAGGAGCTTTTCTCTGGGTGGGCTAGGGCTTGCACCCTCTGTTCCCCTTGTACATGTGTTGTTGCTCCCTAAAAATCTCTTGATGTACAATTCATTTTGTTTTCGTCCACTACCTCTCTGCTCTCCTGCATTCAAGTTTCATGGCTCTGATTGGTTCGTTCCTCCAGGGTGCTGTAGCTTTAGTTTTCACAGTTTGGGTTTTAAGTGGAGCTACAGCATCACTGGATGAGTTTAGTTTGTTGTTAAAATTTTCAACCATAAAACCTTTCTCATAACTTCATTTATTCCTCTATATTTTCCAAAATTTTGCATGTTTCCCATATTAAAAATGGACCCCAGTAAGGGTTTAATCCCACTCCTGAGGAATCATTTCATCTTTTTAATCAGTCCAGTCAGAAACTCCACTGCCACCTCTCCTAAAATTGTTCATACGTGCCTTTTTCTTTTAGTCTCTTGTCATCCTTGGTCTTTGCTGCTTCCTGCTCCATAACAGTCACCTCTAACACATTTCTCAAACCTCAACTCTACGAGTTCTCCTTCCGTCTTTCAATCACACTTGTAGAACCCTCAGAGCATTTTCATCGCTGTTCTTGATCATCCTAACCCGCTGAACATCCTTGCATTTCTGTTTCACTCTCTTACCTGTACAGATACACCTCTCATTCTTTTGTATTTAACCTGCCATACAAGTCCTTATTTCACCTTTTGCCACCTTCACTTTCACCTTGTGCTACATCTCCCTGGACCGTGTCTGATGTCTTTTGTCCTCTCAGAGTACTACTTTTTCTTATCGAACCTTTTCCTCCTAACACACTCCTGAACTTCTTGATTCCACCACCAGGTCTTCTGATCTGCTTTCCTCGTTCCAGATAAAACACAAAGTACCTTCCTCCCAGTTTGTAGATCTCCCAAAGTTTGTTTTAACTCTTCAGTAAAAGCCAAACAGCACTCTTCTTTGTCAGCTTCAACCTCTTGGTTCTCTGCTCTGCCATTGTCCTCTTCATCTTCCTAACTTGATTCACCCTCCACACAACCATCCTATGTTTTCTGGTTCCACTCTACCCAGCCATTGTTTTGTAGTTTCAGATTTCAGCTTTTTGAAGTCCTATATTTGAAGTTTGTACTGTTCTCTCTTTTCAAAAGAACATTCCACTAGAACCCTGCTGGTCAACAGCACTGGTGACAGTTGATGTTAATCCTTGCTATGACAGTTTTGTTTTTGTTTGCATGATTAACTCACCTTGGACAACTTATTACTGTTCATGGTGAATAATTACTAATTCAGTTATTAATTACTAGTGCTTTTTGAATAAACGCTTTTTTGTGAATTAATTATGAGCTCTTGGCTGCATGGTGGTGCAGTGGTTAGCTCTCTTGCCTCACAGCAAGAAGCCCCCCGGTTCAAGTCCCGGCTGGGGGACCTGAAACAGGACATCAATGGGGGACCCTTCTGCGTGGAGTTTGCATGTTCTCCTCGTACATGTGTGGGTTTTTTCTGGGGTCTCCGGCTTCCTCCCTCTGTCCAAAAACAGGCTTCATAGGTTAATTGACAACTCTAAATTGTCCCTAGGTGTGAATGTGAGTGTGAATGGGTGTGTGATTGTGACCCTGCAACAGACTGGTATTCTGTCCAGGGCATCCCCTGCATTCACGCATATGTGGCCTGGGATAGGCTCCGGCAGCCCCGTGACCCCAAAAGGGAACAAATGGAAAAAAGTGAATTAAAAGCTCTGAAAGAGACATTTATTACCACAGCAAGGCAGATGGAAAATACTTGTCCAAACCTTAAAGCTGCAACCAGTCTTTTGCACCACCATAAATAATCAAACAGAGGTTTTTACAATAAAAGAAAAAAAAACGTAAACATATGTAAAAACACAAAGTTTAAATCTATGTATTAATGCAAATAAAAACATAGTGTGAGGGTTTCAAGCTAGTATGATTAATTTATGATGACAAAAAACATCCACCTCAGCTGGAAGGGGTTAAAAGCGATGCAAACAACATAGACATTACAAATTTTATAAAATAATGAAAATAAAACCAGGAGCTGAGCTTGGGTCTCAGTGGGCTGGTAATAAACTGGTTCAAAACATATTTGGAAACAGGAAATATTTTGTGTCAATTGGTTACTTCACATTTCAGCCAACGGAAATTACATGTGGTGTTCAATTCAATGCATTTTATTTATATAGCCCAATGTTATAACAATAATCATCTCATTGGGCTTAATACCGGCATTGTATAAGAACATGAACAAGGTTTTTCCAATCTTCTATTTTCCACATTTGGTGAGTCTGTGTGAATTGTAGCGTCAGTTTCCTGTTCTTAGCTGACAGGAGTGGCACCCGGTGTGGTCTTCTGTTGCTGTAGCCCATCTGCCTCAAGGTTGAATGAGTTGTGTGTTTAGAGATGCTCTACTGGCCATTTTCCTCTGACCTCTGGCATCAACTGAATAGAAATAACATTGGTTGCAATATTGTATTATCTTTAGATAGATATAGATACAAATATTAAATTATTTTTCTTAATGGAAATTCTTTGTTTTTTTTTTTTCTTTAGTAACATTTGCACTTAAATACCTGAATATATGAAAGTTGTGATCCCCCCCCCCCCCACACACACACATTTTTTTAATGCAGTAGGTTGCTGATATCAAATCAGTCATTTCAGCACCTTGCTCTGACCTATCAGAGTCCTTCCCACTAGAGTTTTGCTCCAGTCATTTGAACCGGTGATTTTTTCTGAGGATGTTGTCAATCACATGCAGCCATCAGGCTCTCCTCTGGATGCCGCCCCCATCACTTTTTTAAACAAATTTTCTCCAGCACAGGGCAGTCAATCCTCACTATTGGAAACACTAATCTGTCTTTGGGTGCCGTACCTGCAAGTTTCAAAAATGCTGTTGTTAAACCCCTGATTAAAAGACTAAACCTCGACCAATCTGATTTGGCCAACTTTAGGCCAATTCCTAGGTTGGCCTTTCTCTCTAAGATTTTGGAAAAAGTTGGAGTCTTTCTTTAAAAGAAACTGTCCTGGAGAGTTTCCTGTGTTGGTCAAAAACCCTAGACAGCACAGAATTTGCACTGTCGAGGGTTTTTAATGATAAATTCTGGGCCACAGACAAAGGGAAAACACCGAGTTCCCTTTCATTGCTACGCTGACAATAGTCAGATTTATTTCTCAATAAGGAAAGGTTGCTCCATTACAAAACTACTGTCTTGTTTGTAAGACATCGAATACGGGATGGCACTAAGCTTTTTAAGCATCAATGATAAAAAAGGCGGAAGTGATAGTGTTCGGCCTAAGCAGTTCATGTGGCTCCTCCACAGTGGAGTTGGTCCCTTGGCTCCACATCAAAAAGCGTCTCAGTCAAACCTAAGTTTTTAAATGGACAGTCATTTTAAACTCCCTTCCAAATTTGCTCAGTGGTAAAGTGAAGCTTCTATATAGATTACTGCAATTCTCTTTATTTTGGAGTTAGCCAGTCATACCTCTCACGTCGCCTTCTGGTCCAGAATGCTGCTGCTTGGGTTCTGGTTGGTACACTTAAGCGGGACCGCGGGACCACAACACCCCCCTCTTGGAATTTAAAATCTTCAGATTAAACACAGTTGAGGTGATTACTGAATGAGGAACAGCTGGAGAGTACGGATACAAAGAACAGTGGCTGTTGGGAGATGTAGTGTAAGAAACGGAGGACAGCTGAAGGTCTCATATTTAGGAGACGGCTTCCTCTGGTGGTCATGGGGGGAAACAGAGACTTGACTCCTGAGACTCTTTTATAGTTTTTATTGGTTTGCTTTTGCTTTTATCTTTTGTTTTCATGTTTTTTTATGACATTTAATTGTTTTAACCTCTCAGTGTTGTTGTTTTTAAAATCTTTCTGCATTTTTAATGTCTGGCGCCTTGTTTGACTGCGGTCCTTTTAAGGTGCCAGATTGTAGATCTGTAGATGTTTGTATATTTTGTACATTAGATTATTGTTGTTGTTATTATTATTGGTCGTTTGCACTGCGGGTTGAGAGGAAGAAAATTCCATCTGTGCTGTATATCATGTGCATCCAGTATATTGGGGAACAAACCTGACTTGAACTTGAACAAATAGTGTTATGAACACATCAACCAAAGAAATGAAATGTTTTGGTGAGTGGATACACAGAACAGGTAACTTTATTCTGAAACTGCTATATTGTGTTTTTTTGTTTTTTATGAAACATCTCAACTGTGACACTCACCCCAAACCAATCATGGATTTAAAATGAAGCCTCTGTCACATTCCAACCTTAGCTTTGATATTCAACACCCAAAGCTGTTTGTGAAATAATGTCTTTTATCATTTTTATGACGCATCCCACTCTAACCTCCACCTATTGAACAAGCATAGCATCTATTTACATGCTAAACTGTTTATGCTGTCAGTTTGTTGCTGTTTTTTAGTGATTCAGTTCAGAGAAGTGGGATTTTTGTGGGTTTCTCCACCAAACAACCACTAACTGAAGACTTTGATCGATGAGTTTTTATGTAGCTCGCTCAGCTTGAAAAGCAGCCTGTAATCATTTTTATTTATACAACTAAGACGACTATTATTCCATCAAAGATGTGTTCAGAGGACAGGCACACAGATCCCAAACAATCAGATGACAAATGGGCCAATTAATCATCTTTTCTGCGTTTGCCCCTGGAGGCTGACTGAGGCGCTGACGAGGCATTATCATTTCAACTCTTCTCAAAAAGCTGAGCCAATTCAGCCAAAAAATGGTAACCTAAATGTTTTCAATGATTCAAAAGTTGTTCACAGTTGGAATAAAGTTGTCCATTTCTCTGTGGCAACATAGTTATGCTGTTTTTCTTGTATGTTATGTAACTGTTGTAGCTATTTGTTGCTTTATGCCATGTAAAGGCTAATTAATGTAAAGATGATTAAGAAACACACTATATATTGAGTTATATAGATAAAAAATAAACTAGGCTCCTGAGATTTTTCGCAGCTGGCTAAAGGCTTCATTCCTCTTATGATTTTTTTGGATTTCTCAGCAACCTTAATTTCTTTCCTTTGCTTATAACTACTTTATTTATTCTGCTTATCAATCCCTGTAAAGGTTTATAAAAATAGAGGGTGAACAACAGCTGTCAATACTGCCTGAAGCTATTTTACTGCGAGAGTGATGGAGAGAAAGGGAGTGTGGTTGGAGAGCGATAACGCTGGGTGTTGCATCGTGGGCGTTTTTAAAAAGTCAAGCTGTAAATTTCTCTATGTTTAGTTCAACTCATTAGACAGACTAAACTGCCAAATGTGTTGAATTTTGTCATGCTATGCTGGGTGACATATGCACAGTACTATTTTAAAAGAATGAAATGAAAATTAGATTGACAACCATAGAATGTGAGCACAATTATTTATGGCTTGGCATTATAATCTGCACTTTTGTTTTGTTTTATTTATTTATTTGTTATTATTATTTCATTTATCACTAATCCAAAAAAAGTAAATAAAAACAGAATATACAACAATGCTGGATGTGATGGATGGTTGCCAAAAACCCACAAGGGGCTTAACATGTGGCAACCTCCACAATACGTCTATAAACTAGAGAACAGTACCGTAAAGTACAAAGACATGCCATATGGAAAAATACCATTATTAAAAAGGAACCTTTTTAGAGATTTTTTAAACCGAAGCTTAGAAAGGTTTTGAAAGAGGAAGGAAGACTGTTCAAATTTTACATCCTCTATATAAGACACTAACTGTGACTGAGTTATGCGAGAGAAAGGTGCTATGATGAGACAGCCACCCCAAGTCGGGAATTCATGAAAACTTTTAAAACTTTAAAACTTTAGCTTAACTTTAAATTCTTAAAACATAAATATGAACCAACAAAGCCAGGAAAAAATAATAATTAGAAATAATAAATCAAATTGTTCCGTTTTCTTTGCTATTTTGTCATTCTTTTAGAGCTGAACTCCTGACATCAATGTTTAGCTATAAGTTAATTTCTGCATGGTGTTTGATGTTCTGTGTAAACATGTGTGTGTCTCTGGTCCTGTGTGTGTCTCTGGTCCTGTGTGTGTGTCTTTGGTCCTGTGTTCGCCTCTGGTCCTGTGTGTGTCTCTGGTCCTGTGTGTGTCTCTGGTCCTGTGTGTGTCTCTGGTCCTGTGTGTCTCTGGTCCTGTGTGTGTCTTTGGTCCTGTGTGTGTCTCTGGTCCTGTGTGTGTCTCTGGTCCTGTGTGTGTCTTTGGTCCTGTGTATGCCTCTGGTCCTGTGTGTGTCTCTGGTCCTGTGTGTCTCTGGTCCTGTGTGTGTCTTGGTCCTGTGTCTGCCTCTCTGGTCCTGTGTGTGTCTCTGGTCCTGTGTGTGTCTCTGGTCTCAGTGTGTCTCTGGTCCTGTGTGTGTCTCTGGTCTTGTGTGTGTGTCTTTATCCTGTGTGTGTCTCTGGTCCTGTGTGCTTCTGGTCCTGTGTGTGTCTTTGGTCCTGTGTGCCTCTGGTCCTGTGTGTGTGTCTCTCTGGTCCTGTGTGTGTCTCTGGTCCTGTGTGTGTCTTCTTTTGGTCCTGTGGTTCTGCCTCTGGTCCTGTGTGTCTCTGGTCCTGTGTGTGTCTTTGGTCCTGTGTATGCCTCTGGTCCCAAAGGCCTCTGGTCCTGTGTGATGTCCTGTGTGTGTCTTTGTTCGTGTGTGTCTTTGTGAAACATATCAGAGGGATTTATTTATTTAAAAACCTGTTACTCCAAAAAAATATTTGGCATTTTCCTAATCTTCTACTTCATAAACAAATGATTCATTGTTTATTTATTGTCTGAAATGATTTATAATGCTATTATCACGAACTAAAAACAACCGTAAAATTAATGTATATGGAAAAAATACAGACAAGTATTAAAAATGTCCGCAATAGTTAGTGAAGAATGACATTATTAGAATGCCCCACTGGACATGTCAGAACCTGCTACCCGTGCCCCATGCAAAGCACAACCCTGGTTTGTTGAGAACGACACTCACCAGCCAAACAGCATTAACCTCACTTCTGCTCACAGCTCCCTCACTTATGGTGAGCGATTTAACACACCCGAGATTCCCATGAGTCTTAAAAGCTGAAGGCGGGGTTCACCCCCAGATTGCCACAATATATTGATTTGCTATATGAGCAGTGCTATTTTTAGAGCATTCACTGCGGGCGCCACAAGGGGTGCTCGGGGTGCCCGTGGGCACAGGGTTGGTGACCCCTGGTTTAGATACTCCAATGGTCCGGTTGACTAGGTGTGATCCTTGAAGCCAGATTAGGACCTATCACAGAAAAAAAGGAGTAAAATTTTGCAGGAATTTGGCGAGGGTCTGAAACAAAATTATCATAAACCTGAAATTCGTTGGATAGCTGCTTTTTAGTAGTGTTTTTATTCAGTATTGTGTTGATAGTTTTCCAAAGGCAGGCAACATTGTTTTTATGCTGGGATAACTACACTGACCAAGAATATAAACACAACACTTTTGTTATTGCTCCCATTTTTTATGGTATGAACTCAAAGATGTGAAACATTTTCCACATACACAAAATAACCAGTTCTCTGAAACATTGTT
The DNA here is from genome assembly GCA_037389245.1 of Oryzias sinensis. NCBI lineage: Eukaryota > Metazoa > Chordata > Actinopteri > Beloniformes > Adrianichthyidae > Oryzias > Oryzias sinensis. The sequence goes on from CM074496.1 coordinate 1,568,616, forward strand.
CACGGGGGATCTGTCTAAATTTAGATAGTGAGCACTTCTCCTTTGCCAAGACATCCTGACTTCGCAGGTAAAAGCATGTTATCAAGATGCTGGATGGGACAGCATTATTATTGCACAGGTGTGCCTTAGACTGGCCACAAGAAAAGGCCACTCTGAAATCTTCAGTTTTGTTTTATTGAGGGGGTCAGGGGACCCAGACAACCAGTCAGCATTCAGTTTGACTCACCATTTGCTCTCATAAAGTGACATCTCTTTGGTATAGAGTTGATCAGGTTGTCTATTGTGGCCTGTGGAATGTTGGTCCACTCTTCTTCAATGGCTGCGGTTGCTGGATATTGGCAGGAACTGGAACACCCTGTCGTATACGCCGATCCAGAGCATCCCAAACATGCTCAATGTTTGGGATGCTGATAAAATACTGATAAAATAAATCACAACCAACTCAGTTTTGAGCTCGCTGCCTTTTTAAAACACACACTAGCATGCATGTTTTATCGGGTATGTGTTAACGTTAAATACAGAAAAAACACCAGAACTAAAACTGCGCCATTGAAGTGCTGTTGTATTGTAAGTAAAGGAGTGTGTTATGGGAAATACTGTGGCTTTAATTGTGTGTTTGTGTGTGTGTGTCTGGCAGGTCAGTGTGTGGTGTGGCTCTTTGACTATCACAGTTAGAAATGTCGGCTCTTGGTGTCAAACTTGTTCGCCACCCCTGTTGGAGGCTTTAATAGAAAAAACGGCGGATTAAAACGTTAACCAACAACCCAAGACCAAGGTAAGAAAGTGCAGCGGGTTTTTTGTGCTGTGTTTTTTCTCATGTGAAAAATCACGCATTCGTTAACGTTTTAATCCACGTATAGCCGCCAAGTTTCTTTTCTATTAAAGCCTCTAAATGAAAGTCCCGCCCCGCTGCCTCGCCAGATTTGACATGCTAAATGCAGCCAATCAGATCAACAAACGGGGAAGTGAGCGTGCAGGATCACGGCTCAGTTAGGATTGCAGGCGTGTAGTTGTAAAATACGGGGTCGCTCGGGTTAGAATTGTGCTCGCGTATTGTAAGGTTCTCACCAGTTCCTGAATACGCCGCTCAGTTGTCTTTACGCCCTTTCACTTTATGGCAAAGATGAAACGCCATAGCTGGACAGTAAATTCAAAGTTGTTGAGTTAGAGAAGTTATAGTTTTTTTTGTCCCAGTCTGTGTACGGCTGAAAAGACTTGTCTTGCCTACGCTTCTCCCACAATACTTCAAACCTTGAGCTGAGCAGCATGCAGAGTAACCAAACTGACAAGCTGAGGATGAAAACAACCTTGCTGAAGTTAAAGAAGAAAAGTTTGAATTCATTAGTTTCTGGCTTCTTGCAGGATACCTGAACTACCTTTGTCGACAGGGCAAATGATCAGAAAAAGATGTTGAGGATTCTGTGAAAAAAACCTTCCCAATGATGAGAAATAATAATCATATTTAGTCTGTTTTATTCATTTTTACAGATCTTTTGTGTCTATGTTCCAATAATGAAAGGCTGTGTTTTGCTAATGAAAAAGCAAAATATTCTTTGTTTTTTTTGGGAGAAAAAAAAAACACATAGAAAACTTAGAAAAAAAACTTAGAAAACTCTGTAGAAGGTTAACAGCTATGTTTTGTCTGGATTTGTTCTGGTTGTGTTAGCATGCAAATATTGTTGGGCAGAACAGTGTGTGTGTGTGGGGTGTCACACCTTCTTGTCTGTCCGTCCCACTTGGTTGGTACTACAATGACTCCTTTAAATTCTCTTAGCAATTGCAATCAGTGACTCCTATGACCTCAGATTTGCCATTGTGGCCACGCCAGGCTTCACAGCAGCAGCAGAGCTCTGATAATGGAGATGGGAAAGCAGGGGGGCAGATGGGCAGAGACGGGGCAGCTTCGCGAGCTTTTCTGCTGAGCTAACTCAGTTTCATATAAATAAAACAGCATTGCTTTAAAGGGGTTGTTCAGTGACTGCTAAGGTCTCAGGACAGGGGAGGATTTTTTTCAATTCCACCTGTGTTCTGAAGACTCATGAGACGACTGTAATATAAACTAGTCATTCTTTTGCTCCCATTTTTTATGGTATGAACTCAAAGATGTGAAACATTTTCCACATACACAAAATAACCAGTTCTCTGAAATATTGTTCACAAATCTGTCTAAATCTGATAGTGAGCACTTCTCCTTTGCCAAGACAGTCCATCCTGACTTCACAGGTGTGCTTATATCAAGATGCTGATTAGGATAGCATGATTATTGCATTGTGGTGTGCCTTAGACTACTACAAGAAAAGCTACTCTGAAATCTTCCGTTGTATCACACAGCACAATGCCACAGATGTCGCAAGTTTTGAGGGAGCGTGCAATTGGCATGCTGATAGCAGGAATGTCCACCAGAGCTGTTGCTAGGGAATTGAATGTCTATTTCTCCACCATAAGCCATCTCCAAAGGCGTTTCCGAGAATTTGGCAACACATCCAACTGGCCTCACAACCGCAGACCACGTGTAACCACACCAGCCCAAGACCTCCACATCCAGCATGTCCACCTCCAAGATCGCCTGAGACCAGCCACTCGGACAGCTGCTGAAACAATCGGTTTGCATAACCACAGAATTTCTGCACAAACTGTCAGAAACCGCCTCAGGAAGCTCATCTGTATGCTCATGTCCTCATCGAGGTCTCACTCTCACTCCAGTAGTCGTCATAACCGATTTGAGTGGGCAATGCTCACATGCCGACTGCCGCTCAAGTATTGAGAGGTGTTCACTACCGAGGAACTCCGGTTTACACTGTTCAGACAGATGGCAGACAGCGTGTGTGGCGTTGTGTGGGTGAGCGGTTTTCTGATGTCAATGCTGTGAATCGAGTAGCCCATGGGGGTGGTGGGGTTATGGTATGGGCAGGCGTATGTTATGGGCGAAGAACACAGGTGCATTTCTAATGTTGGCATTTTGAATGCACAGAGATGTCAGGACGAGATCCAGCCCACAGACAGCCGCACATCCAACAACATCACCTCATGTTGCAGCATGATAATGCACGGCCCCATGTTGCAAGGATGACACAATTCTTGAAGCTGAAAACATCCCAGTTCTTGCATGGCCAGCATACTCACCGACATGTCACCCATTGAGCATGTTTCTGGGATGCTCTGATGGGCTGTGATATTTATTGAGGCAGCACACGTTCCCAGTTCCTACAATATCCAGCAACTTCCCACAGCCATTGAAGAAGAGTGGACCAACATTCCACAGGCCACAATAGACAACCTGATCGACGGAGATGTGTCGCACGTCATGAGGCAAATGGTGGTCACACCAGATACTGACTGGTTGTCTGAGTCCCCTGACCCCCTCAATAAAACAAAACTGAAGATTTCAGAGTGGCCTTTTCTTGTGGTTGGAGCGAGCACACCTGTGCAATAATCATGCTGTCTAATCAGCATCTTGATATGGCACACCTGTGAGGTGGGATGGACTGTCTTGACAAAGGAGAAGTGCTCACTATCACAAATTTAGACAGATTTGTGAAGAATATTTCAGAGAACTGGTTATTTTGTGTATGTGGAAAATGTTTCACATCTTTGAGTTCATACCATAAAAAATGGGGAGCAATAACAAAAGTGTTGCGTTTATATTTTTGGTCAGTGTAAAAAGAGTGCAGCTTTAGAAGACCTGCTACTCCACACCAAAAAAGTCATGTTATCTTTTAAATTGGGTCCTCTTGTATGTAATTCTTAAAACAGACAAGCCACAACCAAAGTATTCAATTGTCCCAGAGGTACAATAGTACTTTTCTATATTAGAGTCTTCCACATTTGCAGTTCAGCATTGTTTTTAGGCTACACTCCTGCTTCTAAATTTGTAAAAACACAAATTATTTACAATTTAAGTTTACTAACTGGATTGTTTGGTTGTGAAGCAGAATAATAAAGTCATGAAAAAGTTCCTAATTGACCAGTCTAAACTGCCCTATTTCTGATGACATGGCACACCTATTTAGAAGTATTTTTCTTTTTGATTAATCCTCTGCTCATTTTTTCTTTGTTACATGAGATATTGATTCCAGGGTTGACATAAAAAAATTGTCTTAAAATACTCCTAAAAATCTAAACTGAACTTTAAAGATGTTAAACTTGTTTGGACTTAGGTCACATATGCCAAAATCCCACCACACTGCAACCTAAATGCAAGTTTTTCGTCAAATTCAGCAGGTGGCTGCATGGCGAAATATGTAATTGGGAGGCAGCAATCACATGTTCACATGCCACGCAGCGACTGTGGAGGTTGTAGGAAAAAGGTCTATGACAACCAGACAATTTTTTTACATCGGTCAAAAGCCGCTCGGGCACATTTGGAGGTCGCCCGGTGGCAGTGCAGGTGGTAGGAAGGCAGCAGCGCGATGATTGATTGACGGGAGGGTCTCCAAGGTCCCCAATATCATCTGATGATAGTCCGATTTATGAATGCCCCCCTCCAGCCACCCCCTTGCCCCCGCGCTGTCATCCCACTGCCACCATCCAATAGTTAGAAATTCTTCAATAGCAGCGCAGGCTTTCGACAGGTTGTTTACATTGGTTGGGTGCCCAGCGATGATTGGACATCAGTTTGGCCATTCGGGCCACCGTTGGATTTGCATATAAATGGGAAGACGGCATTAATGCTCGGCATCCGATGAAGACTCCTGCTGAGGTTCGACCTTTGTGTTTTTTGAGTGCTGGGGCTTTGCTCTGGCTGGGTTTCTTGGTAGGGATGCTGTCTAAAAATGTGTAAATTTTGTAAATTGACAAGTTTATAATTTGTGCCCAAAATCTAAGTTACGGATGAGCAGTGGTGCAGAATGGCCCGCTTTTTATATACGAGCAGCCGGTAGCACTTGATATGGACGTCAATTGAAAACTGACTTTGATGTGGTTAACTTCAGTGTGAAAGCACATAGATCATTCAGACCAAAGAGAATAATTGTGAGTGGATGAAAAATGGGCCAATTTTATGATTCTGAATAAGTATGAATCAGAGAGATGTTGGAAAATGTCTCATGGGTAAATTCGGGGAAATCAAAAGGTGCAGGTCCTTGTTATTGAATAAAAGTCAGAGGACTTAAAAGCCCGACCAGTTTCCTTTTTTAGTCTTTCAAACATGTTTTATGCTAAAGTGACCTTTCTGCCCAATACTTCCTCAAAATACACAGTTGATGGAACTGCTCAGCTTTCCCAAGTGTTTTGGTTCAGTCTATGGTTTATTCTACAGAGAGCTATGGTTCAAAGTCAACCAAATCAAAGGAGGGATTCCATTTCTCTGCTATCTCTGCTTAACCACACAGGGCTGCTGGACTATTTTAGTCCACAAGCACACTCTCACGTCTTCTAATCTGTTCATGAAAACTACTGTTTTCTTCTGAAGCTTGTTTAGTTAGAGAGTTTGGAGAGCAGTTCTCTCCACAAACTGCTCCTGGGGATTTACAGACCCACGAGTTGGCAAAGTCAACCCAAGCAGTTAAACAAGTTTGTCATTAAGACTGAGGGTCTGGCAACAGCTCCAGCTAAAAGTCCGTACTCTGAAAAGTCAATTTAAACTATCACAGACAGAAAACAAAAAATAAATAAAAAAATCCTCTTGTAGTAATGTTGGTCTCTCACAGCAGATGCTGGAACCAAATAAATCCTATAACTCCAAATCAATAAAACTGTTACAATCCTCACAGTACCTTCAGAAACGTATATCCTACCATTTTAAACTAATTAAAGAAATACAATGTGCTTTCACAGCAGACCTGAACCAGACACATAAGTTGCCTTGACACTGAAGGATTTCTTCATTCTTTTTTTTATAAAATACAGTTTAAGAATAAATCTTTTAACTTTAAAACAAACACTTGGATAACATCAGAAAAAAAAGACAAATGAAAAGGCAGAGGAACTTTGGTTAGACTGTGCACGACTCTGCTCGGTTCCTTTGCACCAGTAGCTTCTCCTGCTTATGAAAACTCATTGATTCAAATGTGAAAGCTAGCAAAAGCAAAAGAATCATATGGTTGCCATGCATTGTTCCATCCTAAAGGAATCTAGCTCTAATGAGACTTTGTCAAAGAAGGTGGTGTTATTATGGTGTTATGGTCTAAATGTACTTGTGTTGGTGAAAGGGAAGGATTTGGGGCAGACTTGAGTTTTCAGCTCATCAGTTTACATAAACTGCTCTCCTACCAAGTAGTGTGCTACAGTTAGATTTATCCTTTAGCCACACGTATGATGTATGTTCAGAGCGACTTCCTCTTATTTACATCATAGTTTCAGCAGGATTCTGAATATATATCAAAAAGTATAACACAGCCACATTATTATTTGTCTTCTTTGGTGTTTTTATCAACGCTAGCTTTCTGGATAATGTGCAAAAACTGCACACCTCGAGCTGAACTCCACCATAGTCAATGAAAACACTCCTTTATAAAGACATGAATTGCATATAACAAAGGTCAAAATAGATCAAAAAAGCTTTCAGAATTTGCTCTTAGTGCTTGTTTTGGAGCATACTCAAACTGTAATTTCTATAAAAATTATTTTTAACTTTAAAAATGTTTTTCTAAATTTACATTTTGTACAAATTTCACACAACATATGAAGTTTATTTTTACAAACGAATGACAAAGTAAAACAAGTTCACTTTATTTTGAACGTACGACCAGGAAGAATCAGACTGAGTGGAGCTGCAGAAGACATGGCTTTTTGACAGCATTTGTTTGCAAATTAAGGGCGGACATGTTTGATGCTGCCAGTGCACATGTCTTTGACAGGACTGACCTTTAGACATACAGGACATGAAATCAGCCACCTAACTTTTATTCAGGCTGTCACTTGTGGCCATTGGCAGCTTACAGTCGACAACATAGACCCTGCTATGTCTTGGATAGGTTGTAAGCATGATATTGCACTTCCAAACCCTCCAGTTGCGTTTCCCTGCAGTCATTCATCTCACCTGTCACCTTTATGATTTTTTATGCTTCATGTTATTGGAGGCCAGACCCAGAGCAGCAGTGCAGCTCCTATGTCAACACCCAGTTTAGTTTCTCAAAAAGAAAAATACTTTTCTTGCCCGAGACAAAAAAAGGAAAGAGCAGCATAAGTGGAGATAATCTCTTTGATAGTCTGAGACCTGTGAAGACTTCTATACAAAGGGACATGAAAATCACCAGCAGTTTGTCTGAAATCTCAGTGCTGATGAAATCTTTTCTTTTTTTCATATTTTTGGCATCAGCAGCCTTGTTTAGATGCAGAAAAGTTCTTATTTTTTGATGACATTAAAAAAGCATGTCATGAATAAGTTTATCTAAGCATTTTGCACATAGCTTTGAGGTTTTTAACCCTTGTGCTATCTTAGATGACCCCACCCTTACATTGACGTGTTCTCCCTACCATGACAAAGGTGGATAAAGGTGGAAAGATTTCATGTAATCCATGGACACCAGTGAAGATCACAAATCATTGAAGAAAAAAGGTTCAGAGCACTGTCTAGTGGGTCTAGATGACCCAACTCCCAATCTTAAAGTGCCTAGGATGGCACAAGGGTTAATGTGTATGTATGCTGCATCAGTAAACCCAGCTCTCATACTTTGAATGGAGTCTGCAGATGCCGAGCTTTAGTTGTAAGCACACATTTTGAGAGAGAGAAAAAAGTGCTGGGGACTTTTCACGATCACTGAGAAGACGAAAAAGACTGGATGACAGCCCATTGATTCCATGCAGAGTGGAAGGAGATGGTCTTCCTATTAAACCGGCATGATGGTTAGCGCTGGGATTGCGTAGACCACCTCATTTTAGCCTTCACTGATTGCTCAAGTTATTTCACGGAGAAAATGCTGGAAGAGATTTATGTGACAAAATGAGATCCTACACGTCTGCTAATGACATGTCATTGGTTTCTGACAGTGCTCTGATTCTCCTTAGGCGCTTATCAGCCCTCAGTGAACAGTCATTTTTTCTGCAGAAAGATCTCATTAGCTTCATAACTAAAATATTCCCGCTTGATCATCTCTTGCTAAGTTAAAGTGTTTCATATGATAGCCAGCGTGGCTCACATTCTTCCTCTCTAGTGGTCACACTGGACACTGTGGCCGAGCTGCACCATTCCCAGAGATGCACTAAACACCAGTTTGTTAGTTTTACTTGTTCGCCTTATCTTTGATAATTTTTATACAAAAAGAATATTTCCAGATCCATCACAGAGGAGCTTTTTTGAAGCATATTGATTGTTTTTACTTCAGCAGAACCTTTAATGTAGTTCAGATGTTATTTCTGGAGTCTTTAATGAAAGGGGATACTGCTGTCAAGTTTGTTGCTGACACCTGAGTGATGGATTTGAATGGATTAAACTGGTGCATGATGGTAGAAGGCACAGGCATTCTGTGCACACCCTCTGAAGAAAAGATTCCTCTGCTTTTGTTGCTGCGATGCACATAAACAGATGTTCTTCGGCTGCCTTTTGCTGTGGAAGAGATTCATTTTTTCTTTTGCTAGTATTATTTTATCATCTTTAGGACTTTGTAATTGTGGAGGGTCATCAAAGTGTGTTCTCCTCCATCTGATGGGCTTGTTTTCTGTGTTTTTTTCCACCAGATGATGATTGCCGGTTGAGTGACTACCATCGGCTGAAAACAAAGATTTTGGATGTGCATGACAAACGGTTCACAAGTTCTGCTTTCCATGGAGCTCTCCATGACTCCATGGCTGCCAAAAAGCAGCTGGTGGATGCGATGTTCAAGAGCTTTGATACAAACAATGATGGTCGGATAGATGCCAGTGAGCTCTCACAGGTAAGTAGACTCAGTTGACTGAGGCTTAATGATTTGTAAAGATGACACTTAAGCTTAAGCATACAGATATAATCAATTCTAGGAGCAGAATAAAATAATACTTGTTCATGCTTCGCTAAAAAATATTTTCTGTCTGTTGCACCTAAACGTCAGTGACCTTAATTAACATCAGAACACTGAAGCATAATCCTGTCACTTGTACAGTCTGGTAGCTGGTGTCCAGCTCCAGGTAGAGCTTAGAAAAAAAAAGATGCACATGCTCCCCTCTGCTCATGGGAGACTGGAGCCTGTGACCATGCAGCAAAGGGAAAAAAACCCAATGAAAGGAATAATCAAAGCAGAATAAAAACAGTTTAATACTTGACAATTGAATATTAGTTATTTATAATTAAGAGATATCTTCTGTATTTTTAATTATAATTGTTTTCTGTTCTTCTGTTTTCTTGCTAAACAATTCAGTAGAAGACTTTGTCTGCACAATGGACTCTCCTGCCCACCCCCTCCTCCCATAAGGCTGAACTCAGTTCCTAAATTCTAATATAATGCAATATCAGCTTAGAAGATGTCTAAGCATCATGCTGAAAACGTGTTAGTGTCATCTGTATGCACTGATAACAATACCGTGAAGCTTATCGCATTCAGTGTTCAAGTTATCACAGTTGCCTCACAGTGAGAATGCCCTGGTCCAAATCCCTGCTGGGTCCTTTCTGTGTGGAGTTTGTATGGGTACTTTCTCACACAGTCTAAAAACATGCTTTATTGGATCATTTGTGATTCTAAATAAGCTTTTAAGTGTGAATGTTTGTGTGAGCATGGCTATCTGTCCCTGCAATGGACTAGCAGACTGTCCGGGTTGTACTCAAGAGCAACCGGGATAGGCTCCAACAACCCGTGACCCTAAGCAGGAAGTGGTTTTACAGATGTATGGATATTTCAAATTACAATCTGGTTAGTTTAAGATTTAACAGTAAATTATTATTTTGTGCACATCTTTGCAAAGAAAAATGTAATTGCAACTGTTGGTTTTACGTTTGACACATCTGTTTTGAAAACAACCTTTCTTTTTTTCTCTTTTTTAACTTGTCCTGTCCAACAGCTGAGCAGACAGATGAGAGCTGAAGGCCTCTTGTGTTGGACAGATTTTACTTTAACAAGAGGGGTTATTAATCTTCAGACAAACCAGAGATATGTCTTAATAATCACCTATTGTAATCGAGGCCAAACTTTATTCATTTTATTCATATTTGAAAATCTTTTGTGTTGGACCGGACGGAAAAGGAACTGATGTTTTCTTTTTTCTGGCCTTCTTTTTGGCCTACTGTAGCTAAGAGTTGGCTTTCTTGTTTTTTCTTATTTTGTTTCACCATTCTCTTATTCTCAAATATTTTTTTGACAAACATGAACTTTGTTACACCTAAGTGGCATACCTGCTGCCTCTTTTTGGACCGTTTTCCACCACTTGTTGATCTGAAATGTTCCGCTGGAGCATTGTTTACACGATTAGCTGTTGTCACCTGGCAACTGTATTATTATGTTTTTCATTCAACAGAGCTATGGTAGTACGATCATTTCCCTGCTATGGGATCAATAACATTCTTAAAAGTTATTTTCTACGTTAGATTAATAAATGAGCCTCAATACGCATGTGGACTTTGTTGTATTGATGTTTTAGGACTCGACTTAAGCCTGTGACCACATGAAATATTTTTGATTTTGATTTGATTAGATTTGAAATGGTTTATTTCAAGCAATCAAATAGAAGTAATACACAAAAGCAATATAATCATCAGTTATACATTCATACAGTAACTAATCAAACTTAGGATAATTAGACATAATTAATAAATATTGCTTGAAAGGGAGTGGAAGGAAGCGAACTTATATAATTCCACCTAGTTATACTATAACCATTTTATTACATGATTTATCTATATCCGGTTCCTAGGTTTTATCAGACAGAATTAAGAATCATAAGGTATCACTAAAGCACATGCCAAAGATGAATTACTTAAGTACTACGTCAAAAATAACTATTTTAGAAATCAACATTGCAAATGCAGCATCTGAAATATATGCAAATTATGTTACTTTTAAAAGTCATTCATATGAATAAAACATAATACTATATCAGTAAAATAGACACAACACTGTTTCAGGAATTTTCATAGCAAAATTTCATCAAGTATCAAAAGTTAAAAACATGTGCAAAGTTATGCTACATTAGGAAAGATTTTTGAATCAATTTATCAATTTTAGGAGCAAGTGAAGTAATATCATCAAAAGTCAATCAATTTAACAATTTTCAAAAGTGATTAATCATTTGTTTTACTCTTTTTATATATTTTTTTGTATTTTTATTTATTTATTTATTCATTTTTTTGTTTTATAATAAAGTAATGCTGTAGGGGAAAAATAAAAAGGATCCATAAACTATCTGATTGTCCAAGGTTGGTATTTCTTCTTCTGCTGATTAACAGCCGTTCTTCTGGGTTTAAACAGTTTACAGTTCTCTTCGATGTTATGTTTGCAGACATTAGATTCAGGTCCATATCCTTCTTCAGCTGATATCAGCTGCGGTGAAAGTTGAGGTCAATTTGTCTGCAGGTCAGAACTCTGCTGTTATTCAGGTGACATCAGACATACAGAGAAAGTGAGGAATCCAGGTGTCATATTTCTTGAAATTATTTGGCTCTTTGATTTATTACTCCACGTTGTTTCAGACAACCGTAATCAAGCACTTCTCAAAGTCCTTCATGGTGTTCACAACCATAACCTTGGTGCGGTCCTCTGGACCGAGTGGTTTGACATAAATCCTGCAGCCTTTAACCCAAGTGTTCTCAATGTGCTTACGCTTCCTGAGAAGCCGTGCATGTTTTGAGATTTCAGCATTCCTCCTGGTCAGATGGTCGTTCAGATAAACAGCAGAACCTCTGAGATTTTTGCGTTGATTCATCAGAGCTAGCTTGTGTTTGTGATTCACAAACCTGATGAGGATCGCTGGTTTATCCGTCTCCTTTCTCCTGGGGAGCAGGTGGCAGGTCTCGATGGTATTGAGATCCAGGGAAATCCCTTTAGATGTGCGAAATGAATGTATTTGCTGTTCCAGCGACGCTGCGCCGATCTCTGTATTAGCACTGCTAGCTACGCTTTTTGAAAGTAAGTTAACAGGAAATTTCACATTCAGTTCAATTCAATTGTATTTATATAGCCCAATATCACAACACATTTGTCTCACTGCGCTTCACACTGGTAACTGCACAAAAACCTAAAATCAGTCATGCATACAAATAAATACAATAGCTTATTGCTAACCTAAACTGAACAGACCAACCTAAACTAGGCATCCCTGCCCTAAGACCCCTTCTCAAGACAAGGGAAATGCATATTCAAACACAGAGAGGTTATTAATTGTAAAACTAAAAGTTGCATTCATAATTTTGGAAATTTGTGCAAAAAGTGTTCATTTGTGCACAGCTTGTCTTTAAACATATGTATCTTTTTGACAGCTACCTTATCCTTTGTGTTTGCCTCCCAAAGTAAAGTTTTTCAAGGGAAGAGCCCTGAATCTTCATCTACAGTAGATGTGACATTTTTCATCAATGCATGAGTCATAATATAACTTAACAGAGTTGGAGTTAGTGAAGACAATCTTATCATCTCTTTCTGTGTTGGTAAGATTGATAGTGTAGAAAGCTGTAAAATCAACTTTAACTGCAGTTACCTGGATGTGAAAACTGGATATTCAAATTTCCCAAGACATGTTGTGTGTTTTTAAAACAACTTTCTCTAGCATTTTGTCAGGGATAAACATAGGTAACTGTCTACTGCACATGAATAGAAAACATGTTTCTACTGTATTCATGGTGTTGAGTATCATTAAAGCCATTTCCCTATGGTTGACTTGTCAGAGGACCAAAAAAAAATAAAACTGTAAATTGAAATGAAACGAAAAAGAAAACACATTTACCCTAAAAAATCCTGATCCCTGAAGGGATATGCCAAAAGGTGAACAACAACAACACTGGAATACCAAAGAATACCAATACTTCCATCCATCCATCCATCCATCCATCCATCCATCCATCCATCCATCCATCCATCCATCCATCCATCCATCCATCCACCCATCCATCCATCCATCTTCTTCTTCCCAGCGGAGACAAACACTACAAGATTTTAGAAAAATATTCAGTGATAAATTAGTTACATTTATTGATAAGACAACATTATAAATGAAAACCAAAATGAATTTAGAGAAAACAGATCAACCTCATTGGCTATTATTGATGCTGTGGAGGAAATCACAAATGTTTTGGAAAAAATCAATCATGACATCCTACTTGACAAGACTGGAAGTCCGTGGGATAAGAGGACTAGCACTAACTTGGGTCTAAAGCTAGAACACAGTTTGTCAAGACTGATACATTTACATGAGAAGCAAAAGAGATAAGTTGTGGTGTCTCACAAGGATCACTTCTGGGCCTGACACTATTATTATTAACATAAATGATATATTCAACGCTTCAAAACTTTTAAAACTCATATATTCTATTCTACAGACAATCATAGGGAATTTATCAATGAGTTGAACACAGAGTTAAACAAAATAAAATCATGGATAAATTACAACAGATAATCTTTGAACCTAAATAAAACCAAACTTTGCCAATACGGAGCTCTCAATTCAAATAATTAATGTCTCCATTGAAAGTTTCACAGAAATCAAGTTCTTAGGGGTTGTTATCAATGACAAACTAAATTGGAAGCCACTCATCAGACACATACAAACAGACAGGATCTGTTGAATAGATCAGGATGCCGTGTAAGTATACAAAAACGAACTGATTCAAAAAGTCCCTAAGGACGTCGTTAACGAGACGTTGAAAAATAGCGGGAGCGTTTGTGAGACCAAATGGCATTACGAGGTATTCGTAATGGCAGATGGTGGTGTTAAAAGCGGTCTTCCACTCATCCCCCTCTTTCATGCGCACGAGATGATACGGGTTGCGGAGGTCGAGCTTGGAAAAGATGTGCGCCTCCTGAATGGAATCAAACACAGAACTGATGAGTGGTAGCGAATATTTGTCTTTTATCGTAATCTGATTGAGTTCACGGAATTCGACACAAGGTCTAAGGGTTTTGTCTTTTTTCTGAACCAAAAAAAAAACCCGGCTCCGGCAGGGGACGAGGAAGGACGAATTTGACCGAGGGTGAGGGCTTCCTGAATGTACAATCCATAGCCGTTTTTTCAGGGCCAGACAAATTAAACAATTTCCCCTTAGGAAGAGGGGCGCCATCTAAAAGATTGATGGCACAATCATAGGGCCTATGTGGTGGTAAGAAGACGGCCTTGGCTTTACTGAACACCAGTTTCAAATCATGATAACATTTCGGGATGTTAGACATATCGATGATGGCAGATTCAACGCTAGCGGGAATAGTGATAGATGGTTCTGCAGATCTGAGACAATTACTCATGCAGAAATACCTCCAATTTATGATATTGTGGTTATTCTAATTGAGATGGGGATTATGGAGCTTAAGCCAAGAAAACGGCAAAACCACGGGTGTCTGAGGGGTGTGCGCGACGAAAAATTGCAAGAATTCGTGATGATTACAGGAAGTAACAAGCATGACTGGTTTAGTGCGGTGCGTAATGAGCGAGAGGTGCTGACCACCTAGACCGGGGGTCGGCAACCCGTGGCTCCGGAGCCGCGTGCGGCTCTTTAGCGCCGCCCTGGTGGCTCCCTGCCAGAAATATGCCATTGAGATTGTGCTGGGTTGTGAGACGTTTAAGGCACTGACTCTAAAAACGTCTCTTGGTAACCAATTTAGCTGTTGCTTCGCAGTTCAGATGACGGTCTGGCTGGGTCATTGCAATATTAGGCTTCAGTATTTCTGTCAACAGAGATTGGCGTCATAGCTCACGACACACGTTTCTGCCAGTGGGGCTTTTTTTAACTTTCAGCGGCCCGCTAAACAGCCGGCTGATGTAAATGGAACTGCCGTCAGTCCCGTGCATTGCTTGATGAAGTTGAAAGCGAAGCCCGATGGCTGTCCGGGGTGACGCTTGCCGTCACTTTGTCGTCTGTTTAGAACACGTGAAAACATTCCTGAAAAGCAAAGACCTGAACTACCCGCACTTGGAAGATGCTGAGTGGCTGGAAAAGCTGCACTTTTTGGTGGATGTGACTGACAAGCCATCTAAACGAGTTGAATGAAAGTCTGCAGGCGCCGCAAATGCTTGAAGCGTCGTCATGCACGTCCCATTTTATTGTTTTGCGTTCGAATCCTCAAAATAAAAATGAGATCAAAAATCAGATTTCTTTATTAAATTTCTTTAATTTTATCAAAGCAATGAAACATAATTCATTAATGTTGTAATGAAGTTAAACTTGCACAAGCAGAGCAGCACAGCAGCAGAGCAATCACGTGACGCGTTGTTGTCCGCAGAATGCACTGCAGGGCAAATAAACATTTAATCGTTAATAATGCTCATTGTGTTTCAAGCAACTTAGTCATTTTGATAGTAGGCTAAAATATCTAATATAGACACATATTGCATGTGTTGCCTTCATTATAAAGCTTAAATAGGGCTTTTAATATTTTGCGGCTCCAGACAGATTTGTTTTTTGTTTTTTTCGTCCAATTTGGCTCTTTCAACATTTTGGGTTGCCGACCCCTGACCTAGACCAGCCGCCTTAACAGGGGATGAAAGGCATTCAGTGGGTAAAAATAACCGATTGACTATATTCTGATCTATTAAACTCTGTTTGGCGCCAGAATCGATGAGCGCCTGAAAATTCTAAATTTTTGACTGATGACATAATTTGACGGGTACAAACAAGAATTCATTAACTGGATTAGAACTACCCCCCCCCCCCCCCCCCGTGACCCATCATCTAACAGGGGGTTCTGGGGTTTAAACGAAGATTACACTGATTAACCTGGTGACCTAATTAACAAAGCAGTAAAAACACGCAACTTCGTTGCATCGTCTCATCCGCTCTTCCGCGGTGAAGTTCGATTGTCCAATCTGCATGGGTTCATCGGGAGTAACGCGTGGGTTCTCAGGTCGAGAAACAGGATCAGGACAAACTGGCAGGTTTGGAGATGTCGGTACCGGAACTTTCCAGGAAACATGGCTTCGATCCAGATTGCGCTCTCGGAGCCTGATATCGGAACGTAGTGCAGCAGCAGCTAACTCCTCAAATGAATTAGCCTCCGGCTGGGTGCATAGATGGTCTTTGATGAGATCACTGAGAGATTGATGAAACCCCGGAGTGCTGGATCAGTCCATCCAGCCTCTACTGCCAGAATGCGGAAATCAATGATGTGTTTGCTGACAGGGCGGTTATGTTGCCTGTGGGCTAGTAGTTTGCGGGCGGCTACCTCCTGTTTCTGGGGTTGGTCAAAAACTAATCTGAATTCGTCAACGAAACGATCAAAAAACAGGTGAGTTATGGGGTTGGCTGCCAGAAAGGCCTGTGCCCATTGCAGGGCTTCGCTGCGAAAATGAGTTTATGATCAGTGTGATCTTACTGTGGTCAGACTAGTAGTGACGTGGAGCTTGTTGGAAGAGAAGCTGACATTGGAGGAGGAAACCTCCACATGCCTCCATATCTCCATGGAATGGTTCTTGCTGGAGGCGGAAATTCTCTGACAACATGACGGGAGCGAAAACAGGGTTGTTACCGGAAGCGATGACAGGGACTGTGGGAATAGAAGCTTGACCAGTAATTTCCAATAATTTTTGCGACATACCGTCAAGGCGTCGGAAAAGTTCTTGTTGGGCCGAGGCGATTTGCGAGAGTCGGCTTGGCGTCCCAGGGTGATCCCTTGCTGACTTACAGCATAGCAGAGACCATCTGGGTCAGCTGGGTCTGGATTGAGGCCAGTTCGTTCTGTCATGTTCGGTAGGCGAGACAGACCCAGACGCTGAAACCCAGAATGATCACAAGAGTGGCTGGCTTGGTAATTAGGTTTTAATGTCAAGATTGTTTTGGCTGTGAGATGATTCTTGGCGAGAGCGTGGCTCGTGGCGTGGCTGGAGGCAGAGCTGCGGCAGAGCGTCTCCGGAATTCGTCGTGGCAGCAGGTACGCAACAGAGGACTTCCACACAGGTGACCTTCGTCGTGATGAATCCTGAGACAGGGAGGCATAGAGTTAGAATGAGACAAGGCAAGAGCACACAAGGCATGAGCAGGCAGACCAGGCGTAGTCACCATTAGGGGTAACGAACTGGCGTCGAATGATTGAGCTGGATCTCCTTAAGAGCTGACGGGTTGATGAGGGTGAAGTGGTCACAGCTGGTGGAGTCAGGAGGAGAGCCGAGCAGAGGGGGGCGGGGCTGACAGAGGCACCGTGACAGTGTCTCTATTCTAAACTTTACCAATAAATGTTTTTTCTGATCAAATTATTCTTCATCATTGCTCTTCAACAGGATTTCTTTTCTTGCCTTATATTTACCTCCAACTATTAATTACTTTCCTAGCTGCATGTATTCCTTTCCAAAATGTGATTTCCAGGGTCAAAACATGGAGAAAAGCTCTTTACTTCTTTCTTTCAAAAAAAGGTCAAATTCTATTTTTCCTTAATTGAGTTTCATCTTTTTAACTACCATCGTTTTTGTCAAAATGATATTGCTTCTCACCAAATTAAAGGAATGTTTTTTTTTATTTATAAATGTTTGACATTCTTATCTAAGGGACAGTTCCCAGCAAGTTCTGGAGAAAGAAAACCAGTAAAATAAAGAAAAAAAAGATCAAATTTTAACACTACTCCAATAATTTAAGAAATTATGTTTAATCCTAAAGGTTTTTGCTGACTAATCTCACTTTAATATTAGACATGAGATTAATAAAATACACATTTATGGGGAATTTTTTAAACCCTTTTCTGAGACTACATACTTTTTGTCAGAAGTTGGTTGTGCACCACAGAAGATTCCCTCAGAAACATCAGGAAGAAGAAGCCTTTCCACCACTTTAGATCCTTCACTTCAGTGCCTTTGAATGTCTGAGGACATGACAAAAGGTCAGGTGTGCTGATCCAGGTAAAATATTCAGCCTGAGTTTATGTAAAAAGCAACACCTCTAGCAGTCAAGAAACAGTGAGCTGACCACTTGAAATAATTCAAACCTTTTAAAAGATGCTGTGCATAGAAATGTGCCTGTGTGAGTTATACTTAAACAATTATTTATTATCATAGATTAACTTGCCTGAGTCATGAGCTGGATACTCCTCCTGAACGGTTTATGAACTGTTTTATTTCATTATTGATTGAAAATATATCTTGACTTGGTTTTCTTCAATTCTGGATAAAATTCAATTTGTGTTATTAGATACGTTGTAGATTTGCTAACATTATGAAACTAATAACCCTTGAAGATGGCAATGCAAATTTAAAAACTAGCGCTTTATGGTCGCAAAACACTGACCCTGGGTAGAAATTACTGCAACTACTGTGTATAATGTGGGAATTACTTGCAAGACTTCAGTGGAATTGCAGAAATGTACTGAATACTAAGGTGCTGCAGTGAAAATGTATTGCAGCTGCTAATTGTGAGAAATGTTCTGTTCGATTAATCAGCAAATGTTCCATTGGATGTTTCATTTAGGATTGGATTTAAACAGGCAGAGGCTGCAGTCTGCATGAATATCACACCTCGTTATCACATCAGCCTCACATAGTTTAACATGGATGCTGAACATGAACAGACTATTCTTCATCATAGTCTCCTTAAAGAGGGATTGATATAACTTTATTGTCTTGGTTAAAGTTTATATCCTGCATTAAAAACACACACAAACCTTATGAAGGCAAAAACAAAGACAAGAAACAACAACAATGTTCCTACCTGTTATGTATATGGAGTGCTTCAGCAAGAACTTGATTGTTCCCACTACACAAGTAATGTAATGGGAACTACACAAGTAGACTTGTTTCAGAGAGTATTTGTGAAACATGAACACCAGGATAGAACTGATGACCCCCCCCCCCATCCCACCCCAATAATTTTGTGCAAGTCAAAAAATGGAAGAGCACTCACCCAGAGGGCAGGACATGATGTATAAAGCTGTCCCTAGTGATCAATATTGTGACAGCCGATTTGGTATGATGGATGGTTTACTGGCAGTACGGCAATGTGCCGTGGAGCAGGATCATGTTTTAATCTGTCCATGAAAAACTGTCTGGAGCCTTTCAATGTCCACTGTGACAAACGAAAGCTGCACAGCATTAGCCCAGTGTTAGCTGTGTGGTTTTGCATCAGTCTTTTGCAACACAGCTGGGATGGGCTCCTGCTGTGCTTAAACTTTATCTCTTTCCATTTTCTCTGGGTTTAACTGGAGATTATTATGAGTGAACTTGCAAGTACAGTGATCCCTTGCTATATCACGGTTTACTTTTCACGGTTTCGCTACTTCACGGATTTGGATTGTGCATTGTGTTCTGCATTCTGATTGGTTAAAAAGTCACTCAGCGAGTAGCTCAAGAATGGGACCCTTTGATGAGCCGTTCATTACAATTCTCCAACATAATCGATGGTGGCATGTCGGTGTATAAGGATCTTTAGCAAAGAAGAAAAAAGAGCGACAACAACTGCCTATCACTATGTTCCTCTCCCGAACAAACACACCTGCAGCTGCACCGCGGGCTTCAGAAGGAAAAAACGCTGCAGAGGATGCAGCGGCTCAGTATGAAGAGCAGTGAAAAAGAAGACCGGAGTCACTATCTGTCCCACTGTACTTTTTGATTTTTTTTCATAATCATTTTAAATTTTCCTCCGTTTAATCCACTCGGGTCGCGGTGGGCGGGGCTAATCTCCGCAATTTAAAGCCTTCTGTTCTTATCGATGATTGAAATTATTATTTGACAGCACACTACAGAAGTTATTTGTTGAAAAAAACGTTTCTAAAATACTTTGATTTGTTAAAAAAAACAATTGATTTAGCCTGTTAAATGGTTTGTTCTCTCTTTTCAATGTATAATAGTATATTTCATTGTATAATAATTGTAAAAAAAATAAAGGTTTCTACTTCACGGGTTTTGCTTATCACGGGTTCTATTTGGAACGTAACCCCCGCGATAATCAAGGGGTCACTGTATTACTAAACATGGTCCATGACGAGGTATCTGCTAATCTAATGTTTCAAAGCATTAACAGCTTTCCCTGTTTCTTTCCATCATGCTTGGGCCGCTTCTCAATTTCTGGCTGTTTCTGAGAATTCCACCTGTCCATCTATCCACAGGGTTGCCAGATCCTGTCCCTGCAACTGCTGGGTCCCCACTGTTGGGACCTCTTGGACAGGTCCCCAGTCTGTCACATACAACAACTGCCACACACACCGAGTCACACCTAGAGAAAATTTAGAGTAATATAATAACCTGTGGAGCAATGTTTGGATGGTGGGAGGTAGCTGGAGTGCCCAGAGAAAACCCACACATGCATGGGGAGAACATGCAAACTCCACACAGAAAAGTCCCAGGATTCAAACAAGGGCATTTTCACTGTGAGCAAATGCAAATGCATTCAAGTCATCAACTGGAACTACAAAAGAAGAAAACAAAGGTCTAAACAGAGACAGAAACAGAGACCCTTCACTTAAAACTTTAACAAGGAATGTATATCTCATTTAAAGCTTTGGGTTACGTTTCTTTAATTCCTATGCAGGAAATCAATTCAGGACCAAAACCACAGAAAAGCAAGTGCAGGCTTCAAATGCACAGAGGAAATGTCTCTTTCCTAAATTAGGGATTTTTGCTGAATTTTATGATTTTGA
This sequence comes from Oryzias sinensis, assembly GCA_037389245.1. NCBI lineage: Eukaryota > Metazoa > Chordata > Actinopteri > Beloniformes > Adrianichthyidae > Oryzias > Oryzias sinensis. The sequence goes on from CM074496.1 coordinate 1,589,213, forward strand.
AAGACAGGTTTTTGCTAAGTTGAACAAAAGTAATATCTTTTTTTAAAATCAAGCACAAGAGAAACTACATAAGAACACACACACACATGTTCGGGTTATTGACAGCAAAAGGAAGGTAGAAAAGCCCTATATAAGTATATGCCATTTACCATTCACCAGAATGTGGCTGTTGGAACATTTTACAGAATTGTTTAAGCTAATTTGAGATAAATGATCATTTTGTTGTTGCTAGAGTGTTTATAACTGCAAAATGACCCAAATTTGATTAGAACACTTTGCTAAAGCTTCTACAAATACAAACAAAAGAAAAACGTATTCAGTAAACATTCAGGAAATGAAACCCTAAACCTCACCTTGTAAATTCAACGCACAGGGCACTGATGTTAAAACTTTGGACATTTACCAGATCCCCTGTTCTGATCGGAATAGCTGACCATTCTTGGTCATGTGATGCTCCACTTAACGACCATAAAATGTTGTCTCATAACAAGATGAAATAAGCCGCACAAATAGCACAACAACTGCCATAGGTGACGTTTCTGGTTCATTTCTCAATATTATAAACCTAAAGGTAGAATCTTTTTCATTTCTTTTTACTGGACATGTGAAAAACTGATCATTGATTTTTGTCTTGAGTTTTCCGGCTGCTGTCAGAGCCTGCTATGTGCAGCCCACTCAACCAAAGTTTCTCACACTTTCTTTAAGGTCATCAAACATGAAGGTTTGTCCTTGGACGTGTCTGACTGCACACTGTTTGACCTCCTGAAGTACAACGACGTCAATGACGACGAACATCTGACCAAAGAAGAATTTTACACGGCCTTTGGTGAGTGCAGAGGGGGCTTTCTGAAAAACATACTACACAAAGAAACGCTCATACCTACAGTTTGTGTAGCTATGAGCCACTATGACCATTCTGTGTCTCGTGCAATTGTTGCTAATGGCTGCCGATGTGCTGTGTTACACACACTTTTGAATTCTGCATCATTTTCACCACTTCAGGTTGAGTCATTTGAAACTGATCAACAGGAACTACTGCTATGTTTTTGATTGTGTTTTGCATTTGAGCTGACAATTTTCTGAATTTTTAATGGCCAAGCAGAAGTGCAAGAAAATTGATGGTGAGCTTGTAGCGATGCTGGGTTTGTTCCCACAGTTTACGTACTGAGACCTCCACACTCTTGCCAACTGTGTGCTGTTTGTTTCCAAATATTTGATGTGTGGAAAAAGGAGAATAAATGAGCTCAGAAAGATGTTGGCACTAAAGGAAAGAGGTCGCAACAACTGTGAAACACCAGTTGAAACTAAATCCCCCAACATAATGAAAACAGGTTCTCTGCCATATCTGAGCCACACAAGCACTTGTGCACCAGTTTCCTCCCTTTGTTCCCCCCTTTGCTCTCTTTCATGCTGACATTTTCAGTCAGCTCAAATGTCTTTTGACAGAATATCCGCTGACATTTGGCTAGGTTGACACATTTAGCAGAGGGAGAGAATTCATAATCAACCCTTATCCCATCAAGCCCTCTGTATTTGAAGGTTTTCCCTTTTTAGGAAAAGAAGTCATGTCATGTGGGTGAACAGTATTTTACTAGTCTTGGCTGCTGTTTGTGTGGGAGCAAACCCCTCAGGCAGGTCATAAAAGGAAGAACCTCTTCTCTGAGGAAAATTGAGCTTACTAAAAAAGTTGAACTTCCACTTCCCTTTTAGATCTTCTTCAAACTCCTGGTTTACCTGCTCAGGGAAATGGGATGTGTACCAAAAGCTGCTCACCTCCTCTGTGTCAGTTTTACTTGCCTGACATTTTTCTACTTACTCTTGTTTCTCAGCAACAATCTAATTATCCTGTTATACAAATTCAATCACAGCTTGGACCATTTCAGTGAAATTTCAATGGAAATTGTCTCTATATTTAAACAATTGCAGAGACAGATGAAAAATGTTCTGCACTTTTTTTGTTAACAGTTGAGATAGACATCTGATGATAACTTTTTCTGAAAGTCAAAGTAAGTCATTTCAAGTCTGTCTTCTATTGAATTACAATAATTGGCTTACAGCAATATATATATATATATATATATACATTTACCCCTTCACCCTTTAAAATTGGGTGGTTTCTCACTCAAGCTAAGGTCCTCTACCAGAAGGCCTGGGAGCAGGGGTCCTGCACAAAGTATCTTAGCTGTTCCTAGCACTCGCTTTTCTGGATGAGATGTCTGAGATCTTTCAGGTATCTGTTGGCAACCCTCCTCCAGCTTGGGGGTTACTGCCGAGTGCTCCAATTACCACAGGCACCACTATGCCTTCATTTCCAGAGCTTTCTCAGTTCTTCTCTGAGTCCCTAGTATTTCTCCAGTTTCTCATGTTCCTTCTTCCTGATGTTCCCATCGCATGGCACTGCCACATCCACCACCAGCGGCTTTCCTCTGTGCACATCCACCACTACAATGTCTGGTTGGTTCGCCATTACCATCACCAGTCTGGATCTGGATGTCCCACAGGATCTTGGCCCTCTCATTCTCTACTACCTTCTGAGGTGTTTCCCATTTTGACCTTGGGGTTTCCAGTCCATATTCTGCACACATGTTCCTGTATATTATTCCAGCCACTTGATTGTGGCGCTCCATGTATGCTCTACCTGCCAGCATCTTACACCCTCCAGTCATGTGATGGATTGTTTCAGGCGCCTCTTTGCACAGCCTACACCTTGGGTCTTGTCTGGTTTTGTAGATCTACACAGTGGGTAGGGCTGGGCGATATGGCCTAAAAAAAATCTCAGATTTTATTTTTTTAATTCGAATTCCGATTTTTTCCCGACCCCCCCCCCCCCCCAACTTAAGGAAAGCAATAAGTACAAACGGCAGACAAGTTCAAGCAAATGTTGCTTTTATTTAATTAAACCCAAGACAAATGTAACCCCCATTTCTGGGATGAATAATAAATAAATGAACACGCTCTTGGAATCCAAGTTAAGTATAAAATGTTTCTTCTTATTCCCTTTTTGGACTTGTGTTTAAATAATTGTGTCCTGTTTTATATAACTTTTGTCTTGTTTTTGTCTAATTTCGTTATTCTAAACTTGTTTTCACTTATCCAAAATAAAAAGGTTACTGTACTTCTTTACTTAAAGTCCCAGCTGTGTCTTAAGTCACACTTTGTAGTCTGGACTAAAAGGAGACAAACATTCACCTTGAGTAGCACCATTTTCTAAAGGATTAACAATATAGCTCATATCTGGGCTCTAAGGTTTTAATTAAATTAAGAAACCCCGTCTTCTCCACGGAGAAGATGAGTAAGCAGCAGGAGTCGCGGTCAGACCCCCTCTTCGCGGCCACCTCCTCCAAAAACAAAATACTACGGCGGCCGCGTCGCAAATGAATATATCGGTACAATTAATAATCACAACGCAGTATTCTTTATTAACAAATAACTGTAACAACTAACTAACTAATGAACTAACTATCCAGGCGTTGTAGAAAGAGTATGTATTTCTGTGTCAGGGCGCGTGCGTGTTTAAGAGGACTGACCGCGTGCCACGCGAGCGCGCGTGAGAGCCTTTGACTCCGATGGGCTTTAGGCAGCGTGGGGGGGGTCTCTTCCTCCACGTCTGTGGCAGTAAACCCGTACCAGTTCCAAACAACAAACTTCCCACTGTCACCGGTAGCCATGCTGTCGCTATCGTGCGTCGATTGTCGCGTGTCGCTGTGTGATACTAACGCTACGGAAGCTCTGGGGAGCCAAAAATGCGCCACATAAAAACTCGATTTGGTTATTTTTGAAATCGGACGTAACAAATAATTCGAATTAATTCATTTGATCGATTTATCGCCCAGGCCTAACCGTGGGTCTTGTCTGGTGTGGTAGATCTGAGCCTCTATCGTTCTGGTGCTCAGGGCTTGTTCCTGAGCTGCCAGGATTAGGGCTTCAGAATCCCATGAACATTTTATGTAAGCAGGAAATTAAAAAAGCCACCTTCTTGAGATAGTTTCAGTTTAAATGTATTCAAAAAATCCAAGGAGACCTTCATCCAGCAAATACAGTGGAAGCTTTTAGCTCCATTGGGTTTTTCAGTGCATTACAATCTGAATTGTGGCCCAGAGACATAACAGAGGTAACCTGATCTGCCAGGTTTGTTATATAACACCATCTGGGAAGTCCTGTTAGATAATCGCAAATACTTTTAGATATTACACTGGAGATGATTGGAGTGAGCCATCTGTCTAATGGCATCTATGGAGGGGTAGCTTCGCCCAATCAGATTAACAGAGTGAAGTCAATTTGAAAATCAAACTCTTGCCAACGTTGTAAAGAACATAGGGTAAAGCCTTTTTCCCCTAAGAAAAAGCTTTGTTGTTGTGGTTGTCTACCTTTTTGTTCAGTGAATAAATACTTATAAGGTTTGTTGCAGCTGATGTTGTAAGAATCAATGCAAACCTTTGAGTGCTGCTGCGTGTTAGGTGGCTGATTAGTCTGGACCCCTTTAGATTATCTACAGGGAAGTAGTCTGTAGCTCATGAAAGAAATCCATATAGTATTTATCTAGAAAAACGCCTTAATTCTGGTCCACAAATTAACTTTGATTTCAGAAAACATATCTCTTTAACAGTTGCAGCATTTTGTATTAGTGTAGCTTTTTTTTTTTTAGTCTGCCTGTGCGCCTAAACTACATTCTAGTTTAGGCGCACAGGCAGACTTACTTTTCATTAAAAGAATGCCCACCAAGATAATCTTGCAACCTTAAACATGTTTATGCCATTGAGGTTTATAAAGAACCACTACTCAATCAGGTTTTATGTTCCTAAATTACATTTTAATACTAGTGGTCTTTTCCACTTAAGCAAAAAACACCTATTCTGCTTTTTAAAGTGTGACTGGATCACATTTCTTAAACACAACAATGTGTTTTTGATGATATTTCCTGCAGTATAAATGTGTGAGCTCTGCCCTTTGAAATCAAATGCATGGAGATTGAGTCACTTTTCTTTGACATAAACCTCACAAATTACAAACAATTAAAAGGTGAATCAGTAGAGTTTGTGTGTCTGCAATTAGATCACTAATTGGATCACAAACTACAGCAAAAGCGAAACAATCTCCCACATGTCTAGCAGTTTTCTCTCTGCTAAGAAGCAATCCCTGTGCACACCTTTCTAGAATATTCAAAGCATGCCAACATTGTTTGTCAGGACAGAAGATAAGGCTTTAATGTCCATGCATTATTCATTCCTCCACTGCAGAGAACGGAATGGGGTTGAGAATCAATTTGCTCCAGCTGGCTGTAAGAAAGCTGTCTGGTAGAAGTGATGTCTTTTAATTAGATGATGTTACAGATATGAATGATGGCTGCCACACTGCTGATAGTGAGCACCATGTCGTTGTTGAATAATTTGTTGAATGATGGCTCTGTGCATCATGGGTAAACAGATAAGGTGCCATCAATCACTAGGTGTCATTCTCTTACCAAACCCCTAATCACAGGATACATAGGAGCATCCACTGTTGGATCTTAAAACTCTTAGATCTAAGACTGTTGGGTCTAACATAGTTTTAAGAGAATGAAAGGAGCATCAATGCTGGCTGTAGCTCAGCACTCAAATAGAATATGCTTCAACAGTGGAATAGAATGCAGACTTAAATGTTCTGTGCGTTACTTTTAACTTAACATGCCTTAAACAGTAGTTGCACAAGAACCTTATATGTATATTTAATAGTAAGTAAATGTACAATTTATTTGTTCTAAGATAAGGTTGTAACTCTTTACTGCATGGTACATGGTATTGTTATATTATTTGATATGTGGTCATTTGGGCTGCACAGTGGTTTCGACTCCTGGCTGGGACCAAAAACATGCTTCAGGTCAATTGGTTACTCTAAAGTGTCCCAAAGTGTGCATGTGTGTAGGGATGAGTGTGTGTCCAACCACAAACTGGCAACCTATCCAGGGTGTACCCCACCCTGGCCCAACAGTAGCTTTGACAGGGTCCAGTAACCTCATGACCCAAAAAGGGATTTAGCGGATATTGAAAATGGATGTATCGTAATGTGTATCTTCTTTAGTTAATTGTTGAAGCCAACAGCAACATTTTATTTTTACTGAATTTTTTTAACCCCTTCACTTGGCCATTCATTCATCTATCCTTTCAGGGGTTTGGCTCCTTGTTCCTCTTTGGACCTGCTACCTGTCCACCACTCACTCTATCAAGTTCCTGGTTTGTAGTAGATCTTTGTGTCCTAGCCTTTGCATCAAGTGAAGCCCCTGTTTTAAGTTCTCACTTTTGAACACCTTTTTTTTTTTTTTCGTAGACCAAGCCCCTGACTTTGACCCACTTCCTTTTGCCCTATCTCAACCAAACTTTTTTTTTTTAAATTTTTGACCACTTATGAGTCTGAGTATCACTTGCTTGCCCATTTGCCAGGATTCCCAGACCTCCCAGTCCTTGGACCTTGCTTCTAATGTGACAGTGCCAGGCAAGGGACATGATCTCCCCAGTGTATTTTGGAAATGGAACAAGGGATATTTTCTTTGCACACTGTGGACCGCTTAGTACCAATTGAGCATGGTTCCAATGCCAATGAGTATTGTTGCTGACCATGTCCATCCCTTTCTGACTACTGTACAGTGTACCATCTTCTGATTACTTCCAGCAGGATTAGGTGCCATGTCCTAAAGCTGGAATCCTCTCATACTGGTTTTTTGAACATGACAATGAGTTCCCTGGATTCAAATGGTCTCCACAGTCACCACATCTAAACCTAATAAAGAAACTTTTGTGATGTGGTGGAAAAGGAGATTGTTATCATGGATGTGCGGCTGACAAATCTGCAGCAACTGTGTGATGCTGTCATGTCAATATGGACCAAACTCTCTGAGGAATGTTTCAAGGACCTTGTTAAATCTATGCCACCAAGGATTAAGGCAGTTCTGGAGGCAACAGGGGGTCCAACCCGGTACTAGCAAGGTGTATCTAATAAAGTAGCCAATAAGTGTAGATCAGAGATGGGCAACTCAAGGCCTCAAGGGCCATTGTCTCCGCAGGATTTCCAGATATTAAAGCCCTACTCGTGACTGATTACCTGGTTTAGGTGTGTCCAGCCAATTAGAAAATGCCAGAGCATGGTATGCTGGAAAAATGCACAAATGTGAACTTTGAGACCTGGAGTTGGGTAAAGTGCAAACTTTAAAAATCCAACTGAGCTTTCATTCTACACCAAGGACCAGAACAGTTTCATGGATAACAGACTAAACTGGGGAGGCTCTAGAGATTATGATTTTGAGAAGGGCAATATTTGCAGCAAGATGCAACTTATCTTCTATAGGCATAACTATGGTGAACGAGAGGTGCAAGACAAGATACAACACATCCTGGTACAAACTAACAAATCATTAAGCACTAAAAACAATCTCGGTACACATAAACAAATACTGAAACACCAACATAAAAACCTGTTTAGCTAAAAGTCTATTTTAATAATAAAATGGTCCTCAGGTGCATTATAAAAGATTGGTCTGAGTCAGTGCAGTGTCGGGACAGAGACAGAGCGTTTGGGAGCCAGTTTTACTGTAAAATGTGCGTGAGGGACAACCAATAAAACTTAACAAGATGATCTAAGATCCTCAGAGATCTAATGTGGACCCTCATGTAGAACTATACAAACTATACTATACAAAATAAGCTCAAACTTTCAAATGACAGCAAGCTGAACTTAGAGCCAGTGCTAAAACTGAAACTGTACAATTTTTAATATATGTTAGGAAGACTGATATTATGTTGCATCAGTTCACAGTACTTGCTTCATGTTCGTACTGTAGGTATTTCTGTTCTGTTTCTCCATGTTATAGACTTTTTAGCAAATTGATAACTTTTCTCTGCTGCCAATAATCTAAGGAAGCTGCATCTCCTGTAGTTAAAGCCTTAGTATGTGAGAGACCTTTTGAGAAAAATAAAAGAAGAAGAAATGATCATTTTCCTGAAAAATGTCGTCTGTCACACTGCTCCTCCACCCTGTGTGTACTGTAACACTTATAACACTCGTATACTGTAACACTAAGCATGCCATAAGACATATCAACCTTATTAACTTTTTAAAGAAATGGCTTTGGGCTGCAGCTCTGCATACCTGACATTAACACCTGCCGTTCATCTGCTGTCTAATGAAAGAACTCAGTCATCCAGGAAACCAAGAAGTCTGTTTGACCACAGACAAAAATAGCAATATGACATTTTTAATCAGTTTCAAATGAATTTGTGTGGGGCTCATGCTAATTTTGTTTGACAATACACCAAAGATCAGCCCAAAAATGCTCCTAAAATCTGTGCAACTTTGGCCTAATTTCAGTGACTGTGTCCACAGGAAAAGTACACATAATAGCCTGTTTGTTTATCTCTGAAGTTGCCTGGCAGTCTGAGCCCTCACAATTTAAATGTGGAGACTATTGAGAATGCATTTTTCATAGGATCCGCCAGGCTGCTGCAGAAAACTGTGAAAATGAATTTGCAAGTATTAAAAAAAAAACTTTCTTTGAATGTTCCCCTCAGGCAAACTTTTAGCTCCAGTTACGTCTCAAATGAATTGCCTTTCAGGCACACAAACATTATGCTCAAAAACACTTTATCTTTAACATTTAAACATTGTTGTGCTGGTTTACATAAAGTTGGTAGATTCTGTTAAACTTCTTTTAGTTTGTCACCAAACACTCTGAGGTTCTGGATTTTATTATATTTTGAAAGCCAGCCGCTGTTTTCATTATTGCATATCCAGTATTTTTTGCTTCTTTTGAGTTAAGCTGCATCACATTAAAAAGCACATCATAATTGGCCTTTTCAAGTTTTTCCTTTATTTCTCTGCTGTGGTTTTATCCTTTTCCTATTCTTTCTCTTTAACATTTAAGAGAAGTCAAATATTCTTAAAGAAGTGGTGTTTTATCCCCATGTAGTGGAAGTTTTGCTTACAATATCCATCAGTTAAGAGTATAATTAGGCACAAGCATTTCATCCTCCAGGGAAGGGCTGCATCGTTGAAGTTGAGTTTGCAGTCATACAGCTTCCTTGGCAGAGCAACAATTAATGGATGCTCAGGCTCTTACTTTTCAAAACCCCTGCAGATTGCTCCATTCACAGACTTTAAAATGTGGTGTTGCAAAGGCTTCACAGTTTATGGCTCATTCTTGTTATGCATGTTCAGACTGAGTTAGAGAAGTTTAGAAACATTCACATCTCTTCTTTGATGACTGGTTCTCAAGTACAAGAAATATTTCTTTTTTAAGCAGTTTCACTGCAAAAGCAAAAACTATTTTTGGTTTGGCGCCACAGTGAGTTCCAGCATGGCTCTAAGCTGACAGAGAAGCTTCTAAGTCATCAAGTGGTCGTGTAGTTTCTCAGTTTCATATCCAAGATATCATTAAATCTGTTGCTAGATCAGTGTAAATTAGGAGTAAAGAAAAAGAAAACACTGAAGTATCCATCACCACAGTTTTTAATATGTTTAAGACAATGAAAACTCATGTATGGTTTACGCCAGTGTAAACATGAATACCAGAATACCACTGAATACTTGAAACTAAAGAAACTTCAAAGCAAAATAAAAGTCACAGTCATAGAAATGCTGTTTACAGCAGCTCATTGAGGAAGACTGAAATTTTATTTTTAAAAGAGAATGTTTTACAAGTGAGCATAAATGCATCTTTACTATATTATATCATAAAATATATAACAGAAAATTGCCATTCTAGGAAGATATGGTATCAAAAAACATGCAGTTTGGTTTAGTTCCTAATTTCATGTCTCTGCATTTCAACACAATTCATAATAGAAATTATTTCTCTCTGTTCAACACCTCACACATCAAGACAGGTAAAGAAAATAAGCCTGTATAGACTACATGTTGACATCTACTGACTGTGGAGGCTGATTCTCAGGCGACATCGCTTAGATAAAGTTGGTTTAGCAGCTTGAAGCCGTTCGCCCTGTCATGCCGATAGAAAAAGCACACATTTTTTTTACAAATGTTCAGGCATGTTTGTCCATCAAAGCTCTCTAATTAAGCCTTTATTTTAATTAAGCTCTTAAAAGTCCATTACTGTTCCAGTTTCCTCTGATGTTGTGTAAAGAAGTCATCAGAGGAAAACATTCAAAAACTTTGATTAAGGCAATTTAGGAGACCTAGTTTAAACTTAACGGAATAAAAACCAGACCAGTGCCTCCCATTGAATTCCCTTGGAGCACCTCCCGACAGGATAACCTGCTTTTTTTTCTTATGACTGTCAACATAAGGAATGAAAGTGCTCCTAAACTCTGACTAAACTAGCAAACTTTGGTCCATCTGAAAAAGAGTTGATTCATTGACAGTAAATCCAGGTGCAGGTTAGTGTTGGGAAATGCAGACCAACGATCTATCCGACCAAAGACAGGGCGTTACCCAGATGGATAAATAGACATGTCATTGATTGTGAGCATACGAATAAAATTATATTAAATTAAATACCAACTTGATTGGCACATTTCCTGCATTTCTTTACATTATTTTTTGTCTGTTTTTCTTTGTTACAGCAGTTGTTTTACATGTGAGACATTTTCCTGTCCATTCAGGGTCCACACTACTGTGTTGGTGTCAAACCGCTCTTTATTGTAAATTCAATCAACTGCAACACTTTCTTTCACCTCTTGATGCGTGTTTAAAGCAAAAGTGACTGAAGCCGCATCAGCTCTTAAAAATGAACATTTGTTGTTTTTTTTTACACAAAACAGTGAGCCCACTTTCACTGGAATGTTAAAGACTCCCACTTCAAAATTAACAGATTTACTGTCTGGTTCTTGCATCTCTTGTTAATATGTGAAACGCGTACTTTATGATGTAATCATTCATATTAAAACTTGTAGTCAAATGGAGGCCATGGCCTTTTGGTGTAAGGTGGAGCATCTAATCAGTATCACAATTGCCTTATTCCAAACAGTGATGGGTCTGTTTTTGCTGCACCTTTGGGCCTAGTTTCAGAAAATCAGAGCTTTATTCTTGATTATATTTAATCAAGACAACTCCAGAGCTTTAAAAACTGGCTTCAAGTGACATTAATACAAACGTGTGTTTCGTGTGACCAGAGGCTTCATCCTTCTGTTCTATGGCTCCAGCTTCTGGACCATCTAACAGTGGAAACTGTGTTTGATCACAATTCTAACCCGGAATAAAACTCCATGTCAAATTACCAAGTAATCAACTTCACTATGGGAACCCTGCAAAAAAAGGAATAGCATGAAGGTATTCACACTACTTCATACCAGTGTCACCAACTCTGGATTCAGTTCAGGAAGTCCTCAGCCTAGCTCTCTGTCCACTGATGTTTTTTTTATTCCCAAAGTGCAGTGTGCCTCATTTTCTGTCAGGGTCAGCCTGAAAGAAGTCTCACTCCACATGTCACACCTGTTGTCATCTGTATGGTGGTGATGGTATGAACCACAGTCCTGCAGCCACTTGATGCACCATAGAAAAAGAAATGTGATGCTGCTCATGGTAACCATGAAACTGGCACTTCTTCTTACAGCGACTGCACAAGCTACACTCAAAAAACTTTCACATTGAATGAACATAAAATAAGATTATGGAAAGGATTTCCACCTGATTAGGTAGCTTTACTTGGTCCTACTTAATGTACCTATGTTGGGTCATTTTCATGTATTTAGGTTCAACCTAATAAATTTAAGTGATTCAATTTAACTACTATGGTTGGACCCAACTTTAACTTGGCTGATCCAACTTAAATCAATCACTTCAATTGGTAACAAGTAATTGAATTAAATTTATTCAACTTAATTTGTTGTCTATCAAACTCCATTTAATATGTTGATCTAACTTACATTTTTTGTTATTTTCACTTTCATTTTGGTCATTTTTCTAAAGTTTCAATCAACGGGCCTTTTAATCTCCATATCAAAGACATGCATGACCCACCAATGTCTCGCATTACAAGGCAGGAACTCAAGTGTTGTGACCTCTGTCTTTAATATTGGGACACATGGTGGTTTACCGCACAAAGGGGTTGCTCATCATCCTCTCCCAAACTCTAACTCATGGTGCGGAAAAAAATAAACATAACAGTTTAAATTACTAGTTAAAACAGCTAGACAAAAAAACACATGGACAAAAACTCACACTTAAACCCCATTCTGCCCAGGTAGGCAAAGAAAATGGTATCCCACAATTCCTTGCGCTGCCTTACGTTATGACATCATAACGCATTGACGGCTTCACACCAAAGTTACATCAACTTAATTGAATTAAGTTGATTGAAAGTAAAAGAACTATTTCAGACAACTATGTGTTATTTTTAAGTTGAATGAACTAAAAAAATGATTTATTTTCACCAAACTAAATAATTAAGTTAGAACAATGTAAAAAAGTTCATCTTTCCAACTACAGCCCAAATACTATTTTTAGAGTGCTGTAAGTAATTTGAAAGATGTTGCTTCAACAAAATGAGACTATGCCCTCCTTAACCTCCCTAAGGTGGCAATATTGATATAGACCGAAACTATGTGAGGGATGATATTTAAGAAAAATGACAAAGTCATTAAATCACAGCTTTCTTATTCTGCAGCTGGAACACTTCCAGATTTACTTTTTGTTGAAAGATGGATGATTCATTCTCCTTTAAGTTCCACAAGGTAGCTGTGATAAAATAAATCCAATTAGGCATCCTCTGAAAGCACGCGTGCATACTAATGCTGGCTCTCCCTCAGGATCTTTCCTAACAGCTGCTATGAAAACGGCCTGATCAGCCTGAGGAAACACTTTCTCAAGGCTTGTTGGTTGCTGTTTTACAGGCATGCGCTGTCTGTGCAGGGAAACTTAAAAAGGGGAGAGGAAAAAAATCTACAAATATTTAAGCATCTCAGGCACATTTTTTCCTGCTGGCTAAAGAAGCTAATATTCTGAGCAATTTTTGTATTTCCTCTTTTGTATTTTAGTTTTTTGAGTTGAAAAAAATCTTCACAATGGTTTGACCCTCAGATAGATCTTACCTTGTAAGTGTGTAGTATTTAAAAAAAACATAAAAAAAAAATAGATGGATCTGCTCAGAAAACTGAAATGAAATCAAAGGTGTGCTATCTGGACATTAGCTTTGTCTCTTATGAAGCCTCAATTTGAAAACTTTTTTGCTTGAAAAACTAGGAAATTGTAAACCATATTTAGATATTTCTAATTGTATTATAAATATATAAATATACTATTGAAATATTTTCTTTAAATTCTTATCTTCTCTTGTATTTCACTTTCTATGCAACATTAACTAATTGTAATTTAAGTAATTTAAAAAACAGCAGACTTTGAACAATTACATGCTGCGCTTTTTTATATTTGACCTTTGAGCTTTTAGAGTTTAAAGATATAAAAATATTGTAAAAAGACTTTTTACTTCACCTCCAAAATGTCTGAAGGATTTTGCCCGCCTGTTCCGGTTTGGTGAGGGTGAATGTTGGCGGGGCATTGAGGGGTGTGTCAGAGAGGAATGCAGGATTTGTTAAGGGAGACAGCAGGAGCATGTATCTGAGAAACAGGGTGATGGAGCATGATGGAGGACAGAGCAGGAGGGTTGGCTAAGCAACCTTGCTGCAATTTGTCTTCATGCAGCCGTTTCTTTTCAGCATCCTTTGGGCATACACTCGTTTCCTGACAAGCTTGTTGCTTCCAGTGCAAAAGGTGATTTAGCCTTCTCTGTCACTGAACAGCATTCTGTCTTGGGAGTAGTACGGAGTAAATCAAAAGTCTGGGCTTCACAGTTAATCACTAATTACAGCTTGGACGGGGGAGACTGATCTTTCCCGGGGGGCAAAGTCCCTCAGGCTTCAAATCAGTCCAGAAAAGAGAGGCAAATGCCACTTCCTCTGCTGATAAATCTCTCTCTCTCTCTCAGAGGAGGGGCCGAGCGGAGTCAGCTCCAGCGGCTCAGATTCGCATCTCTCAGAGGAGTTTCTCCTTCAGGTCGGATACGAGCTCTGATTTTCTTCTGCAGCCCCCCTCCCTCCCTTTAGCCAAGCTGCGACTGAGCCTGCCTGGCTGACTGTGTCCACACTGTCTGCTCTAAATTCTCAGTGTAACTTCAAACATTTCTATTCCCTCGGGGATCAGCAGCAAATCGAGTTTGTTGCTTGCAGTATCATCCAGAAGTATTAAGATACAAGGGGGCTGTAATTGAATGGTTAGGGAACATTTTTGAAGTAGATATTTGTCAGCATATCCACCCCCCACCTCAGCACCTAAAAGAGCACCAAGGACAGGAGAATGTGTTTTCTTCATTTTGCTCTACAGCACAGCACTTCATTCTTTTCTGTTTTTCGTTTTCCTTTGTTTCATTGTTTGTTTCTTTTTGCTTTCCTTACTATAAGAGCTTCAATGCCATTGGGAATGTGTTGCTCTTTGACATCAGCTTTGTTAATTGGGTGTCTTTAATCTAAATGTGCTCCTCCACACATGTGGGGTGTCTCATGGCAGGAAGACTGATGGAGGTGCAGCTGCTGAGGACTGCATCTCATGAGCTTTCTGCCAGGGGTGGGGTATAGTCTGTGTGCTTGGGCTTGGTTTGGGTCACAGTGTCCTCTGTCTCTTTGGCTTCCCTTTTTGTTTTAGTTTTTCATCTCTGCACGAATGTGTAGCTCTACAGGAACAACCCCCCAGGACTCCATGGCACTTTGGGGAGCTGTGGCTACTTGCTTTTCAGTTGCAGCTCCTGGGGTGGACTGTGATGACATTTTCCACCCCACCATTCTAGTAGCAGTGACACCCCCTTACACGCTCCCCCTTGATTCTTATGAATGTGTTGGGTAGTGCACATACAGGTTGTAAACTGCAGAAATCAAAATTATGTTCACAAGAAAACAATTTTAAAAATGAAGGGGTGTTTCCTGGGTAACATGTTTACATGTGTTTTTGCAGCGACTCTGATTTTTTGTTTGTTTTTTATAATAATATGTGTGAAACATCATCAGTCTGTGATGTTGTCATGTTGCAGAGCTTTGAGTCAACACAGTTTGAGTCAACAGCTCTGATCCAAGCCGTCTTCTTAACGGATCATTACAATTCAATACATTTTCAGGTGGAGCCATAAAGAATATTAGCCCATAGATAAATTCCAGATCAGTCAGGAGATTTGGACAAAAGTGTGAAGGAATTACTAAATAAACTACTACTAATTACTAATAAATTACTGAAAGGTTAGACATCTTAACTCATAGACTTCTGCAGAAACACTTAAGAAACTATCAGAACATAAAGTTTGTACCTTTCTAAGCAGTGAGGCAAACGTCTAATGATGTTTTGTGCATAACTGCAGAAAAAAAATGATTTATGGTTCCTTTAGGAGCTTCAGTGATTCCAAATATAGTTTGACTTTCTTTGTAAATATTCAAAAAATTTTGTTGGGGGGGGGTCTTTATATTTATTTATGTGACATTTAGCAGGGCAAAAGATTATGTTTAAGCAGAGGAGATGTCAGGGGCTGCTGCAGCCGCTTTTGTTGATAACATTTTGTGTTAACGGAGTTGGTGTCATGTTATGATCACGTGACAGACCCAGATGCTGTAACCCGGAAGGAGGAGGCAGGTGAGAGAACGGTGAGTAGGGGTTTTATTTTGTAGGAGCCAGCGGATCCAGAGGAAGTGGTGTGGTGAAGCTTGACGAAGCGAGCCGCCAGCGTGGTGGAAACCAGATGAGTCGAAGGCAGCCGTGCGGACCTTAACTTGAGACGTGGTTGGAAGGAGCGGCAATGGTGTGGCAGGAGTTCTTGAGGCGACGTGGCTTGGAGTTCTTGGGGGACGTCAAACTAGGCAGCTTCTGCTCTGGAGGATGGAATGCTCCGGTGTCACTCGTGGAAGACGAGACCTGAGGCAACACAAAACAAGGTGAGCGTGGTACAAAGCAAAGGGGCCAGGCGTAGCTGAGAGCGAGGTAAAGCACCATCAGTGTTAACGGACTAGCGAAGAATACTTGAGGTAGGACTCCTTAAGAAGCAGACAAGATAATGAGCAGAGTGGACACAGCTGAGAGTCAGGAGCAGAGCTGGGAGGGGGGAGGAGTCTGCCAGGCCACAATGACAGTACCCCCCCCTCAACGACCGCCTCCAGGCGGTCCAGGACGCCGATCCGGGTGGGCGCGGAAAAAGTCAGAGATGAGGGAAGGGTCGAGGATGAGCGAACGGGAGACCCACGAGCGCTCCTCAGGCCCGTACCCCTCCCAGTCCACCAAATACTGGAAACCACGGCCACTGCGGCGAACGTCCAGAATCTTGGAAACCGAGAAAGCAGGGGCGTCGTCGATAATACGGGCGGGTGGCGGGGAGACGGAAGGCGGGCTCAAAGGGCTGTCAACAAAAGGCTTGATGTGGGAGATTTGAAAGGACGGATGTACCTTAAGGGCTGCCGGCAATTTGAGGTGTACACAGGTGGGGTTGATGATTCTGTCTATGACGTAGGGACAAATAAAACGGGGAGACAGTTTTCGAGACGTGGACTGGATGGGAATATTCCTGGAGGACAACCACACCTTCTGCCCGACCCGGTATTCGGGCCCCTCCACCCTGTGTCTATTGGCGAGACGACAGTTAGCCTCCTTGGTGCGGAGTAGGGCTTCGCGGGTTTGGAGCCAGACGCGCCGGCAGCATTGCAGATGTTCCTGGACCGAGGGGACAGCAAGGGCTAGTTCCTGGTAGGGGAACAGAGGAGGTGAGTAACCCAAGGAGGCTTCAAATGCGGAGACACCAGTAGCAGAGGAGTGATGTGAGTTATGAGCATACTCGATCCAGATCAAGTATTCAGCCCATTCTGTTCTGTTCTGGGCGGCGAGACAACGGAGGCCGGCTTCAAGTTCTTGGTTTGCCCGCTCGGCCTGACCGTTGGTTTGTGGATGGTAGCCTGAAGACAGGCTCACACTGGCCCCCAATGCAGAACAAAAGGCCCGCCATACCTGCGATATGAACTGGGGACCCCGATCTGAGACGATGTCGGAGGGGATGCCATGGTGACGGAAGACCTTATCAACCAGAATCTTAGCGGTCTCAGTGGCGGAGGGGAGCTGAGTAAGGGGAATGAAATGCACCGCTTTCGAAAATCTGTCAACAACAGTCAGGATTACTGTATTGCCCTGTGAAGGGGGTAGCCCAGTGACAAAATCTACCGCCAGATGCGACCAAGGACGGTGTGGCGTGGGCAAGGGATGGAGAAACCCCGCAGAAGGAGTGTTAGGAGATTTGGAGCGGGCGCAGACGGCGCAGGCAGCGATGTATTTGCGCACATCTTGGTTCATGCGGGGCCAGAAGAACCTCTTGCGGATCATAGACAGTGTCCTGTGGACCCCTCCGTGGCAGGCAATGAGGGAGTTATGGCCCCAGGCTAAGACGTCAGATCTGAGAAGAGTAGGGACGTAGAGAGTTCCATTAGGACAGGAAGAAGGACCGGGTTCCTCACCTTGGGCCTCTCTGACACGCGTTTCTATGTCCCACGTGAGGTTGCCCACGATGCAGGTTGCGGGAATGAATGAACGTCATCATGGCTGTACTTCCTGGAGAGGGCATCTGGCTTAGTGTTGCGGCTACCAGGTCTGTATGTGATGGTAAACTGGAAACGGTCGAAAAAGAGACACCACCGGGCTTGGCGTGAATTAAGCCTCTTGGCAGTTCGTAGATAGGCCAGATTCTTATGGTCCGTCCAGACTATAAACGGATGAGTGGCCCCCTCCAGCCAATGGCGCCACTCCTCCAGAGCCAATTTGATAGCGAGTAACTCCCGGTTGCCCACATCATAGTTACGCTCCGCAGGGGATAATTTGCGGGAGAAGAAGGCGCATGGTTTCAATTTCCCGGTGGACTCCTCTTTCTGGGAGAGAACGGCTCCGACGCCAGTGTCTGAGGCGTCAACCTCAACTATGAATTGCCTGGAGGAGTCGGGCTGAATGAGGATAGGGGCGGAGATGAACCGAGACTTCAACTGCTCAAAGGCTTCTTGGGCTTTAGGGTTCCAGACAAACGGTCGTGTTATGGAGGTGAGCTGTGTGAGGGGTGCGGCGATGGTACTGAAGTTGCGGATGAACCGCCGGTAAAAGTTTGCGAACCCCAAGAACTGCTGCAGCTTTTTACGGGAATTAGGAGGTTCCCACTGGGATACTGCTTCGAGTTTGGAAGGATCAGGGCTGACGCACCCAGCAGAAAACACATACCCCAAAAACTGAATGGAAGTTGCGTGGAACTGGCACTTCTCAGCCTTAACAAAAAGTTGATTTTCCAAAAGTCTGGACAAGACTAAACGGACGTGGTTTTCGTGTTGTGCCGGATCGCGAGAAAAAATCAGAATGTCGTTGAGGTAAACGAAAACGAAACGGTTTAGAAAATCGCGGAGGACGTCATTGACCAACCTTTGGAAGACGGCGGGAGCGTTGGTAAGGCCAAAGGGCATGACAAGGTATTCATAATGACCCAGTGGTGTGTTAAAGGCCGTCTTCCATTCGTCGCCATCCTTTATGCGCACGAGGTGGTAAGCGTTGCGTAGGTCAAGTTTCGAAAAGATTTGGGCCCCCTGAACCGAGTCGAAGGCAGAGCTGATGAGGGAAAGGGAGTATTTATCCTTAACAGTTATTTGATTCAGTTCGCGAAAATCAATACAGGGTCGAGGGGATTTATCCTTTTTTTCGACAAAAAAAACCCCAGCCCCAACGGGTGATGAAGAGGGACGTATGTGGCCAGAGGAGAGCGCTTCATGGATGTAAGTTTCCATGGCTGTTTTTTCAGGACCTGAGAGGTTGTATAAATGACCTTTAGGAAGAGGGGCGCCAGGAAGTAAATTAATGGCGCAATCGTATGGGCGATGTTGCGGCAGCGAACCTGCCTTGGTTTTACTGAACACAGCTTTCAGTTCATGATAACATCGCGGAACAGAAGTTAAATCAATGTCTTCAAGGATTTTATGGCCGGAGGAAGAGACCGAGGGAATGGCCGACTGAAGACAATTGGCCATACAGAACGCGCTCCAATTAATAATGCGTCGAGTTGACCAATCGAACTGGGGATTGTGGGCTTTAAGCCAAGAGTACCCCAGTACCACCGGACAATAAGGAGAGTTGGTGACAAAAAAACGGATGTACTCGTGATGGTTACCTGAAGTGATGAGTAAGAGGGGGCTTAGTGTAGTGAGAAATAGATGAGAGATGTTGTCTGCCTAAACCGGCAGCCTTAATAGGAGTGTCTAGGGGTTCAATAGGAAGGGAGAGTTGTTGAACTAAGGAGTGGTCGATGAGGCTTTGTTCTGCACCGGAGTCAACGAGGGCATGGGTATCTGAAAATTTAGCATCAAAACAAAGCTTGACAGGGACAAAACAGAAGTCTTTAAGCATGGAGATGACTGACTTACCCACCCGCGGCCTGTCGTTTAGCGGGGGGTCCGGAAGTTTAAACGGAGTGGACAATGAGAGACTTGGTGGCCCTGCTTCCCACAGTAGAAACACAATCCCTCCTCACGGCGTTTGTGGCGCTCTTCAGCGGTCAGACGTGAATGTCCAATTTGCATTGGTTCTTCCTGGGTCTTGTGTGGAACGTACTGTGGAGGAATAACAGGCATGGGTGGCCGAGAAACATCAGCAGGAAAGGTTTTACGCACCGTGTGAGGCCGTTCATGCTGGCGCTCTTTGATGCAAATGTCCGAACGTAGGGCTGCTGCTACGAGTTCTTCGAAGGAATGAGTCTCGGGGTGTGTACACAAATGATCCTTAATCGCTTCGTTTAAAGATTGATAAAAAATACCACGTAGCGCAGGGTCTGTCCAGCCAGCCTCTACAGCCAGGATGCGAAAGTCAATCACGTGGTCACTGACAGACCGGTTTCGCTGTCGTAGGTTCAGCAGGCGTCTGGTGGCCTCCTCCTGTTTCCGGGGCTGATCAAAAACAAGCCTGAACTCACCCAAAAATTGAGCAAACGAGAGGTGGGTGATCGGGTTAGCCGCTAGGAAGGCCTGGGCCCACTGCAGCGCTTTATCCCTCAAGGACTTGATCACGGGGGCGATCTTGCTTTGATCGGTGTGGTAATATTGAGGAGCCTGTTGGAATAAGAGCTGGCACTGCAGTAAAAACCCGCCACAATTTTCTACTTCCCCATAGAAAGGTTCTGGCTTGAGACGATAGTTTTCCGGGCTTGTGGCAGAAGCGGAAGGAACCAAATTGCTGGCGGGCGGAGAAGAGACGGGGGCTGCAGGACCAGCGACAGAACCAGTTAACTCTAATAAAGTCTGGGTCAAACCGTCGAGGCGACGAAACAGATCCTGCTGGGCGGTGACCATCTGAGAAAAGAAGTCGGCTTGGCGTCCCAGCATAACTCCCTGGTGGTGAACGGCGAGGCGGAGTCCTTCCGGGTCAGCTGGGTCGGGGTTTTGGCTAGTCCGTTCTGTCATGATATGATCACGTGACAGACCCAGATGCTGTAACCCGGAAGGAGGAGGCAGGTGAGAGAACGGTGAGTAAGGGGTTTTATTTTGTAGGAGCCAACGGATCCAGAGGAAGTGGTGTGGTGAAGCTTGACGAAGCGAGCCGTTAGCGTGGTGGAAACCAGATGAGTCGAAGGCAGCCGTGCGGACCTTAACTTGAGACGTGGTTGGAAGGAGCGGCAATGGTGTGGCAGGAGTTCTTGAGGCGACGTGGCTTGGAGTTCTTGGGGGACGTCAAACTAGGCAGCTTCTGCTCTGGAGGATGGAATGCTCCGGTGTCACTCGTGGAAGACGAGACCTGAGGCAACACGAAAACAAGGTGAGCGTGGTACAAAGCAAAGGGGCCAGGCGTAGCTGAGAGCGAGGTAAAGCACCATCAGGGTTAACGGACTAGCGAAGAATACTTGAGGTAGGACTCCTTAAGAAACAGACGAGATGATGAGCAGAGTGGACACAGCTGAGAGTCAGGAGCTGAGCTGGGAGGGGGGAGGAGTCTGCCAGGCCACCATGACAGTTGGTACAGTGTCAATAGGTGCCGCTGGTTTCTCTTACACTGGGGAGTAAACTGGCATCAAACAAAACCGAAGAAGTAAATATTGGAGGTTTGTTTGAATATCATTAGCGGGTTTGCACGGTCCTGAGCTTTAACATTCCTTTTTCTTTTGTTTTTATTCAACATGAAAGGAAAATTTTTCAAATGCATACATGGATCAGGTAGCCATTACAGGTCTGGTGGCAACAAGGAGGCTAAAATCAACCCATGACACCACAAGTATTATCATTATTAATACAAGAAATACCAATACTAGATAAAAAATGTAGTAATCAATTAATAATAAAAACCTTAAACTGCACTAATTGTGCCGCAAAAAACCTAATAAAAATAAACTTTTACATAAATAAAGAAAATACATATATTTTCCTCCCACTCCCTTTGAGCAATAAAAATCATATTTGTTGTTTATTTATGATACCTGTTGAATAATTGTAAACAAGCTTTAAATAAATAATACAAATCAAAACATATATGTCATCACGCAATCACACCTTCTGATCTCCAGACGAGCATCTGACATTTTCCCTCATATGTAAGAAAACAATAACTGAGACTGAATGTTTCTGTCCGCTTTTGAATAAGGTTACATTAGAAATCAGTTTTTTCCTTATTTTTTATTTTCTTATGCTAGATCTAATTGAAAGAACAACAGAATAACTGTCATTTCACTTTGGAGGCACTTTTCTATTTTCTTCTATTCATTTCCATTTATTGTCGTCCGTTCTTACCATTATTACCCCTGATGACTGCTGTGATCATAACTTTATTAGTCAGACAGCAAGCATCACATCAGCTGTCTTCATCACTTTGTTTCTGCCACATTCTGAACTCCACAGGGGAAATGTTGCAGTAGCAACATGAAGCTCTGCTCTTCATCTTTCATTTCATCTTTTCTAAATCAGACCCAAAAAACTGGTTATGTTAAGGACGTGCTCTCCTGCTATGAGGGTATTTTAGTCTCCTGACGTAAGAAACGTGTGCATGGATAACTATTTCACTCTTTATCGTTATGTTTATCTCTTCTAATGTGAACATTTTTGTTTGGTAGATCTGTTGGAAATCATAAAGAAACATCATGTTATATAGTAACAATGAACTATTTTAGTTTTTCATCTATTTTCCTTTCAGAGAATTTAAAAACTGCTTTGTTGTGTTAACACAGAGATTTTCAATAGTTGTGAAATTGCAGAACAGTTTAAAATTGAACTATGATAATTGAACTCGTCCATCCAAGGACCTATGTGGACTTATTGTTATCATCATGTTTGCATGAATCATATCAACTTAAACAACATTGCTTTGAAGCTAGCATCACTGTCAAGTTTTTATAAAAGTAGAATGGTTGGAAGTAGAAACCTTCAAGATGGTCCATTCTGTCATGACAAGCTTACATGACAGAGAAGATGAAGCCCTTGGATGAGTGGACTGACATCATTTAGTATCTGAAAGATGCTCAGAGCTTCGTTCTGAGGCAGACTCTGCAGACTGAGGTGGAAGAAACAGTAGTCATCCTCTCCATTCAGTCCTCTGACAGCAGAATAGCGCTTTCAAGGAGCTCAGTTTATGCTGTGTCTAACAGCAGATAATGAGCCTGAAACTTTCCTCTGGACAGCAAAAGCATCCGTCTGTCGTCCACTTACACATGCGTTTGAGGGATTTCTCTTTTATGCCTTTATTGACTTAGCTTTACCTGCATGTGCTGCCACAGCTTTCCAAATCAGAGGTTCAGAGATGATAAATCAGCAATGTTGTTTTCTATTTAAAGTGAGGGGGGTTTCATTGGCCAGCCCCTCCTAAAGTGGACATTTTAGGACAACACAATGAAGGCGTAGCAGAAGTGTAGCCAGTTTTGCCATCGTAAAGTCTCCTTGGTCCAGTGTGATTGAAAGCGACATAGCGGGTTTGCCAGGTTTACAAGGCAGAAACAACATTTGGACCACTGTCAGCAAATGACTGAGAAGCTTAAAAACCCCAGAACCTTCTCATCTAATGACCACTGAAATTGGGCTATGGTAAAAAGTACTCCTAATTTTATTTTGCAGGCTTTGGCAAGTAAAGAGCCTTTTTGCTGGACCTTCTTCTTTATTAGATTTTGTATTTCATGCCCTCAGGAGCAGAACAAATAGTTTTCTCTTCTCCTTTTCCCTATTACTCATTACCCAGGGGAGAGATTACAATGCATTCTCTAACAGGCTGCCTTACATAATACCAGAGAATGGATAAGCGTTCATTGTCTTCCAAAAACACACAAAAGGCGTTAACCAAGCATATCACCGCTGACCTCTCACAACTCATTTCTAACTTAGTCTAGTATTTGCTTCAGGGACAGTCCCCAACAAGAAAAAACAATTCAACAAAATCAAACAAAAAAAGTCAGACACAGTTTTACTGCTGAACATTTAGTTTTTTATTTCTAAAATGTTTCTAAAACGTTAGGAATGCAAGCAAAGATTAATTAGTGAAACACAAAAATGTGTGTGAAATAAGTCCATAGTCTTTGCTGGTTCGGCTCTGGGGCGATGACATCTAGTTTGCATCGTCAGATCATAGACGAATGAATGGCAGAGGTGGTTAACCCTTTCACACTGCCACTTTAGCTCCAGCGTTTACAGTCTCTCGACCATCATAACTTTCTAACCATGGTTGCAACTAACGTAATACAGTAGATTATGAGGCGGAGAAAAGCATCTTTGTGCCGAGATGCAACTCTTCACAGCTGTTAGGGTTTGTGTGATCAACATAAACCAGCTCATTCTGCCTCACTCGCATCCTGCCGACTGTTCGCATCAGTTTTGAGTTCAGGCTGGACTTAGGCTGGATCAACATGTCAACTCTATTAAAGAGGCAAAACTTAACGTGTCTTTTTGGGAGACGGCTTGCATGTGGCTATAAACAGGGAGAGAGATTTAGGGTGAGCATGGTGGAGCTATCATCTACTGACATGTGCAATCAAACATTGATTTACAAACCTAAAATTCTTACCAATACATACACACTCATAGTCACACAAACACACACATTCAGCAAAGATACATACTAGTTCAGCAGTGAATGTAAGTGTGTAGTGAATGTGTGAATGAGATGATTCTTTTTCTAAATAAAAATGTTTGAATCTCCTGTGTACTTCAAAACTTTATATCATCTTTTCCCCACAATCTTTTCATAGTTTTAGTTCTTTTGAGAATTGTGGTATTTAAATTATTTTTTAACTTGTTTTGCAAAAGTGAACAGTACTTGCTACCAAATCAAACAGAACGATGTAATGTAGAAACCTGGCTTTGTACTGAGGTTGGGGAAACGCTGCTTTGGGGACATGTCCACATCAGTGACTCCCCACCCAGGTTGCTATGCAACATTTTATCCATGACCAGTCACTCTATAACACAAATACATTATGATTATTTATGAAAAAAACAGATTTGGAAATGACATCAAACCTAAATAGCTACACATGACTTTACACACATAATTACTCTTTCATTACATTGGCCTTTTTTTATTTCCATGCTGATAGAATGTTAAAGTTTCAGAAACAGATGTCACTAATTTTAATGAGTCAAATTCTTCACTAATGAGCCCTATAAACACAAATAATTTCTCTTTGGTTGAGCGGTTCAGAAAGCCTTTAACAGCCGCTCAGGATGACTGGAAACAAGATAAATGTTTTTTTTTTATGGAAAATTTGCCAAAAACTTTGCACCTCTCTGCATTTCCTTCTTTTGGTGCCTAAATAACAAAACATCTTCATTCTGTCAGAAACTGGTGGTTTAGGACCCAAACCACAGGAAAAGAGCACCAATGGTGCTTCTATGTGTGGCTTTTTTTCTTTTTGTACTCAACATCTTCAAATTTTCACAAATTAAAGTCAATGTCCATTCAGTTACAGATGCTATCCTCGTGTTGCCCTGGTAACCCTGACAATAAAGACATCAAACAATTGTCGTTATTGTCACAGTAGCATCTCATCTAAAAAGTTCTTTTAAACTTTCCTATTTGGGGTTTTATTATGGAAAATAGTAACCTTTTTAACACAAAGACTTCTTCTCTTCTGCAGATGTGAATCTTCTCAGCCTACCAGATGACCAAAAAGTCAGTGTCACAACCGTGACTGTAGGAGAGAGCACTGTGTTGACCTGTGCCATAACTGGCGAGCGCAGGCCTTCCATTTTATGGAAGCGAAATCATCAGAACCTGAACTCCCTGAACCTGGAAGACATCAATGTAAGAGTTGACTCTAATTAATTTTTTTGCGTATATAGTTTTGCCCATGGGGTGCTAAAAAAACTGTATATCTTTGTTATTTTCTATACTTTAATGCTGAGTTTATGTGGGTTTGCAACATGAAGATGCATAAAAGCTTCATGAGCAGGAAAAAAAGCTATGTGTGATAAGAGCAACAAAAAAAAAAAGGAATCATGGGAGTTCTGCCTCTATAAAACTGTGTTGCTGAAAGAAGTCACTTTCTTCAGCCAGTAGCTCTGTTAAAAGCTCTCAAGGCTCTGCCGGCAGTTCAAGCCACTGATGCTGCACAGTGTTTGTGTGATTTAAGTCAGAGAGAAGCAGGATGAGCGGGTGACTTGCTAAAATGTCTATTAATTGCTGTTTGCACAATGCATCATTTTGGATAAGAACATATAGCGGCTGTTGTGAGGCTGATTGTTAAGGACAACAACGTTTTCCTGTGAACACGTTTCCTGGCTCGTTCACATGCTCAGCTTAAATGAATAACAGAGCTCTTAGTCAGCTAGTTTAAGTCTAATTTTGCAATTGCTTTTCAATTAATTTTTAATTCAGTGGCAATTATAATCATGAAAGTCATGTAAATAAACAAATAAGAGCTCCAAAAATGTGTGATAAGTTTAAATGCTCTTTCAGAGCTGTCACTCACACCTGGACCTAAAGGGTCACTGCACGCCTCTCATAGCTTGTCTTTTAATTTTCCTGACTTTTTGTAGTGGCAGCACAATATTTTCGTTTCTGTCAAGGCTTTTTGTTTTCAGCAGGGCAGTAAGTGGCTGCTTTAGTTCTTGTTGGCTTAGGTGAGAGATGGCTGGAAGGGGCGGGGCTTTCAGACAAAGGAGGAAGATGAGAGGAGGATGCCAGAGGGCTTCAGCCTTGAGAAAGAACTTGGTTTGATAAATTGGTGTATATCTATGTGCTCTCTGCGTGTCCCTTTCATCCTCATCAAAAGAGCAGAGATCCTCATGTCATGAGGAAAAGAGATAGGTCCCTGTGCTGTACTCCCACCTCATGTGTTAAGACTGACCAATGTGAGAGTGACATGATGAGCACAATTGCATTGACACTGCCTTCACAGTTGAAGGCCATCAAATGAAGCCACTGATGTGACATTCAATGTTACTGACCCCCAAATGAGTGGGAGGGGCCGTCTCTTGACATCCCCTGGCCCTGATAAGCCAGTGCTCTTCCTGGTTGTAATTATTGTGAGAGGAGCCACTGCCAATTTCTTTAGAGTAAAAAAAACGTTTACTGTTATAGCCTCTCTTATAACTGCTGTTGAACAACTGGTGTTTAAAATCAGTCCCTGAAAATCCAAAGAGAAAAGGGAAATGTCAGGTCAAATTACATCTAAATATTCTGTGACTGTGGGACTGCTTAGGTGACAGAAAAGTTAAGATTGGTGTCAAGAACACAGGTGGTCCTTCATTGCACCTCACACATCCTTTAAGGCTCCTGGATGAGTAAACTAGATCTAACTGAGATGTATTACTCAGTTCAGGCACTGGCTGGGAGATATAGACCTTGGTTTAAAGTTATCGTGTTCTTTCTTGCTAAAGAAGATGGGGGGGGGGGAGTGTTGGCTGTTTCATCAAAAGCAGCAGTTGTTTCATCATTTACAGGCTACTTCAAGCATTCCATGTTTCTAAACTTCTGCGATCATTGTTATAAGTTCAACTTACTGTTGCCATTTTACCCAGGGGTTACAAGATGGATGGATGGATGGATGGATGAATAGAGAGAGAGAGAGAGAGTGAGAGAGAGAGAGAGAGTGTGAGAGAGAGAGAGAGAGTACTAGACGTGAAATGGGGGTTTAGATGACACACAAAAAACAGCAGACACATAACTTAATAAATATTCTGAAGCATGATTTAAATAATCTAAAACCAGAAACCAAAGAAATTCCATTAAAGTGGCCCCATCCTCACAAAAAAGGAACAGGTTGGAGACCTCTTTAATGCCTTTGTGGCTATTCTTCCAAGTTGTTCAAAAAAACCTTAAAACAAAATTCATTTTCAGAGGAATTTGAGAACTTTTTATCGTTGTAAGACTTCTTAGAGGTTTCCTTTTAAATGCCTTTGTGATACATTAAAGTAAAAAGGTTTTTCTTAGAATTACAGTAAATTGGTTTTGAATGCCACATGAACTCTAAGTACAGTTCAGGCTAAGGTTTGGCAGGTGTGTGTTTTCACTGCTACAGTTTTATTGTTCTAATTGATTCATTAGAGTTTTGCCTTCAGTCACAATTTATTTCCATGGTTCGCCGATATACAATCCCAACTAACAAGACCAGTAGAAGTAAAATCACAAGTGTCTGAACCGCTTTCCACCACACTGCCTTTGACAGGAACGTTCTTCAGTAAGAAACATTTGACAGCCTGCTGGGAATTTGCCAGAAGATGTCTGAATGACTTGTAGATAATAAATAGCAAAACTCTAGGATGAAGTGATGACAATCACTTCATCAATCCTTTTTCAGTCAACATGGTGACAAATGGAGAAAATCCAGCCAAGCTTCGGTCAAAACTTTTCCCCGCTTTTCAAGATGCTAATCTGTGAGGAAGACCCGCACTTCAACAAGAAAGCAGAGCAGCAAATTCACACACAGGAAAGTAAATGCTGCTGTAATAATTCTGATATGGAAATAAAACTACACATTTGGAATCTTAACATTTATAGCTTTAACTATACACAACCCATAAGCTCAATATATTTAATCTTACACTAATGACAGTTCATCTCTGTGTCCCTGCTGGAGACAGCCCTGTCAATAAGACCCATGAATCTAATCACTGGACACATAGAACTCAGTATGATTGGTTTAATAAGGTTCATCGTATGTCTGAAATTGGCAGCTGACATTTAGAAACTTGAAAAACTGTTGGACAGGACAAGTTAAAAAAATAAATAAATAAAAAATAGAAACTTGAAATTGTTGTTGG
Source organism: Oryzias sinensis (assembly GCA_037389245.1). Taxonomy (NCBI): domain Eukaryota; kingdom Metazoa; phylum Chordata; class Actinopteri; order Beloniformes; family Adrianichthyidae; genus Oryzias; species Oryzias sinensis. The sequence continues at coordinate 1,617,400 of CM074496.1, forward strand.
GAACATATTTATTGGGCACTTTGGAAACTCTGACTTCCTCCCAGAGCCCCAAAACAAGCTCTAAGGTTGATAATTGACTGTAAATTGCCCCTTAAGAATGAGCATAGATCTGCGATGGATGGGTGATCTGTCTGGGGTGTAAGGCAGCTGGAGCCTGAGCCCTGCAGGAGCTGATGGGATAGACATAACCCCCTGTTTCTGCACCAAGTGTGTATCGATAATGCATGGATGCCTTTTTTATTTTATTTTTATTATTGACATTAAAATAGCCAAACTAAAAAAAAACATCTCACAGTGGTTACTCTACCTTGACAAAGATGAATGAATTAAAGGTTTCACCTTGAAGTGTACAACTTTAACATTTTGTGTCGGCATGCAGGTTTGACTTTTTTTTTTTGCCTGCCTTACCCGTAAGGGTGTGACTAAGGATTTAACTTAACAATATCTTGTGTCTAGTTTTGTAAGACTATCTTCCAAAAGCTGCTAAAGAAACTTTAGTGAAGGGTCTGTATTAAGGGTGTAAAAATTAATTGATTAATCGATTTATTCAACTAGATCGATCTGTCTGAGGAAAGTTGTTAACCTGATTGAATTGAATCAACCTATATCAATAAAGGTTGTGGTTTATTGCTCCTTGCGCAGGAGACTGGGAAGCACAGATGATCTAGAGGAGACCAAAATCCATGACAACACATTCCTCCTTCTAAAGCCAAGCGTCTGCGCTGAGCGGCTCTGCGTAAAAACCATGCGTGTAAACCGGGGCTTTTCTACGGCCAGTCGCACATAGAATGGATTTTGTCCATTTTCAAGCAGGACACCGGAGCCTGCTGGAAACTGTATTGCAGACAGTTTAAATGTAACTGCTGCCTATCATTGTTTGTGAGCAGCCCCTGTTGTTTTAATGAGAACACTATGCAAACTTTAACAATTGTAGATGAAACTCAGATCTGGAGTTTCATATTATTCCCGTGGGGGGGGGGGTGAGGGGCTGATCTTTCTCCAAATGTAAACAAAAGCTTGCCCTGTAATCCCATGAAGGATTATTGCGGGTTGTTGCATCATCATGCAGGGCTGTGGCGTTTTAGGTCCTTTTTCAGCTGCACCAAAGAATCAGCTGTGTTTGGGAAAGGAGTTTGTTTGTGCTCATTTATGTTTGTACCTCGGGATGAGGCTCAGTGATGGTTCAGGCAACAAATATTCACTAATATCACCACCGTGTTTTGAAGGATGTAGCTGAACCCCAGAATGCACAAAACTCAGATAGAAGGAACACAGGCTTTATTTCAGGAGGTTGAGGCACACAGGAGGAAGAATCGAGACCGGCAGGGTCTCACAAGCTGGGTTAAGATAGATTTTTTTAACCAGAAACACCCCCCACCCTGTTTCATATGCGATCGACACATCACTAGAGGATCATGATCATATGATCATATATATAGTTGCCAATTGTACATCCAAAGCCAACACTACTATGCAACATATTTGCCACATCAAATAGTTGTCAAAAAATTATCCAGATAAACTACACACCTTTGATCATTCATAACAAACAACCAGCAGATGTCACTATTTTTAACTGAAATGATCCGAGCAAAGTGTCGATCTTAGCCCAGTTGTGTCGAAGTTCATCAGTGCTTCACAACTGAACTGAGTCCAGCAGAGCAGGTGCCTGCAGGGCCGTGTCTGGCCAAGCTGGGTCAGGTTGGCAGTCCCAGGCCAAGCAGGCCAAGCCGACTACTAACTGTCCATCTGGAAGAGAGGTGGTGGAGAGCAGGACATTATAAAGGCAGCTGCACAGGTTTAAGCCATGAGGTTGATTGCAGGCAGGCAGGCAAGGCAGGAACTGGATCCTGACGAGCACATTTTTTTATCTTTAAAAAGGCAATAATTCCATGTTTGGTAAAACACCTTAAATAGAAAGGCAAACTTGACATTTACATCTTTCTGATTTGAAAGAAGAAGAAGAAAATATTGTTCACATTAATACCATTTTAATTATATTCTGATCCTGAAGAATGCTTTTTCTTTCTTTTTCGTTTTGTTTTTTGATGCGATGGAAGCTCTGTCAAGCGGCTGCTCTGGTCAGTGACACAAAATGTATTACAGCTAAATTGAAACCTTCAAGATCGCTATGGTAACAAAAAACATACAAAGTTATTTAGCGCAAATTAAACGAGAGAGTTAGGACAAAAAAAAAGTTTTTTTCACAACTTTAAAGTAAAAGACAGCTGCGTTTAACAGATAAAGCAGGAATCCTTCTTAAAATAGGAGTTTAGGGTTACTTTTATGAAAAGCAATTCAGTTACCAGCTCAGTAGTGAGTATTTTTACCAAATGTATTTTGAAGTAACATTCTCAGCACTGGCTAATATTAAGAACACATTAACACACACCAAGGTTCCCCTTGTCTGAACTCTTTTGTAATCAGTTTCTGCTGTTGGAGGTGAAAGATGGAATCAATCTGCATCAACATGTATCAGATAAAACAAGCAGGAACCTTGTTTTATCATATCTGTATTTTCTATCTAAACTGATTTGTATGCTGAATTATTCAAGTGTTCTGGGCACCTGTGACCACACTGCTACAGCTGTTGAATTAATGCTACAGCTTCCAAATCAGATTTCAGTACATAATATTTTTTCAAGTTAATGTCTGGATCAGCCTCATGAAATGAAGAACAACAACACGGTAGAACTCATTGAAGGGTCTTTCAGAAGGATTAGTCTGTGCAGGTGGGCGGTGTTGCAGCTCCGTCATGACCAGTTGCTTGAAAGGCCTTAAATTGGTCCAGGACCCTTCCTGTTCTAGTTTCCACAGTTCAGAAAAAGTGGGAAATGTAACGCGATTTAAGGAAACATGTAACCTTGCAATTGCGTGGACGTTGTGGCAGGTGTTCCATTCAGGCCTAGATGTCAATTACTTATTCAGAATTAAAAATTTCACTGATATTGGAGTGTTTAACATCGCTGTTGGAGTCCATGATCACAAAGTAAAATCTTTTTACTTTTTTTGCTGCACTTGCACAGGGTGGACGTATCCATACAGACTCAACAACAAAAAAAAGAAAGAATATTATTTATAAACATGTAAAGGTAATGATTAATCATAATTCAAGTCAAACTAGAGCAGGGGTCAGCAACCTGAACCTCTCAAAGAGCCATTTGGATCAGTTTCCCACTGAGATGAAAGCACAGGGAGCCAAAGCACCAGGTTGAAAATGTTTTTGCTGATATATCGGGATAGTTTATATGGCAATACTTGTATTGATTATAAATGCTGTCAGGATATTTATTTAATTATTTATTTTGATTTTTTTATGTGCGTGATGTTTCCTTTGATCTTTTGTCCATTTTCCACAACCTTGAATAGACTTTTCTGTCTGTCAAACACCAGAGTTAAGATAAATGAGATGATGGAAACAAATTCATTTTGATGCAGACTCCTTTCTATTTATTCATTTCTTTTCTTTAAATCACAATAAATTATATTCATTTTATGGAAGACGACTCTGTTTTATTATGAAGCAGCTGTTAGTTTGTTTTAGGTCTGGAGTCATAAGCGGTGAGTCTAACCAACCCCCCCTCTCCTCTCTCTCTACCCCCGCGTGCAACCCCGCACCCCCCTCCAGCGTGTTCTACACAGACAGAGCAACATACGGTCATCGTAGCAGCATGGTGACAGGATAGTAGGGGCGCCCCTGACACAAATTTAATTAATTTTACGCGGAATTTAGTGGTTTAAGTCTAGCGGGGAAAAATGGCTTCCTTTGAAGGGCATTCATGTTTCCCCTACGAGATCACCACTGACTGTCTTTCCAGAAAAACTTTCCATCCCATAACAGACTCTGCGCGTTCACGCTGCTCTCTTCCTCCTGCCTGCTCGCTGTACCTGATGATGTTAAAGACACCACGACAATATGAGAATATGATAGTTATTTTACAAAAACACAGAGAGCCTCAGCACAGGGAGGAAAGAGCCGTGGCTCCGGAGCCGCTGGCTGCCGACCCCTGAGCTAGTAAAAAAGAAACGGTGAGATCTATTCTCTGGAATTAACCTTGCACATTTCTGTTATCTGCACAAATGAAGTACACCTAATACTGTGTTTCATCATTCATTCAAACATGCTTTGAATTTGGTGGCACAGAGGTCTGGACTCATGGTGGTGGCACCGGTTAGAAATGACAATGATCAGTCAGAAAAGTCCCACAGTGAAACCAGACATAATATTGGAATGGACAGCTGTGCCACAAAGCAGGCAAACACTATGAACCCAAAAGCACCAATTAACCCACGATTACACTGACCAACAGAAATCAGGATCTATTTCCACTTTGGTAGATCTGGAAAGCTTAGCACAATTTACAAAAAAAAAATAATTAGGGTCAGTCCAACTGAGCCGGGGGTGTCTCCAAACAACCTGCTCGGGATTTTTTTAAATGTCTGGTTTTGCAGGTGTTTCTGATTTTATCTCATGCACTGCCGTTACTCACTTTTATGTTAAACCAATATCTAAGAATTGAACACAAGTCTTTCAAAGTAGTAAGGAAAGATCTTACCATCTCTAACTTTGAAATTGGGATGATGATAGTGACCTGGGATTTTTAAGACAATGACATACTGGAGAATAATATGCAGATCTGAGATTTCTCCAATGTCTTGAGACAGTCATATGACACACACATTTCCTGATATCTTCTGCACAATTCAATGATCAACATCATCACTTAAGTTTTGGTATAAATTCCTTATTTGCATATTTTGGCTGTTCCGACCTCAACAGCTCTGTTTATGAAAAAGGAAAAGTTGCATATTTTTTATCATATTACGTTGACCAGGAACGTTTTACGAAATAAATCCTTTGGTTGTCACATTTGCAGCTCAACTAAGTAACTTCCTGTGCCAAACTTCTAAACGTCTGTTTTTCCTTCAACAGATTCCACTTCAGGTAGGATGTTTATTTAACTTTAACTTATCATTTTTTGTTGTCTCAGCAAGCTACATCACATCTTATATCTTTTTTTTGTTGATAAAAATGTCATCCTAGCACCAATACTTAACATACTTAACATTAACACTGACATGTTAATTTTAAAAATCTGATTCTGAATGAAGCTGCACTCTGATGTGTCTTACAGACACCACATCTATGAGGCTGGCTTTTGCTTGTCGTACAGATTAAATACATGTATCTTTCCTATTACAGTTTGAAAGATAAATGTGCATTTAAAAACAAGCTGAATGTGACTGAACAACATAAACTGTCACTACAGTTTTTTAAAGGAAAATGATTCCAAAACTCATTATAAAAAAGTGCAGAATGTCACATTGACAGTAATACTATGTCCACATCAGCAAAAGTTAAAGAAGCAACATCTTTATTTTGTGAAAGATGAAACAAAACCTAACTGGATCCCAGTTCAAATGGTTGACAAACGTTTCTGTTGCTTTATCTTTGGAACATTTATTTAGACTTCAAAATGTTGTTTTTAGTAGGAAATTTAAATCAAGAGGAGAACAAATCAATTAAACAAATAAAAGAATAAAACAACATTGCACCATGAAAAGTAAAAAAAAAAAAAATCAAGCTTTTCAAACTGCCCAGAAAGGAATTTTCTTCTCTGCTGCAGATTTGACATGCTCTAGTAAAAGGCTGAGTTTCCTTTCAGGGTGACCAAGTAGCGGCAACTATAATAATTCCACTTTCTACAGAGGTAAAGCCTGGGTGTGCTGCTCTGCCTGTTTTCATCACCCACTGTTTGGAACAGGTTCGCTCTGTCTGCTGAGAACTAGGTGCTGCTGAGCTGAAGGTGGTGAGGTGAAGGGAGAAATCATGAAGACAGGCTCGGCTGTGGCTCGTTCCACCCGTCTGAGTTTCATTTCTTCCCCACATTCATTTTTCATTCAGGAAGGTGACACAATATGCTCTCAGCCCAAAGGGCCACAACGTACCATCGATTTCCTCTCACACTGTCAAGCTCTGCTTCTTCAGTCATCCACAGCTTGTAAGTTAGATCAGAGCTCTGCAGGACCAACTGATAAGCAGACATCATGCTGGTAAACACAAACGTTCTCAGCCCGCCTGTCCACATTTAAAGGTGACAGCTCGATGCAAACATGTCATGGTGACAAAAAAAAGTATATATATTTATAAATATATATATATGTATGCATGTTCTTTCTTTTACGATGGCGCCGTGAACGAACGCCTGTTGCCATAGCTCCTGTAATCGTCTTGTAATTAAGTTTGTAATCATCTTTTTTTTTTAATTCTACTCTTTTTTGCTCTTCCATTATTTCTGTTTACCTTTATTTTTCCTTTTTTGCTCTTTTTCTCTCTGTCTTTTTTAATTATCTTCATGCTACTTTTGCATCTGAGGGAATAACACTACATGCGCGACCAGCTGCTGCCTCTGAGAGAGTCTAGCCTACTTCATGGAGCTTGGCATGAGATTCCGAAGGAGATATGGAGGAGACGTCGGGGTCGCAGAGCCGGGACTCATGTTAAGAGGAACCGGAGGAGATTTAAGCCTTTCGTGCCTGCAGTCATTATGGGGAATGTGCGCTCACTGGCCAATAAAACTGAGGAGCTAACGACGCTAATAAACACCCAAAGGGAGTGTCGGGAATGCAGCCTAGTGAGCTTCACTGAGACGCTGCACTCCCACATCCCGGACAGCAGCGTTGCAGTTCCCGGTTTTACGACCGTGAGGGCGGACAGAGATGCAGCCGGCTGCGGTAAGAGGAGGGGAGGCCGGATTGCTCTGTACGTGAGTGAGTGGTGGTGTAACCCCGGACACGTCTGTGTCAAGGAGCGACTCTGCACGCCGCATGTGGAGCTGCTGGCGGTCGGAGTCCGGCCTTATTATCTGCTGAGGGAGTTCACATCGGTTGTGGTGGTGAATGTGTGTGTTCCTCTATCCGCCGATGCTGGAAACAGCTGGAGAAACTTAACCAGCACAAAACAGCTGGCCGGGGTCGCGTCAGCCCTCGTTCACTGAGGACCTGTGCCCACCAGGTGTCTGCAGTTCTCCAGCATCTCTTCAACCTGAGCCTCAGACCGGAGAAGGTGCCCCTCCTCTGGAAGACCTCCTGCCTGGTCCCTGTACCCAAGAAGTCATCTTCATCTCACCCCAGGGATTTCTGTCCAGTTGCCCTCACTTCTCATGTGATGAAGGTGCTGGAGAGGCTGGTGTTGACTTAGGTGAGACCGTTGGTGAGCTCTTCTCTGGACCCCCTGCAGTTTGCCTACCGACCGCGCCTGGGGGTGGATGATGCTGTCATCCATCTGCTGCAGCTCCCTCTCTCACACCTGGATGGTGGTGGAGGCATGGTGAGAATCACCTTCTTTAATTTCTCCAGTGCCTTTAACACCATCCAGCCTTCATTACTAGGTGAGAAGCTACGGCTGATGGGTGCTGGTGCGTCCACTGTCTCCTGGATCAGTGACTACCTGATGGACAGGCCATAGTTTTTTCGACTGGGCGGCGTCCTGTCTGACGTGGTGCTAAGTGGTGTGGGAGCCCCACAGGGCACTGTGCTCTCTCCATTCCTGTTCACCTTGTCCACTTCAGATTTTCACCACAACTCAGAGTCATGCCACTGATAGAAATTCTCTGATGACTCTGTGGTTTGGGGTGTATAAGTGGTGGACGGGAGGAAGAGTACACGAGACTTGTGGAGTGGGCTGGAGAGAATCACCTGCTGCTCAACGTGGACAAGACCAGGGAGATGGAGCCTCTCTGCATCCTGGGCAAGGATGTGGAGGTGGTGGAGGAGTATAAATATCTGGGAGTGACAATCAACAGCAAACTGAGCTGGAGGAGCCACAGTACTGCTGTGTACAAAAAGGCCTACAGCAGGGAAGCTGAAGTCCTTCAACTCAAGATCTTCTACCAGTCTGTTGTAGCCAGCACCTTGTTCTCCTCTGTGGTCTGTTGGGGAAGCAGCATTGCAGTCAGTGACACCAACAGACTGAACAAGCTGATCAGGAAGGCGGGTTCTGTCATTGGCTGCAAACTGGAATCATTTGAAGCAGTGATGAAGAGGAGGTCACTAAACAAGATCTTATCCATCATGGACAACACAGACAATCCTCTCCACCCGGTTCTGAACAAACAGCGGAGCTCCTTCTCTAGGAGGATCAGACAGCTCCGCTCCAAAACTGCCAAATACTGGAAATCCTTCATACCCAACACAATTCAACTCTACAATACCTCACAATGCAACAGATAACCTTTGCACATCTTTTCTTTCTTTTTTGCACAATTTTCTTTCTTACCTGAACTGTCTGTAAATTGCTTTTTACATTGTTCCACCTTATTGTTTACCTTTATGTTAATTTTTTTTCTATTTTTATATTATTCTTATTCTTTTTTTCTTCTTATGTTTACGATGCTGTCATTGGCTATGGTAACGAACAAATTTCCCACGGGGGGGATCAATAAAGTAATTCTGATATATACAAAAGAAAAAAACATAATATTGCATTGTCTGATCTTTAAAGAACGTATCTTTTTAAATAATGGCGGAAAATAAGTACTTGGTCACAAGCAAAAAAGATTTCTGTCTCTCACAGACCTGTAACGTCTTCTGTAGAGGATCCTCTATCCTCAACTGGTTACCTGTGATAACGGCACCTGTTTGAACTGGTTATCTATAGAAAGACACCTGTCCACAACCTCAAACAGTCACACTCTAAACTCCACTATGGAGACCAAAGAGCTGTCTAAGGACACCAGAAACCAAATTGTTGACCTGCTCCAGGCTGGAAGACTGAATCTGCAACAGGTAAGCAGCTTAATGTGAAGAAATCAACTGTGGGAGCAATTATTAGGAAATTGAAGACATAGAAGACCACTGATAATCTCCCTCCATCTGGGGCTCCCCCCAAGATCTCACCCTGTGGGGTAACAATGATCACAAGAAGGGTGAGCAGAAATCCCAGAACCACACGGGGGACCTAGTGAATGACCTGCAGAGAGCTGGGACCAAACTAACAAAGCTACCATCAGTAACACACTACACCACCAGGGACTCAAACCCTGCAGTGGCAGACGTGTCCCCCTGCTAAAGTCAGTACATGTGCAGGCCCGTCTAAAGTCTGCTAGAGAGCATTTAGATGATCCAGAAGAGGATTGGGGGAATGTCCTATGGTCAGATGAAACCACAACAGAACTTTTTGGTTAGAACTCTACTGGTCGTGTTTGGAGGAGAAAGAATGCTGAGTTGCATCCAAAGAATACCACAGCTACTGTAAAGCATGGGGGTGGAAACATCATGCTTTGGGGATGATTTTCAGTGAAGGGACCAGGATAACTGATCCCTGTTAAGGAAAGAATGAATGGGGCCATGTATGGTCAGATTTTGAGTGAAAACCTCCTCTCATCAGCATTGAAGGTGAAACATGGCTGGGTCTTTCAGCATGACAATCCCAAACACACTGACCGGGTAATGAAGGAGTGTCTTCATAAGAAGCACTTCAAGGTCCTGGAGTGGCCTAGCCAGTCTCCAGATCTCAACCCCATAGAAAATCTTTGGAGGGAGTTGAATGTCTGTGTTGCCCAGAGACAACCTCAAAACCTTGCTGCTCTAGAGGAGATCTGCATGGAGGAATGGGCCAAAATACATTTAATGGTTTGTGAAAACCTTGTAAAGACTTAGAGAAAATGTTTGACTGCTGTCATTGCCAATTAATGTTATATAACAAAGTATTTATTGAAATTTTGTTATTGACCATGCCCTTATTTTTTACCATAATTTACAACTAAATTTTTTAAAAATCAGACAATGTGATTTTCTGGATTTTTTTAAACATTTTATCTCAATGTTGAAGTATACTTAAGATGAAAATTACAGACCTGTCTCATCTTTTTAAGTGGTGCAGGTGGTTTCTCACCCAAGCTCGGGTCCTCTACCAGAGGCCTGAGCTTGAGCTGTGCAGTATCTGATGGGGTTTGAATCAAGACTGGCTATGGATACTGACTCAGTCCAAAATGGGGCCACTATCAGTCACCGCCAGTTATCAGATATAAAGATGGTCAGAGGAAGAGATACAGACCACGGATGATAAGACACAAAGTGGCTGATATCAAGCGTTTCTAACAAAAAATATTTCTCCTCTACCCTGATCAAATGTCAGTGCATCAATCTCTGTAGATTGATTATTTTTATACAGTGGGGTGCTGGTACTGTATAAAGATAATCTGATTGTGCTTTTCTTTGAAGAGCAACATTTGTCTGGAATGGCTTTGTCACCATCAGGCTCCAGGACAACTTAGTAAAGAGTGAGATAGCTGAGTGTGCAGTGCTGACACAGGAGAGAAAAAAATTAAAGAGACTGAAAGGGGAGCTCAACTTGCGTTGTTTCATGAAATTTAACAGGAAGTAACTGCTACACCAATGGCAGTCGGGGATAAAAAAGCAGTTAATTAAAGTGCAGAGCAATAACCAATTTACTATGAATCACTTATTACAGCACAGGGTTACAGTCCCACCCCAATCATCTTTTGATCTATTTTCAAAGCATTCACGGTTGTCTTTTAATTATGATTATGCTGTTTTTAGCCTGTTAAAAAAAGGTCCTTTTCTAAGACAGTTCCTGCAGAGCAGCAGGAGTTTATCAGAAATTACCCACTGAGTTATAGGCGGGACTGGGGGCGCAAGTAAGCCTCCACTCATTTCCCATCATCCCTTTTTTTATACTTTCCCCTGCTAGCTTACAGCCCGTCGCAATCCCAAGCTTACACTACTCATACAACAAAAATGGTAAATGGTGTATACTTAACCCTTGGGCTATCCTAGGCACTTTGACATTGGGAGTGAGGTCATCAAGACCCCACAAGACAGGAGTTGAAGGTCCGTGTTGCCTAGCGACAGGCCCAAAACTTCACTGCTCATCATTTTTTTTTCAATGATTTGTGATCTTCACTGGTGTCCTCTCCACAATTATCCACCTTTGTCATGGTAGGGAGAACACATCAAAATAAGGGTGGGGTCATAGGATAGCACAAGGGTTATATAGTGCCTTCTTCGAAGGCCCAAAGCGCTTTACAGTCACAGACCCATTCATCCATTCACAAATTCACATACTGGTGGCGCTCGGCTGCTGAACATTTGCACGAACCTTCCAGCAGAGGCAGGGTGGGGTTCACCACTACTTAACTTCTCCACTACTACTATCTACCAAAGCACCACGGCCGCCCCTAGTATTGGTTCAACACTGGAGTTATTCAGCCGTACAGTTTAGAGCCAGATTCCAGCTCAGAGGAGGAAAACAAAGACGTAAATGGATCTATTTGTCTGACAGTGGATGCATCAGAATGGAGCAGAGTGGAAGGCTTGTGGCCCACCAATTGCATTATGTCACTGCTACAGACTTTTTCCAATGTTAGTTTTTCCTCTCCTACTGATTTACAAAGATTTGAATAAACAAATACCATGAATTTTCTTCATATATGTCCTCCATCATGGCAAAAATGCCAAAAGAAACTGTTAAAAAAAACCAAACCAATCTTAATTAGAGTGGGTCGTGACGTGATTCCCTAAATAAACCCATTCCTGCTCTCTTTTTTAAAACATTATTATTTCGTATTCCATTTGTTTTTTGTAGTTGTTCATTGTAACAACTAACCTTTCAAATGAGAAGATAGAGGACCCGTTGTACATTAATGGTAGAAAAGTTAGAAAAAAATGACAAGAAGTTTGTGTTTCTCTACAGCCGCCTAATTTAAAACTTTAATTATAATCTTTGGGTAACCAATGTTGACCAAAGTTAAGTTAATAAAAAAACAGTAAGCTGATGTGAATCACAGAAAAAGTAAAATAAACTGACTGTAGACAAACATTTTTGCATTTCTATGCATCAGAAATGTAGCTCTCTGAATGTGGATACACTTGCAGTTCTGAACCCAGCACCTTGATAATAGATTATTGTCACGTCTGACTGTCTGATTGATAGGACGTAAAAGAGAGAGCAGAATAATGTAACTTTTCAAGTAAAGGGCAACTTTCCTCTCACTTTAAAGCTATTATAGAAAACTGTTTCTGTAAATGTTGTTAACAATGAAGACTAGAAACCCTTTTTCTGAAATAAATCACTGCTGTTGGCTCTTCACCAGCATCAATCTGCCAACAGGCAGTTAGTCTTTGCACTTCAACCTGTTTTATTTCTTTGTTTAATGCTGTTTTGTGTCTGTGTTTTTATTGAATTAATAATCCTAAAATAGCGTGAATTCATAATTTTACATTCATATCTCTTTGCCATGTCTGTGCTCATATTTTCTTGGTTTTCTTTTAAATTGGCCACAAAGGAATGATTTTGTGCATTCATGGAGCATGTGATGTTCAACAAGATACAACAACCTTTATTTAGTCTTTCTTCAGCAACATTGCCTTTTTAAATGTTAGAGACTTATTTAGATTGGGCCATGTCATTTGCAGGATTTAGCTGAAAAGCAGTAAAACTTTATTTCTAAACTAATCAGTTTTAGCTTTGGGTCCGAATGTTATTGTGTTTTTAAACAGATTTTATTTGCTTCTTTTTTGACAGTAGCTTTTCCCAGTTGTTTTTTGTGAGAGTTGTGGTGGTGAGAGGGGGGGGCATTGCAGCTAAATGATTCCAACTTATCTTTGGATGTCATTCGCTCCAAAACATCTTTGCTGTTGAAAATAAAAGGATCCCTTTTCCCATAACTGATTCCCAGCCGTACACTGACAGTCTGTTGCATTTCCACTGCTCATTTCCACTCAGAATGCCTTCAGCCATAACTGCTGCCTCTGGCCTCTGGCTTGTTTCTCTAAGTGCAGTTTTTTTTTTCTGTTTGGTAGGATTTTGGAGATGACGGCTCCCTGTATATTACTAAAGTGACTACCACCCACATGGGCAACTACAGCTGTCATCCTGATGGATATGAGAAGTTGTTTCAGACCCACATTCTTCAAGTAAATGGTAAGAAGTTTATACACACTCTTACAGTTTATTGTTTTGTAAAGCACCTACCACAAATATAAAACAACTGATGATGTAAAAAAAGACAAGAGAAAAAAACAGCTTTTTCTCTTTCATTCTATTTATCAGAATGACCATTCTTGCTCTGATACCCTTTTCAGCATGTTCTTGATAATCCTCGTTCTTTTCCATTATATTTTTTAATGTACAGCAAATTATTAAAGTTATAAACTGACCAAACTGATGCATTAATGAAAGTATGTGGTGCCTGCTGGGCGACATGTTGTATGTTCAATATGTTTGACATATTACATCTAGCTCATTTTTATTCAAGGGGAACAGGTGCAATTTCTATAGGTGACATCACACAGTATGAATGTATCACTATATGTGAACTCTTTTGGCTGACAAATGTGAATCACTGTTCATAATTAAATAAATAAATATTTAATTAAATGAATAAATGTGACCTCATGCAAATACACAACCAACCAATCAATCTCTCATAAATATATAAAAGATCATAAAATGGTGCAAACAGCTGCACACTGATTTTAAATTAAGCATTATATTATTCATTATATTTCATTTTGCTTTAAAACCTGTTTATTATTTTAAAACAGCATTTAAAATATTCATTTTAATCATGTGGAATATTATTATAATTCTACTTCTTTTTCAGAACCCAGACTTCAAAATCAATATTTTCCAAAAGTAGCTTTTTATTTCATGTTGCTGTTTTCACAATGGCTGATTTATTTCATAATGAGCTTTTTCAGCAGAATGGGTCTATCTGTCAATCAGTGAAGGTGGGCGGGATCTAAACGCTCATTGGCTGATCCATGGAAATCGACTCTTATTCCTCGATACCCGCTCTGACTGCGGTGTTCCAGTCAGAGAGATGACATATTTCAGCGATATCCGCGCGGCTTTATTGACATTAGAGATCAAGTAAAGGGAACAAACAATCTGTCTACTGCAGAAGATGCAAACATCTGACTCTGTTTTGTAGTTTGAGGTTTGTGGACAAAGGAGCTCCTGTCGTCCACGTCTCCGAATTCCACGTGAAACACTCCTGAACTCTGGCGCAGAATTCCACTCGCTCTACGTTTGCTCTGCAGCTAACAGCTCTGTCTGAGCTCTACAGATCAGTCTGGCGTCCTTACGTGCCTTATGTCGGCTCGCGGACGAGCTGGCGGACACCCGACAGAGAGTGGACCAGACAGCAGTGGATAGGGAACAAGCCGCTCGGGCCTCCTGAACCTTATGATATTTTTCTATTTTTTCATTGAAACAATGATTATAAATCAGGTCCTCTGTTTTCCTCTTGGGAAAATGTTGAACCTTTCCTGCTAGTTTCTCTTTCTGGTTATGCTTGCCCAGCAGAGATCCGGGGTTTGATTTGGGATCACTTCCCCGTTCAGACCTCTCAGAGCTGGTTATTAAAAGAATCAGTCTCTATACTTTGGATATACTTTTTTATTATTACTTTTCCGGCAAACTGAACAACAGACCCTTAACTTAACTTGCGCTCACACACACACACACACACACACACACACACACACACACACACACACACACACACACACACACACACACACACACACACACACACACACACACACCTCAGCCTAACTTAGGCCACTACTAGATGTTCATGAGAAGATGAAAATTGCAGAACCGACCACAAAATCACCTGAATTATGCACACACGCCCAAAGCCACTTTTATCCGCAAATTTAGAACCAAAACTGCCCAATTTCTGGTAACACTGTGGATGTGTTGAGGTGCCTCTCCCTAGTGTTGAGGTGGGGCGGCATTTGCGCCCGTCCACGTTCACTTAGCGTCTTCGATCGATGTAGTCAGGGTGCTGCTGTATGTCTGAGTAAAGGAATAGCCAATCACAAAGTGTCTCCGTATATGCAGTTTTGATTGACAGATAGACCCATTCTGCTGAAAAAGCTCATTATGAAATAAATATGCCATTGTGAAAAACAGCAACATGAAATAAAAACAAAGCTACTTTGGAAAATATTGATTTTGGAATCCAAGGTTCTGAAAAAAGAAGTAGAATTATAATAATATTCCACATGATAAAAAATGAATATTTTAAAATGCTGTTTTAAAATAATAAACAGGTTTTTAAAGCAAAATGAAATATATTGAATAATATAATGGCTAATTTAAAATCAGTGTGCAGGTTTTTCACCATTTCATGGTCTTTTTATATATTAATGAGAGATTTATTGGTTGACTGTGTATTTGCATGAGGTCACATTTATTTATTTAATCAAATATTTATTTATTTAATTATGAACAGTATAGGACTCCATAGACAAGCTCATGTGGTGATGGGCTTTCTTTGTCAAGTTTGAGTCAAAGTGGCAGCAAAAACATGCTACATGTATTCATGGTTGTAAATTCAGGGAACTTTCTGTCAAAATCAGTTCCTGTCTTTTTGGGGCTCAAACTCTCTGTTCAGTATTGTTTCCATACCATGCTTAACAACAAACTGCTGATGAAAAGGTCATAAACTCTGGCCTTAGGAACAGCTCAGCCAGAAAGTGTACTTAACTTGTAGCTCTGTGTCTTCTGGCAGTGACTATAAATGATTTTATAATACTCAAAGGTCTTGCATAGTCCTTTTAAGCTGTGTTGTAGGGGTTAGTTCTCTTGCCTTACAGCCAAAAGACTCAGGTTGAAATCCTGGCTAGGACTTTCTGTGTGGAGTTTGATTCAAGATTCAAGATTTAACTTTATTAATCCCTGAAGGGAAATTTAATTGTAGTAGTAGCACCACGGAAATAAGATGGGGGATAAAAATAAACACAAGACACAAAATATACAATGAAGAAAAGAATAAAAACTATACAGTTGGAAACTATAGAACTCTCAAAAATTGTATGTACATTTTTTTACAAACTGAATGTTAGGAAAAGTTCAAAAACTTTTTTGAGGATTCTTCCAACCAAATCTAACAGCTTCTTAGGATTCTGAAGAAGTTTATTTTTCCAGAACAGTTTTGAGGATGAGTCTTGAAGAAGTTTGAGTTCGTAACTAGGGTGTTAACCAGAGGCTGGAAACTTGGTAACAAGGTAAGTAAAGCACCTTGAGGGCCGTGGGAATGACACAGAGAGGGATTGATGATCACTACCGATGGTGAGAGTCCGATGTATTGAGGAGCAGGCTTCACGAGGGTAGCTGGATAGGGATGTTCCGAGAAGAGAGCCAAACCCTCTTACCAGGCTAATACGTGGGTCCCACCACCTTATGACGATTGGCAATACGACAGTTGCTCTCCCTGGTGCGCAGGAGAGCTGCCCTGGTCTGATGCCAAATACGCTAACACCGTCGGAGATGTTGTTGGACCGAGGGCACTGCTACATGAGTTCCTGCGATGGTGAGTATCAAAGGGAGGCCTTAAATGGAGCCAATCCTGTGGCAGAGGATGGGTGATTGTTAGTGGCGTCCTCAATCCAAACCAGAAACATAGACCAGTCTGTGGCATTTTGAGCTGCCAGGCACAGAAGGGCGGCCTCGACTTCTGGTTTGCCCATTCTGCCTTACTGTTGGCCTGAGGGTGGTATCCAAAAGGAACGCTCACAGTGGCGCCCAATGCAAAGCAGAAAGCCTTCCATATCTGAAACAGACGCTGAGTCCGCGATCAGAGACTATATCCTTAGGAATGACGTGGTGGCGGAAAACGTGCTGAACAAAGATTTCTGCCATTTCCATAGCAGTGGGTAACTGAGAGTGGAATGAAATGAGCAGCTTTGGAAAAATGATCGATGGCAGTGACTATAATGGTGTTGCCTTGAGGGAGTCCCGATGATGAAGTCCATAGCCCATGTATGCAGAGGATGTGGCGTCTACAGGTGAAGAGTTTGAAGGCTAAACACAGTCATTTGCCTCAAAAAATGTAGCCCAGGCAAGGGATAGTAGACCGCGTGAAATTCACAGTTCTCGGCTTTGACATATAATTGGTTTCGAGTAAATGTTCCAGAGCAGAGGCGTACATGATTCTATGTTGAGAAGTGTCCTGGGACGAGGGTAAATGAAATTTCGTCCAGGTATACAAACATGAAACGGTATAGGAAATCTCTAATACTGGAAGATTGGAAGACTGCTGGAGTGTTAATTAAGCCAAAAGGCATTACAAGGTATTCAAAATGCCCTAGTGGCGTATTGAAAGCAGACTTCCATTCATCTCTCTCCCTAATACAAACCAGATGATAAGCAGTGCGAAGATCCATCTGTATTCGTAAATACACGTTCTGCCTGAATGGAATCAAAAACAGAGCTAATTAGAGGGAGAGAGTAGTTATCTTTGACAGTTATTTGATTAAGTTCACAAAAATTGATACATGGGCGTAGAGTTTGTCCTTTTCTCTTCGAAAAACCTACTAACTGGGAAGAGGAAGGGCGCCCATGTCCCGAGGAAAGTGGCTCCCTAATGTAATTCTCCACGGCAGCTTTCTCAGGACCAGACAAATTAAATAATCTGCCTTTGGGCAGGGTAGCGCCGTTTAACAAATCAATGGGGCAGTTGTAGGGTCTATGAGGGTGGAAGGCCCCATAACTGCTGAAAACAGTTTAAAAATCATCGTAACAGGTAGAGAACTTCGAGAAAGGTCTTTTCATCATTGATAGTGCTAACAAGGGAGAAACTGGGGAGCACAGGCTGAAAGCAATTAGCCATACAATAAGAACTCCCATTGGTGATATGCTAATTAATCAGTCAAACTGCAGGTGTAGTCACGAACCATGGAAACCCCAAAATAATAGGTGTCTGGAGAGATTGAGTGATGAAAAATTGAATGTGTTCTCTGTGGTTACTGGATGTAATGAGAAGAACGGGTTTGGTGCGATGAGTGATCCTAGAAAGTGGCTGACCTCCTAATCCTCCTGCTGCAATGGGATGATCCAAGGGTTCAGTGGGAAGATTCAGTTTAGTTCTGAGGTCTGTCGATGAAACTCTGTTCGAGCACCAGTCAACCAGAGCTTTTAAACATGAACCCCAGCTTGAGACATAGCTAGAGCAGGAATGGATAAAAGTTCTTTCCAGTATCAGATACTGAACTACCTGCCCATGGCCTGTCAGTCTTCTAGGGGAGTTTTGCCTTTAAGCAGAAGCTGGCATTGAGATACAAGATGTCCAGGGAGGCACTTGGTAGAAACAGGTACCTTCTTCCTTACGTTTTGTGGATTCTTCAGGTTAACCCGGAATGGCGGCTTCAACCGCCAGAATACGGAAGTCGATTAAATGGTCACTAACAGAATGGATTTACACTTGTTTGAGGCTAAGCAAATGTGCATGGTCAAACATAACCTGAACTCTCAGTAAGCTTGGTCAAGGAAGATGAGGTGGGGTTGATGGGGTTAGGCGATATATGCTTGAGCCACCACCACTGCAACACCAGCCCCACCCCATTGCCTGTGCGCGTACTGGTGCGCCCCACCTGGCTATTTGAGAAGCACTGGGTTAGACCATGAAATATTTTTAATTAGAGGCCCCTTTAAGTTTCTCTAATAAGAGCAGAATACAAGTGCTTGTCAGCCAATTTGTTTACAATTCGTGTACATGAAGTCTTGTACCGTCCCTATACCAGACTGTATAGTGACTGTACCAGCACAGTGGCATTGTGGTAAACTGAGACTGGAATGTCATGGGTTCCAATTCAGGCTGAGTTATAACAAAGTCTTTAAAAATGGGACCCGATGCCTCCCTGCTTGACACGCAGCATTAAAAGGTTGGATAGGGGTCCCAATGGCTCCCCCAGGGCAAATTTCCCACACCTAGGTGCGTTACAGATAATGTGTCTTTAACTTTATAAGATTTCAACTCTGATTGTTGAAGAATTATTCAAACTAAATATTAATCGAAAGTCAATATTATATCATAAATAGCATTGGTGAGAGAAGTTGTTGTCAGGTTAGAATCAGGAATAAAACCATGTGAATGCTCAAACAGAGGCAGGCTGTCAAGGGCGGAGGTCACATGGTCGAATTTGAGTAATTGCCATACTGCCACTAACGAGGTGGATGTAAATAAACCCCTGTGTAGTTGGTGTAAAAAGCTTTTCTTTTTCTTTTCATTTGACAGACAGCTAGTTCATTATCATTCTCCTAAAAGATTACTCTGAGGTTAATTACACTGATATGCATGCCATATTGTTTGCATGGAAGCAGAGGGAATCCCATGAGACTAATGGCTTTTGCTTTTAATTAATATTGTAAAATCCACATGACCTTTTTATTGAAGACTCAGTTCCACATTTGTGGTGAGGGTGAAGTGTCTAAGGGCCTGCTATCAGCGCACGCTGAGATTTTTTACAGCTCAATTAGGAAACAGCTAAAATGGGCTAATCCTGGAAAGTCTCTCTCGTATAGCTTCATGCGCAGGACACAAGCCTTCAGAGAATAAAAGAGGTGGAGCTGGATCTTCACTCTGAAGAAGAGAGGACACTTAGAAACAGGTCTACATTTGCTTGAACTGACTACCGCCTGCTGCACTTAGACGGAACATTCTTTCCATTGTAATTTATGTTCATCTTTAACCCTGAACTGTTCTGTTAATAAGTGTCAATTCAGGCCACTGTGTGACCTATAGGAAGCTACGTTTTATGGGTTGCAAACATTCTTCACTCTTTCAGTCACTTGGCTGACAAACAGATGATTGTTTGGGGAGAATGATGACATTTGGAGTCTCCAAACACACAAACATACCAATCATATTCTGCTTCCCCCTCTGCAAATTCTAAGCTGGAGACATCTGATGACATAGAAAGTGTTTATGGTTGTGTGATCTTGCTTTTGCCATGACTTACTCGGGTTGGGGGTTCAGATGAGCTCACCTAAAATTAATTTGCAAACAGGTTCATTAGGTTTTTTTTTTAGCTTTGTGCGACATTTACATCATGTTTCATAATGGATCTCACCTTTAGCTTTTAAAGTATTTTTTTATTGGTGAATTGTGCAAATTTTTCCTTTTCCTTTTGGAAAGTTCTTGTTTTATCATTATTGTAGTTTATTTTTTGTTGTATTTCCTTTCTTTTCGAGCCTTTCTGGCCCTGTTCCTTTGTGCTGCAGTGTAATCAGAGCCAAGCAGCAGATGTCTGATGGTGTCTGATGGTTTGTCATGTTGTGTAAGTCAGCATCAGCAGCATTTTATGGTCTGGTTGAGGAGTGGACCTGACAGCAGTCAGCAGTACCTGGTCAGTTTACATAAACCGGTGTGCTGACATGTGTGACCACTTCTTTTTGTGGAAACAACTTCATGTTTGATTAGATGGAAAAACTGCAAGAACATATGTTGGGAATGTTGTGTGTGAAGACATGGTTTTCTGTTTGTGTGCTCGCCGGCTCGTCTTCTCACGCTCTGTGGCAGACGGGAGTCTTGCTGAGTGATTGACGACTGGCTGGGGAGCTTTTATGATAGAGCTGTCAGGCCTGCTGTGTCACATTCTCCTGCAGCGGCTCTCCTGACATAGAAACACATCAGAATGCAACTTACCGTCACATTTGTCTGATTTGGGTTTTCAGCAGAAAATTCTTGTGCTTGGCTAAATTTTAGGTGTTTGTTTTCACAATTGGCTGAACTGATGCAGTGACGAATGCATGCAGAAGGAGAATGTGTGCACCTGCATACTGATAGAACGAGTCTCACAGGTGTTCTAGAATGGGAGAGGTGTACCTCACATGAAAATAAATACAATTATTTGCATTTAATGATGTCTTAAAGCTAAAGCAGCTCACTCCAGCAAAATGTAATTAAAGCAGTTGATCTTTAAAATTCAGGATTTTGAGTATCGGAGCATTATATTTTAAAACCAGATTTATTTTGTATCATCTGATGCATGTTAGGTGAAAGAGAAAGAGGCCTAGCAATGTTTGCACTGAAACAAAGTGAAACATTTCAATTAGCCGTGTTTGTGGTCTGCCTTTGAAGTCATGGCTTATTGTTTAATCTGAGCTTACCTGGGATCACCAGCAGAGCTCCCTGGATCTTTAGAAAAGCTTCTGATTTCCAGCTAATTTTGATTTGAATTGGCCTTTTGTTGTTGGTTTTTATCTTTCTCTCAACTTGAAAGGATTGTTTTTTTTCCCAGCAGCTTAAATGCAAATATCATGTTTGAAACTTTGGGAGAGGAGACAAACCCTGACTAGTGTACAAATGTTGAGCATTCTTTCACATGTTTGTTCTTAACTGAGCTCCCACTAAAGCATTTTCTGCACAGATGATTGCTTTTTGGAATATATGTAAGCTGTTTTCACTGTCAAATTTGCTCAGTTTGTTTTGTACCTAATTATTGTATACATCCAAGTGTCGCTCTCATTTGTGTTAACGCAGCAGTTTAAGGTTTTCTTTACACTTGTACATGCTTTCTTACCAAACAGACTGCGGTGACGGGTTTCCACATTTGGATTCTATCCCAAGAGTTCAATAATTCAACCCTATCAGTGTGCAGACATTTCACTGACCAGTTGGAACTCTTACTGCATAAATATATACTTTAAAACGTGCAGCAGAGAAGATGGACTTTATCTCCCACATTCAGCTGCAGAGGGAGCACTGACATGAGCTTTTTTCAGATAATGAGCCTTTAACTGGGGAATGAGCTTTATTGAGTTTGCAAGCAGCCACTGGGATTTGCAACAACGCCGACAGGATGCAGCTCCCCCAGCACACCACTCCGCGCCCACCCCTCGACTGCCGCTGCAGTCTCAGCGGTGGCGCATTAATGACAGTAGTTTTCTCAGTGGGTCGGGTGCTGAATACTCAGTGTGGATATTTAGCAAAAAGGTCTGGGTGTGCGCCACCGACACACATTTAAGGAAAAGATGGACATCAGATCTCCCCCCCAGGACACCATTTTAAATGGTTTGTCCTTAGTGGAGTTGTGCTCTACCTGATAAACCAAGGGGGGGGGGGGGGTGTTTAATGAGCACACTACTACTGCTGTCACATTTTGAGCTGTCAGCTGCACAAAAATTTGTCTTTTTACATATCCCATGTTTTATTTTACCAACCCGCATAAAAGTTTTTTTATTTAAAAATTACAGGTCTATAAGAATTGATGTTGGTTTTAGGAGATAAAACTTTTCAACTGAAGCATTATTTTCAACTTCTGAACATGTAGCCCAGGACTTGTATCACAGTTCATGTTTGGTACTACTAGGTATTGTGTTTTTAAGAATATAAAAGTCCATGCCCATAATATTTAGTAAATCACTCCTGTGGGGTTTTATCATCAGTCTTATGCTGTTATGTCTTTTTATTTTCACATCTGAAAAATATGAAATCCATGCCTTCATTTTGAAGATTTACAATCTCAATGAACCCCAGGTACTAGTGCAAACCACAGTAATTATGTGACTAAAATGCATGTGAAGGCTGAATAACAATCCCAAATAAGTATGCTAACTAAACCAATTAAGTCAATGGTCTTGTTTTCCTGAAAAGCATTTGTACTATTTCTTTCTCACCAAATTGTTCAGCTGTTGAACAGAGGAACTAAAGTATTGTATGTGTCACGATGAGGGAAGGCTCGAGAGCCGGTAGGACCCAGATGCAGAGGCGGAGGCACACGGTTCAAGGACAAGGGGGTTTAATAACAAAAAGCGCTGCCAAGCAGGATGACAAAGAAAACAAAAACTTACTTTGGCGTGGCTTGAAACATGGAACAAGACATGAAGACAGGATGACAAAAACACCATGACAAGCAAATGGACCAGCACAAGAGGAAGGCAGAGACAAGACTTACAGGGCAGACAAGACACAGGTGAACACGATCAGGGCAGATGGGGACCAAAGGAAGTAAAACTCAAGAAACAAGACAAGACAGGAACCCTTTCAAAATAAAACAGGAAACAGAACCAAACAAGACAGAACAAGAACTAAAATGAAAAACAAGACACAACAAACTCAAACCATGACGGTATGTTTCTATGGGAGTCTTGGTGGCAGCGTGGTTACCTCTGACAGGACAGTGTGTGACTGTCACTGCTGAGTTACAAAGGCAGAACTCATGAGCTCCAAACCTGTGATCAGCAGATGGTTGCGGCAGCAGCCTCAAATCCTTTCCCCTCACCTGGTTGAGTCAAGACTTGCTCTGCCCGACTGCCAGGAAATAGTCTCTACAGCACGGCACGCTTTCTCTGCCAAAACCTCCACACAGACCGCTTTTAAAGTGAAAAAAAGAGGGCAGGCCCAATCTGGGTCGTTGAGGCTCAAAAGAGAGTTTACAACAAGACACTCATACTTTGCCCACTATCATCTTATCATCCTAACATTATACACATGCATAGGGTTGGTGTTGTTTCATTGCTGCTATCCATCTGTGAGTCATCATCCTTCACAAAACCTGAGTCCTTTGAGGTTTCATCATTGCTATGGTTTTCTAATAGGACAACTTCCAATAAAGGATGATTCACTTTTATTTTTTTAATGTTTTCTACTGCAAGAAAATAATGAGTTAGCCTGAGGATGTTTCAAACAACCAGCAACATTTTCCAAACCAATACATAATGGATAATATTCATCTATTTGGGTCATAATGAGTTGTGTTTATTCATGGATCTTGGAAGCAGAAAATGAGCGGTTGTTGTTTTTTTATGTGCTAAGGCATGACCTAAGCACGTTGATCAGATGTGGAGTCTCAGATTGTGAAGCGCTGGTCAAAGTAAGCAACATTTAGCTTGTAAGCTCACTTATTTTGTTTTCTCTGTTGACATGCTCTTATCTCCTTCCTGTCAAAAGGTTACAGGAAATCAATGACTACCAAATAAACCCAGACACAGCAGAACAGAGGTTATCTGCTTTATTTTAACAGTCTGATGTGTAAGGCTGCATGAAGAATGTTAACCTTATCTAAACATGTACAAATGCACCAATGAAGCTTGTTATGCAAAGCTACCAGTTTAGACCTTGTCTAAAGTCTCTGTTACGTAAATCTTACTGAATCATGAATAGCTTTTGTCCCTCTAAATCTTATGTTTTCCTTCCCAGTTCCTCCCGTCATCCGAGTTTATCCAGAAAGTCAGGCTAGAGAGCCAGGTATCACGGCCAGCCTGCGCTGCCACGCCGAGGGCATCCCCAGTCCACAGCTCTCCTGGCTCAAGAACGGCATGGACATTAAGGTCAAGTTGTCCAAACAGCTCACCCTGCAGGGTAAAGAGAAGTCCCCATATGACTGTCATCTGTGTGAACTGCCTTCTGTTCTCATGGCCTTTAATTCAACATCAGTCATATTTGATTTGAGACAACAACAAAACTACAGAAAAAAGAAAGGCAGGGATCAGATCATTAGATCTTAAAAACTGCTAAGAAATATTACAGCGCCTGTCAAGTAATCCATTTAATTAAGTGAAGTATATTGTATCTCTGTAATGTATAGACATCACCGACTCTTTGGGTACGTTCTACCCAAGCTATACTTTGTTATTACTACCTATAATACAGTCATGTTAAAATGGGCTTTGTAACCCAGCTGAAGTCTGACAGGTTCAGTGTTTTGGGTTGTTGCTCACACTAGTGCAGCCTCTCAACAGCAGGTCTCCCTGATGCACTAACAGCGAGGTAGAAGTAAAGCTACAACTGTGTGTCAAACTGCAGTGAACTGAGTTGAATGCTGTGCAAGCAGAGCTCCTTCAAATCCTGCATTTGTTTCTTACACTCACACGCTTTGTGGATTATTATTATTATTCTAAGCAGGAAAGACATGTTTGCTCTTTTTTTAGTGTGGAGCAAATTCACTTTTTTGTTTCCTGACTGACAATACTTTTGATCCTCCGTCTTTTGAGATCTGTATTCCACAACTATGCACTCGCTGAACATCTCAGTCAGCACTGCTCAGACTGCATTTGGTGTGAAAACCAAAATAAAGCATTGGTACAAACAGAAACCAGGGTCTAACTTCAACACTCTTGAACGCTATACAACTTTCCACCTTCCCTCTCAAATGGTGGTAAATGTTTGCAAATGCTAATATCTGTCTCTGTATTAATCTATTTCTTCTCTGTGTTTGTGTTGTTGCTCACAGCCAATGGGAGCGAGGTGCACATCAGCAATGTGCACTTTGAGGACACGGGCGCCTACACTTGCATTGCCAAAAATGAGGCTGGTGTTGATGAGGATATTTCTTCGCTTTTTGTGGAGGATTCTGCTCGCAAAACCTGTATGTATGAGTCCAGCACCATGACCTCCTGCTTTTTATTCACAGGACCAGAAGTGTTTGCTAATGGAAACCTGATGTTCGAAGATAAAAGACATTGAATTTGAATTTGAATTTGAATTTGAAATGGTTTATTTCAAGCAATCAAATAGGAGTAATACACAAAAGCAATATAATCATCAGTTATACATTCATACAGTAACTAATCAAACTTAGGATAATTAGACATAATAAATAAAAATTGCTTGAAAGGGAGTGGAAGGAAGCCAACTTATATAATCCCACCCCGTTATACTATAACCATTTTATTTCATGATTTATCAATATCCGGTTCCTAGGTTTTATCAGACAGAATTAAGAATCATAAGGTATCAATAAAGCATGTGCCAAAGATGAAATTACTTAAGTACTACGTCAAAAATAACTTTAGAAATCAACATGTCAAATGCAGCATCTGAAATATATGCAGATTATGTTACTTTTAAAAGTCATTCATATGTTTTAAAACATAATACTATATCAGTAAGATAGACGCAACACTGTTTCAGGAGTTATCATAGCAAAATTTTATAAAGTATCAAGAGTTAAAAACATGTTCAAAGTTATGCTACATTAGGAAAGATTTTTGAATCATTTTATCAATTTTAGGAGCAAGTGAAGTAATATCATCAAAAGTCAATCAATTTAACAATTTTCAATAAGTGATTAATCATTTGTTTTACTTTTTTAAAATATTTTTTTGTATTTTTTTTATTTTTTTATAATAAGGTAATGCTGTAAGGGAAAAAATAAAAAGGGTCCATAATCTGTCGATTGTCCAAGGTTGGTATTTCTTCTTTTACTGATAACAGCCATTCTTCTGGGTTCAAAACAGTTAATAGTTCTCTTCGATGTTATGTCTGCAGACATTAGATTCAGGTCCATATCCTTCTTCAGCTGATATCAGCTGCGGTGAAAGTTGAGGTCAAGTTGTCTGCAGGTCAGAACTCTGCTGTTATTCAGGTGACGTCAGACGTACAGAGAAGGTGAAGATTCCAGGTGTCATATTTCTTGAAATTATTTGGCTCTTTGATTTATTACTCCACGTTGATTCAGACAACCGTAATCAAGCACTTCTCAAAGTCCTTCATGGTGTTCACAACCATAACCTTGGCTCGGTCCTCTGGACCGAGCGGTTTCACGTAAATCCTGCAGCCTTTAACCCAAGTGTTCTCAATCTGCTTACGCTTCCTGAGAAGCCGTGCATGTTTTGAGATTTCAGCATTCCTTCTGGTCAGATGGTCGTTCAGATAAGCAGCCGAACCTTTCAGGATTTTCCTTTGGTTCATCAGAGCTAGCTTGTGTTTGTGATTCACAAACCTGATGAGGATCGCTGGTTTATCCGTCTCCTTTCTCCTGGGGAGCAGGTGGCAGGTCTCGATGGTATTGAGATCCAGGGAAATCCCTTTAGATGTGAGAAATGAATGTATTTGCTGCTCCAGTGACGCATCGATCTCCGTATTAGCACTGCTAGCTACGCTAGCGCTAGCGTTAGCAGTGCTAGCTCCTGCTGCATTCAGCTTCGCTCGAGGCTTGATTGGTACTCCAGTGAGAATGACATTATTCATCCTTACTTGCTGTTCCACATCGTCCAGTCTTTTCTCCAGAATCTCGACCCGGTTTTCTCCCTGCTCGTTTTGAGCCCGAAATCTTCGGAACTCTTCCATCATCTCCCAGAGTGGCGTTAGTTTAGCCGACACTTGATCCATAAAACTTTTCAGCGTTTCTTGAATAATGTCAAGAGATTTTTTGAGCTCTTCATATTCCTGGGGTTTCTTCGGGGGCATGGTCAGCTCTCTTTTTGGAGAAAATCAACTTCTTAAGTAATTTGAAGATAGTATCCGCAGAGAGCCTTTATCCACCTTTGTCATGGTAGGGAGAACACGTCAATGGAAGGGTGGGGGGGGGTCATCTAGGATAGCACAAGGGTTAAACCAGGTGAGACTGAGAACTTGGAACACAGAACCTGACAGGAAGGAAACCAGAACTGAGTTTACACAAACCAAACGATTCTCACATAGACACTTCAGCTCAGTGGTTCCCAACGATTCGAGATGATTTTTTACCAGTAATTAATTTCTTATTAGTATTATTAAAACCACACTCCGAAGAAAGTTGTGCTTTTAGTGTTTTTAACATGTTCTTGTATTATTCTCATGATAGAAGACATTTATAAAGTTAATTAAGCTAAAATTGCATTTCTGAGTATTTCTTTATCTAAATTGTTGTAAAACCAGGATCCCACTAAAAAAATGCTTTTGGAAATAGCCTGTAGCAGTGATGTGGAAGGTACAGTCAGCGGGCCACAAGCTGATGCATCCGCTTGCAGACAAATGGATCCATGGATGTCTTTGTTTTCCTCGTCAGAGCAGGAATCTGGATCAGAACTGTATGGCTGGATAGATCCAATATTGCTCGCCATTTTTGTTATGCTGGGGTTATGAGGGGCTTTAAGCTAGGAGAAGAGAGTGTAAACAGACTGATGATGGAAAATGTGGGTAGGCTTGCCCTGCGGCAACAGTCTCGCCTACAACTCTGAGGTGAAATTTTGATAAATTGCTGTCGCTCTGCAGAAACTATATCCTAAAAAAACGGCCCAGTTTTGTTTTTTTTGCTAAAAACGGCATCCACATTTTTAAAAGCTCACTGGGAGAGTTTTGCAAAATAAATCAAAAGGTGATTAAAATGAAACCTTTAAATATTTTTTTCCCACAGATGCCAGCTCCAATGAACATCTTTGTTCTGCTGCTGTGTTTTCTAAAAATAAAAAATAAATGTAATTGATACTTTTCATTCAATCATCTTCTTCCATTTGCTCCCTTTCGGGGTCACGGGCTGCTGGAGCCTATCCCGGCCACCTGTGGCCTTATGCAGGGGGACCCTGGACATGTCGCCAGTCTGTCACAGGGTATTTGATACTAAGATATTCAAAAACCTGCTGTACTGTTACAGTAATATTGATTTTCTCATCCATAAGTGGGTTCAGTCATATATTTAAAAAAAAAATCAAAATTGTTGAATCACACAAGGAGAATTTAGATCTTCACTGCACTCATTGATCCACTCTTATCAGCTACTTTCTTTAATCAGTTCAATTACCTTTCCTCATTAATCTGCTGCTCGTGCTCTGCATCAGTAATTAGACACGATTTGGGATTAATTGCTTGTCACTTTCTAACTTTGTAACATCCCTTTTGTGACACAAATAACCTTGTTTGTGTGTGAAAAAAAATTTCAGCAAACAATTTCCTCTTTCCTCTCCTGCCTGAGAAGAATGATTCTCAGTAATTAGCTTTGACCTTCTCAGAAATGTCAGTGTGGCTTTGGGTCCAACAACCAGTTGTTAGTGTGTTGTGTTTTTGTGTGGATAATTAGAGTCCCCAAATGATTCACACTTCAACTCTGCAGTCAGGTCACCCATCTCGTGTCCAATCCAGGCCTTACCGCGAGAACAAACATATTTAGATCTAATCCCTGCAGTTTGACGGTTTGTTTCCTGCCTGTCAAACATCAGAGCTTTATGCTCCTTGAGGTCAGAAGTTTCTCCTCTTGTTTGAAGCTGTTGAAGATCTGCCATTGGTTAAAGTAGTGCTGGGAGCTAGATATTGCAGACCGCTGTTTGAGCAAGGACTCTCATAGGACTGGAGGTCAAAGTGGTAGCAGCTGATGCCTGTCATGGCTGTGCTGCAGCTTGACAAAACAAAAAAAGAGAAACTAGACTTAATGTGAGATCACAGGTTGTTGCCAAAATCCCATCGACTTTTATTGAGAAATAAACAGATCTTACTCAGTCATTCTATTGATGATGCCTTTTTGTTCTTAATGATCCTACATTTTATTCCCACCATATTTTTTCTTTTTTGCTGTCCCCACCTTAATGTTGGATTCACAGGTTTCCCTGAGCCTGCTTTCAGTGAAAGGGGGTGTGGTCTTCTAGCAATAATCCTGATTGGAGAGAGTGGTTGCCACAGAAATGTAGATTGACTCAGACCAATGTGTATTGACGTTCCAGTGTGGCGACCGCTATATTGCAAAAACTGGTGACTGAATTGGCTTCGTTTCGTTGGAACCAGAAGTAAGGAATTTTCTATGCGTGGCGTCACTCTGTCCAGTTTACTTATACAGTCAATGGGTGTGCCTCTTAAGGCAGGTTTCCCCTGGTCCACTTGCGTTGCATTGACACACAAACAAAAAAAAGAAAGACCATTCATTCATCTCCTCTGTCATGTCTGCGTCTGACATCTGTCTTTCCGAACACGAGATTTGCTCAGGAGTTCTATTTCCAGTCAGTTGATGCATCGATGTTGCAGCAAAAATTCGAAGCGATGGGAGACAGGTCCCAGTATTAAAATATAAACTTCCATTGTACTTTCAAAATTAAACTTAATAAAATGTTATTTTATATTTACAATGAGATGCTCTCACGATAACCTGCGTTTAACACGCGCATCCATTAACACCGGGGACGACGAAAGTTTAATTTTGAAAGTACAAAAACACCATTCATGTCAAAATGATGCGTTTTACAAGGACTCAGTGAGTAAGGAGAGAGAGCATGGCGTCTGATATCTACCAAGGTTTTGTATGTTGATGACACGGCGGTGGTGGTACAAACCCCTTGTCCGGTAGCCAGGGCGAGGGGGCGAGGCAGCGGGGTCATTGTAAACTAACTGACAGCTGTGAGAAGGACTCGCAGCGCAATGGAGACTCACCAGGGTTACTGTCCTGCCTGTGACCTGCCTCTTTTGTTAGGTTAAGATGGTTTTGTTTTACATTCAAACTAAATATACATTTTTGATGATTTGCAGGTTTCTGCTGGTAGCTGAGTTTCTGTGAGGCTGTCTACACATTCAGTAATGCTGTGAACAGGATGGACAAATCAACAAAGAAAAAAAACGAAGCTTTCTAAATCCTTGCGTGTGTGTGGTTGATACAGATTGTTCCAAAAATGGCAAATGCTTGCTCACCATTCGCTTTGTGTGGCATGTAGTCATGTTACTGTTGTTAAGCTGTTAAAGTCAACTAAAATCCCAGGGGAAAAAACATTTTTAAGCTGTGTAACAACAAATAAGGCTTCTGTGTTCTTTTTAGTTACTTTGGCTGTGTGATATTGACATGAAAAAAACATTTCTCACAGCTTTAACCCCACAATCGGATTTCAGAATGACCACATTAAAGCAAACATAAACCAAAGTTTGTGGACTGACAGATGCAACATCATACATCTCACATAAAGGTTAGAGGTATGATTTCTTCAAAATTTGGCTTTAGGGTAAAAAGGAGAAGAAAAAAAACTAACAGGCTATTAACTTTCAAAATTAAATATTGATTCATAAAATGTTATCCCTTGTTCTATCCTAGGCACTTTACCATTGGGAGTTGGGTCATCTAGACCCACTAGACAGTCCTCTGAACCTTTTTTCTTCAATGAGTTGTGATCTTCACTGGTGTCCATGGATTACATGAAATCTTTCCACCTTTATCCACCTTTGTCATGGTAGGGAGAACACATCAATGTAAGGGGGGGGGGGGTCATCTAAGATAGCACAACGTTCTAAACACACATCGTGTGCTTTACAGGTATGTTCTGGCCTGGTGGGGCATGCCTTTTCTGTTCCTGCAGCCGCTGACTGTGATCAGCCTTTTCAAAGTGTTTTTTAGTAAATGTCTTTCCAGGGTGTGTTTTATTCTCCTTTGATCTTTTTCTTTTGAAAAAATGCTGTAGCTTTGTCCAGTGAAGCATTGACTGTTCTGGTATTGATACTTGCAGGTGGAAGAGTTCGTTGGACCAGAGTTCCTAGTAGTGGGTTATTGAGCGGTTTCTGTAATCAGTGGACAGCTGGCCTGAACCTGCAGATGAAGCTCTGCTTCCTCCTGCAGCACGTCTTGAACAGAGCAGCATGCTGCAGGTCTCATGGTGGATTTTCAGGGAATCTCTGCAGTGTGTGTGTGTGTTGGTGCTTAAAAGAATGTTTGTACAGCTGCAGTGCCTGCAGAGGTTAGGAATGTCTGATGATTTGCTCTTGACTCAGAACCGTGCTCGGTAGAGTTTTGCTGATGCAGCCAGACAGCATGGTGTGGGTGAGGCTTCTGTGTGTACTGCCAGTCAGTTTTTCGTGGCAAAGGAGGAACCTTTGTTGTGTTTTATAAATGATGACATCAAAATCATGCCCAATGACATCTAAAAGTCTGCCAGGGCTCACCTCCACTCTATTTAGTGATTACTTTCCGTGCTGTAGATGGTGTTGAAGTGGGCACATAGACATGAGTGAACTGGTCGTACAGCAGCATCCTTATGGCAGGGCTGCTAAGCATCAGTGCATGTCTTTGTGAATCACAGCACTTTATGAAACTTGACTCCATTACCGCACAGACATGATGAGCAGAGCCCTGGACTGCCTCTATGAAAACAATCCAATACACAACAACTGCATGATATTGTTCTGCTCCAGGCAGAGCAGCAAGCAAGACTAACTATGAATTGTACTAAAGTGTTATTTGATGGAAAGGTGCCATTCTGGAAGTCAAGGACATCATTCTGCATTTAAAATGGTTAAAAGCAGAGATGAACCTAATGCAGAGACTGAAAGAAAATTCATACACATAATTATTGAGCCGAGATCTAAAAAAGTGAGAGAAGAGATACTTCTCATGGCAAAGGAGAGTTTGAGAGCAGCAACTGAAAACTCTGCCTGATAGTAACAGGAAGGATTGGAGAGTGAAATGTGGAAGAGATGTAAAGATATGGACGAATGAGGTTAAATATGTCCTTAAAGAAGCAGAAGGATTTTAAATTCTGTCCAGAACTTAGCTGGCAGCCATTGGAACTGCTGAAGAACTGGAGTAATAAGATGGATGAAGGAAGTTTTGGTGACAATGTAGCCAGTTTTGACCTAGTGGTTATGAAGAGTTTTGTTTATAGAACTAAGGAGATAAGAGATGCAGAAATTCAAGACAGAGGTTACAAGGCTGTAAACCCCAGAGGTATACGTGGTAGGGGATGCATTAAGTCCGTTATCCCTTTAGGTGTGCATGGTAAGGCTCTGATTGTCTGTTTTGAGTTTACCTTTATTTTTTTACCCTGAAAATTCTTTGCCACGTCTTGTTTGCTATCATTTTTTTTTACTCAACAATACATGTCCTGTCATTTAGGAATACTGCATTAAAGCACAGGACCTAAAATCACAGAAAACACGTAACCCTTGTTGTAGGAGCCATAATGAAGGTGGCACAGGTGAAGCGCTGCGTCATTAGCCAGGTTGTGGGTGTGTCACCGGGGGGGCACGAAGTTTGAAAGGTGCTCACTTACTCGCTGGCGACGCATTAGAATGGATGAGGAAGTGGGGTGAGCCGCGGTGATCACATAATTTGTTGAATGTTACTTGAGTGGTTTGGAAGTCTGTCAATGCTGGAATATTAAATATATCAATCGTTTGGACTGTATGGATTGGAAACCTGCAGAGGAGAAAATAAATACTTTGCAGCCAGGCAGACGTTTGGATTGTCGCGTCAGACAGAAAAGCCACAGCTTAACTCACGGCCGCAACACTTGTTCTATCCTAGGCACTTTAACGGTGGGAGTTGGGTCATCTAGACCCACTAGACAGAGCTCTGAACCTTTTTTCTTCAATGATTTGTGATCTTCACTGGTGACCATGGATTACATGAAATCTTTCCACCTTTATCCACCTTTATCATGGTAGGGGGAACACGTCAATGTAAGGGGAGGTCATCTAAGATAGCACAAGGGTTAATGTGCAGCATGCTATTAGTGTAGCTTCTATTTCAGACTTTTTTACCCACCGTGCTCTCTAAATCACAGTATATCACCAAGCCACCAAGTAGAAAAAACAAACAAAAGACAAAGAAAATCAAAGAAAAAACAAACAGGCAGGACGTGAACCTAAACGTGTTACGTCTGATGTCAGAGGCAGGTTCCATGTGACACAGTAGTCAGCAGAAGAAGTTCACCTCCTCAATAAATTCATGCCGAAGTTCTGTTTTGAGCTTCTGCTCTGGACTCTCAGTGATTCTATAACATCACAGCAGGCTCCATGAGGTGAAATGAAGTAAAGGTCACTGAGCTCTATTAGACATGGAGAAAATGGGCCCTTCTGTACCTTTCAGCACATTGCCACACTAGAGAACCTGAATACCAAAAACGAAATGTGAAAAAAGAAGAAAACATTTTAGGTCATGATCATTCCAAAGAGTCAGCTCTTTGTCATGAGACCAAAAAGTCTCCATGTTTGGAAAAGTCAGTGCCATTGTTGTCTGGTGTCAAACATCAGAATAAGTTTATTTCTAAACTGAAACATAAAATGATTTCAACTTAATGCAATTTCTGAACTTGTTTTAAAACAGGAATTGACATCTGTAGACATAAATAGTTTTTATATCTTTGAACTCAAAAAACTATCTTTGCTAAATAGACAATTAATAAGTCTGATCCTTTTAAAAGTACATTAATCAACAACATAAATGATCTTAAACTTTATACATTTATATACAACATTTAGATCTCAGGATTTTTATTAATAATCATGTTTGCTCAATTAAACATTTTTTAAAAACAGTCAAATTAAAAATAAAAAACATATTACAACAATCATCAAAGCTCTAACATTATTAAACTAGGAGGAAAAATAAAAGATGAAAATCAACAAATTCTGAATAATATTCAGCAGATCAGACATATAGACAGTTTGTTTCAAAAAATTCGTTTATGTATTTTTTGACTCCCTACTGTGGTTTGCACAAATGAGGATAACATGTTGAGATGACATGTTGAAGCTAGGCAGGATATGTTATTCCATATAACTGACACTCTCTCTGTATTTACTTTGGGATATGCTCAATAAGCAAACAGTTTGAATAAAACAAGTTGTTTTACCTTATTTAGGTTTTCTTAAATATAAAGGCACTGATCATTGGAAGGATTTTCTGAACCAGATCTTAAGTTCCTCATAATGATCTTCTATCCTCTGTGTCAAGCTAGTGATAAGCAATGAGTATATCAAGCTATAAACATTCCACATTACAAAACTTTGGTTCTTCCATTTCTGGCCACAGTTCCATCTCACCAACCACCTTTTCAGCTGTGATGTTTTCTGCATTTTAAGGATGGTGATTTCAGGACAAAGGCAGGAAGAAAAACATTTTCAAACATGACACGACGCTCAAGTTCAATAAGATGAAAGCAGCTCTGCCCAGAACTAATGTCACTGAAAAAATGAGAGATCCTGCAAAGGTTCAACATTTCCAGCCTGAGACAGTAGCACTTGATTACATGTGCAAAATATCTTGATCACAGTCATGGTCGGATTAAAATCCAACCGTTTACATGATCAGAAAAACCTTTTCAGATTAGAACAAACAT
The DNA here is from genome assembly GCA_037389245.1 of Oryzias sinensis. Taxonomy (NCBI): domain Eukaryota; kingdom Metazoa; phylum Chordata; class Actinopteri; order Beloniformes; family Adrianichthyidae; genus Oryzias; species Oryzias sinensis. The sequence goes on from CM074496.1 coordinate 1,651,940, forward strand.
TCACATGGTCTCACTTTCGGCCGGAATAAATCATTAGCATGTGTTGGAAATACGGAAAAGGAAATGAGTACGCTGTAAACAGAAACTGCCACAGTAGATAACTGACAACCGATAATGTGAGATGATCTTCTAGCGTGCTTTGGCATGTTCACCCAGGATTGTTGTGACGCCTGTTAAACAATCATTTATTTTGTCCGTGGCTAATTAGTGCCTTTTGAAGAACAGAGCTAGAAAGCTAGTCTAGAGAGGCTAACGCATGCTAACATATGTAGTAGTTAATGAACATAAAATCCATGAAATGCACAATCTGCATCTTGGCCACGTAAATATGTGGGAATAACATCAGCCTTTATTCTGTTGAGACACGACTGACACAATCCAGGTAGTTATTTGAATGGTTTTCAGGACTGAGCAGCATTTCTGCTTTGAGAAAGCTCATACACACTCCCCAAGCACTGTGTGAGCTGGAAATTAGAGCTCTGCTCCGACAAACTGTTCTCCTGAAGTCCGGCAGCCACTAACTTGGAAGCGTGGGATGGATCGCGATCGAATTCTACACCGTAACAAAACAACAAGCAGCACGTAACAAGCATCATCCCTCCTCAAACACAAAGTTATTAATCGACTGCTCTGCGCCAAGAGACACAGTTAAACTCGGTACGGCACCTGAGCCAGGAACGCAAGTCCAGACGATACGGGGCACGGCTCCTCCCCATAACCTCGTGAGGTGTGCCAAAAAAAGAGAAGAAGAGCAGAAGGCGGCCAGCCAGAGGCGAGTGTTGTTGACTCAGCTTTCTCTGGAAGCGGCTTACCGTCTATGCATGACGTAAACCAGAGCAGAAGTGACACACGATCGGAATGAGCCGTTTACATGAACGATTGGATCAACAATCGGCATAACCCACCTATCTCCATCGGAAAGAAATTTTGATCCCAACGAGTCTGATCGAACGAGATTCGAGCGATTGTGTTTACCTTGACACAATTTTCTTCGATCAGCGTTCCTTTCGATTACTTTTGCCCATATGTGGCGCTACTGTTGGGTCAGAAGTTTTGTCTATTTTACATCTAGCGAAGATTTTGTTCAAAGACATTTTGTACCCTGGATGGTCAGACTATGTCTGCTGCTGCACTTCCTATTGCTTTCTGTGGCAGGCTTTAGGGCATGCTTGTTTGGTGCTTCCTCTGTATTGTCCTCTTCATCATTTCATCGATTCCTTGGTGCTTGCCTTTTTCTCTTTTTTGAGCTCACATTGATCCCAAGATTTAAAGGGCAGCACTCAGTACACTATAAATGCCAGACAGATCTCTCTGTTGGATCACAGCATGTCGTAACGATCATTTTCCATTACAATGTGTGGAAATCATTATGCTAATATTTGGTATTACACTTTTAAGACATTCCAGAAAATTATTCATACTCGTCTTTTTCTCTCCATCCAGTGTAATGAAAGAAGGGAAACAGCTCTGGATGTGGGTTCCTGTTAGATGTATGATGCAGAGTGAGGGGTCAAGGCGTTCACTGCAGACAAATGAGCTGTTGAGTTCATCTGTGCTTTCTTCACAAAACAAGAGATCGAAAGAGGTCATTAGATAGTTCCGTTTAAAAGTTTAATTACCTTTATGCCATTAAGGTCACCTGAACTCACTTTACTCTTAACAGTGTATTACAGTGTGTACAGCTAACAAACTATTAAAATAATTATGTCCTTTCAAACCAAAGAATATCTAGTTTAAAAACAAAATCTTGCAAAAGCTGCACAATTAAAAATAAAAATTATCAATCAGTCAATAGCCGCGGTTACATGCGCTAAATATCTTGATCTAATCAATGGTCGGATTAAATTTCAACCGTGTACATGGGATCAGAAAACCTTTTTACCGATTACAACAAACATTCACATGGTCACACTTTCGGTCGGAATAAATCATTTGCACATGCGCAGTAGTGTTTGAAATACCACAAGAGGAAATGAGTTCCGCTGTAAACAAGCCGAGCTCCCACATACATTTATGCAGCAGCATGGTAATATACGACAGTGGTCCCCAACCACCGGGCCACTTGGCACCGGGCCGCGCACCGGTACTGGGCCACGGGAAATTTTGGCACCGGGACGCACAGAAAGAAAAAATAATTTCCATTTTATTGTTTATCGAAAAAAACGTTTTATTTTGAAAAGTGACCGGATTCTCTCTGTTACATCCGTCACACTTAACGCACGTCAAAGTCGCGACACCAAACATCACGTGATACACCCCGCTAAAATTAAACCCAAACAACCAAAATGAGCAAAAAACATTATTACTATTGTTATTATTATTACTAAAGAGAAAATAACACCCCCGGTCCACGGTAAACGTGTCTTGCTTTGTACCGGGGTCCGCGGTGACAAAAAGATTGGGGACCACTGATATACGAGATGATCTTCTAAATGTGCTTTTTGTAATGTTACGGTTATTATGAAGCGCCTGTTCGCTCATCATTTTATTTTTAATCCGTGTGGTCAGTGCACGAGGCTAACACGTGCTAACAACATTAGCCTTGGTTAATGAGCATAAAATCCATGCGGGAAATGCTACAATCTGCATCTTGGCTGCACGTAAATATGTTGGAATAACATCAGCCTTTATTCTGTCAAGACACGACTGGAAACACAAATCCACCGCCCCAAAGCCGCTGTGTGAGCTGACCGCCCGAGCTCTGCTCCGACACACTGTTCTCCTGAGTCTGGCAGCCACTAACCCAGAGCGGCGGGACGGATCGCAGTCCAAGTCTTTCCGAATACTTTTGTCCATGTAAACGCAGCTATTGACATACAGCAAAGAAAAGAAAATCTGATTTTTTTTTTGTACATCAAGTCTTGTTTCATTTTGTTTATGCCCCCCTATGCCTCCCTGCTCTCTGGCTTAGGCCTTTTCTTTTCCGTCCGGTCCAACTAAAAATATCTAAAAATATGAGTAAGATGAACAGAGTTTAGTCTAAATTACAAAAGGGGTTAATTTAAATATACACCTCGTGTGTCAGAAGATTCATAATCCCTATTGTAACAGTAAAATATGTCCAACACAAGAGGCCTTCAGCTCTCATCTGTTTGCTCAGGTGTTGGACAGGACAAGTTAAAAAAGAAGTCTTGTTTTATTTTGGAAATACTGCTGGTTTTTAACAAAACAGGCTTTTGTCAGCGCTGGACGTTCTTCTTAATTCATCCTCCTTTACAGTCTCTCCTCTACAGGTGGACATATCTTCTTTTTAGAAAAAAAAACATTTTCCTGTTAGGAGGGTGAATGTGCACTTTTTCTAAAACAGCTGCCAGCTACATCTGACTTCAACATGCTTCATTTTAAATTCACACTTTAACTACATTCTTAGTTCAGTTTCATCTTTGACAAACCCTTTAGTGTATTTCCATCTGACTATTAACTAATAGCAGCTGAATATTAGTCAGCTTTTTGTGTGGTGTCCTATTTCCACCATCACAGGCTGTCCTGATTGACCACATTTCTAGAGCACCATGCAACGGTTGTCTTTAGCTTACTGATTAGATTGTCCATTGTGTTGTTGCTGCTGCCTTTTCCATTTACAGAAACACAAATGGATGAAGAAAGATTTGTGTAAAAAATGGGAAAGGCAAGGAACATCAGGTGACAGCCGAGTACAAATAAAGTTGACTTACAGCAGAACATTGGTTTCTCAAAGAAATAGTTGAAAGTTGAAGTTTTTGCCCGATTCTAATTGAGTTTTTATCTTCCTTTCTAACAGCCAACTCTGACATTAGCCAGACCAGCTGACTAAACTCCCCCTGCTCTGCCCACATCTTTCTGTTTCATTCCAGAAGATCTTTAACCTTGTCTTTCAGCCTCACTTCCATTAGAGCTTCCCTGTCTGTTGGCCTCTCACTGACCTTTATCTTCATCAACAGCCTGCCAGTCTCACTTGGACGTGAAACCTGGCTTTAACTTTAATCTAAAGGGCTTTTCACAGGCAGAGCAGTCAGTGTGAACTCCATGGCTTTCTTTGCAGTGACTGTAAAGTGGCAGACAAAGTCAGTGCAAGTTACCCAGCAGCAGAAGACACCACACACTTTAGGCAGGCCCACATGAAGGTTCATTTACCCTAATTCTGCGCAGTTGTCATTTATTAAGACATGCAGTATATTTTTCTACTTGAATGCAGCTTTGAGGGGATGTAAAAATGATTTGGTAAAAGTCATCTGAAAAATGTGCTCCAGAACTTCTTATTGTAGCGATTCTATCATTTTAACAAGTGTGTAAGAAGAAAGAATCGATTAGCATTCTTATACATGGAAGTTGTAAATATGGATATCCTGAGACAGTACGGCAAAAGGCAAGAAGTCAAGAGAGGCGGGAAAAGGTGTTTTCTTTTGTTTTGTTTGTAATTTTTGACATTTGCTTTGGAGGGGTCTGTGCCCTTGTCAATGAAATATAGAAGGGTTCGTCCCCGTCTGTAACCTTCAGCTCTAACTGATGATTGTTATTCTGCCGTCTTGTGATGGGGAGGTTTACCCACCGTCATTTATTCATCTAAACTAGTTATCTTGTACTTGGCATCTGAATTTGTGATCTGAACAATGCAGCCGAGTAACATCTCAAGTTCTAACTCTTAGGTTTATAAGTAAAAAACTCTCCATTTTAAATTCCTGTTGTTCAACAAATTACAAGTAATCCACAGCAACGTAACAAATGTGCACACAAGCACACACACACACATACACTGACAAAAAATCCTGGGAATATTCCTGTTGTTGCTACACTTAAAGGCCTGTTATTCAGAATCCTATGTATCAGGAAATGCTCTTTAGTGCATAAATGATGTGGGTTTCAAATATAGTCACAACTGGAGTCTTTGCCAGGGAAGATACCTTTAGATATGTTGAATGTAAGTATTTTTACACGCATTCTAGATATCAGAAAATTATAAACAAACAAAGCCTATATTTCCTAAAATCTGTAGCCAGTGCACAGATGAGCTTCAATTATTTTGCTTTTCAAGTTTCTGCTCACATTCATGAGGCTTCTAAGCACTGGCTTGATTGTACGTAGGCTTACAGAGAAGATGAGCACATTATTAACAAGTGGCTTTAAGTAGCAGAATGGAGGACACTTTTGACTATAAGCTGGATCCTCTGATTCTGTGTGTGATGAAATGCTGGTAGGCATAGCGGCAGTGGGCTGGCCTTGACTGAACTCATCACACTGATGTGAAAAAGGCAGATACAAATAAGACACCATGATTATACTTAGAGATGTTTCAGAAAGGCAACTTCCTGAAAAGTACGGATCTAGGAGATCGTTGTTAATGACCTGCCTGAGGCTTCTCATTCAAAGACAAAGTGAGAGCCTGAATATTAACGAACTGTGCCAACTGTGGAAGAACTAAATGAAAAGAGTTAAGTAGCTGAAAAGGAGAAATATATTATTTGATGAGCAAACTTTAAGTGATCTTTTCAGATGAATTCAGCGCAGAAGATGTTGAAGGTCAAAGACTCTCTTCTCAAATACTCGCCTCTGTTGTTCTAGTCTTTAATTTATCCAAGCGCCTTGTTGTTTGGAGAAACCTGAGCAGTCACTATTTTGAGATCTCTTTAACAGAAGCTGTCACCAGCAGGCAGAGCACCATCTATCTCTGACAACCTAATGCTTAACTGGCATAAATATCTTTCCTTCACAATGTGCCAATTATTTCTGCACTGTCAGAGGATTTGCAAACCTCAAAGGATGCGTTTGTTGCTTCACTCTCTTCTTCATTTTTCTAAGTCAAGCAACATTTCATGCTACATAGCAGGGACAGAAAACTTCAATGTTGATGCTGTGGCTTAAGCAAGTGAGCTTTTGACCTCTTCACACTCAATAACTTCAAGAACTCTGGACTTACAGCAAATATTTCGTGCAGTAATGTCCTGCTTCCAATAACTATAAAGGAAATCTGCCACGTGCCAGTTCAGCAACATCACATTGCAGGATGTTGTACATAACTTTCTTCCTAAATGGTTTCATGTCTTCATCAATACATTGTTTGTTTTTTCTATACTATCAAATAAACCCATGCAGAACCTTTATCATAGTTGTTTTCAAATGTTTCCAATCCAAGTTTGAGGGAAAAATCAAGAGATTGCTTTATTTTGTCTCTGCTCCTCACTTTGACTTGCAGTTCAAAATGTTGATTGAAATGGTGCTTTAAAGGGGACAAGGAATAATTCATGCTGTTATGAAAGCCATGGTGGTACTAACATCAGCTTAGTCTGCTGATGCATTTTACCTATTTTTTAACATCCACCAACCTGTTTTTTATCCTAATTTTAACATTTTATAACTTAAAGACTTCTGTTTGATGATCTTGTTCTTTTGAATCAAAATAGTTGATTTATTTTAGCACTCTTCTACCTAAGTATGATTTATTTAAACCAAGTTGTAAGTATTGTAATTCTATTTTCAGCTGTTCTAAAGAGCTTCACACTAACTCAACCTCAGCTGCTTCAAACTATAGCAGCATCCGCTTTAACAGCAACGAGCACCAGGGCCCACTTCACTCATGTACTGTTTGATGCTGCTCGTCAAAGTTTCAAAGTGTTTGTGCCACTTATATTATGCATGTCCTTGTAGGGTTAAATGAGAAAAGTAAATTATGAAGATAGATGAGATGATAAAGGACATCCTCAGAAAGGAATGGCAGCTGCAGGTTTTAATGGACATGTTGGTCTGGATGGTCAGGAAAGAACCTTCTGGAGGTCTGACAATGCAAGAAGAATGAATGTTGCTGTAGTGAAGACTGTTTCTCCAGCAGTGACTTACAGAAGCAGAGAAAAGTGGAGCACATCTTTAACCAATGTGGTCACAATGCCTCCAGATGACCAATCAGCTACAACTAAGGTGAACACTGAGACAGGTAGTTGGTAGATTTTGTCATCTGGAAAGATGAAACTAAGTCAAATTTAGGGGTGAGAAAGATAAGCAGTCCATAGATAGGGGGGTAGAAGATAAAATGGAAGTGGATGTAGCAAGGACCACAGATAGGGGCTATGATGTTGTCTGTTTAAAAAAAAAAAAGGTTGGGGGGCTTTGTACGTCAGCAAGGCAGAAAGTAAGTGATTTGGCATGGAAAGAAAGTGCAGCAGGTAAAGGGATTAAGACAGGATGGATTGTATAACCAGGAGCCACAAATGTGAGAGAAAGATCAAAGGAAAACTTGACAAAAAGAAGAAGAAGCAAAAACCCATTAGGATAAAGAGAAGTTGTTAAGGCGACAAAGAGTGGAAAGGTGTAGTTGCTGATAACATGGAAGGGTTTAGAGGAGGTAGCAATACAGTTGTTTTTTTGTTTTTTTGTTTTTTTTTACAAAAGATTGATGGTAAAGTCTTGAATGGGAGAGAAATAAGGAATTTTACTGGTGATGTCCATTTAAACGATGGAGATGTGCAGAGACATGAAAACTACAGAGGAACTAGAGAGAAGGCTGAAGGTTGAAGTATTTATGGGTTAACAGTGCTGAGCAACAGACAGGCAAACAATAGAGAGGAGAACGCACTGCTGTGCAGGTTGATGATAGAGGGACTGAGGAAAAGACAAGAAGCAGGGTTGGAGGAGACATAAATGAAGATGTTGAGGCTCTCTTTGGGAGTGAAAAGGATATATAGGATTAGAAATGAAACATCTGATGGTAGATATTCCACAGAAAAAGCCAAATGAAGCCAGATTGATATGGATTGGATCTAAACAAATCAAAAATAACTAGCAGATACTGAAACTTTTAGCTCAAAAATAGCGTGAGGAAGAGCATTAAAAATATGATTATGGCTGCTGCTCTATTTTAAAATGAATATACTTCATTGATATTTCTAGAACCTTGTTTTGTATCCCAGCAGACAGGAAACTGGGCTGCAGGTGATGAACTGCACTCAGCCAGAGATGCTGCTACGCCCGACACTGAGTCAGCTTCAAAGCAGTCTAAGCATTTCCCAGTTTAAAAGAGTAAAATCACAGCTATAGAAATGGGCCGCACTTGTAAGGCATCTTTATATCTGTTGGTACTTCAAGTACTTTCAGACTGCGTCTCATCTACTTATTCATACACACATTCACACAGCAATGCTGCTTAATCCAACCCTCTGGAGGCAACAGAGGGATCAGAGCCAAGGACATTCTGACATGCAACTGCAGGGAACAACTAAACAACCAGCCTTTAGGATGGAGGACGATTCTTTTGCCACTAAGATAGAGTAATTATTTTCAGATATGATCCATTTAACTTTAAATGTATTTTATAGTTAAACTGTTATTTCATTTAAATTTAAATTAGTTGTTGGACTGAACAAACCACATTTTTTAAAATGTATCCTCACTGGTATACTATGAAAACAAAAACAAAAAAAGTTGTAGATAAATGGGACTGAAAACAGCAGTTTTGTGATTATGGATGCATCACAGTGGCTGCAGAGCAAAATAAATATTGCTCCATCACTCTTATTTCTCTCTGTGATGAAACTCAAACAACAGCAGTAGCAGCAGCTGCTTCAAATCCGTCCACGGTCTTCTTTTTAAGAACTCTTGGATTTTGCTCCAAGGATTAGGTCTTTTGAATATATTTCTTCGCTGTAGACCTGAGTCCTTCACAGGGTCTCAGTTTTAATTTAAGTGCAGTCATATGTGCATTTAAAGCATCATTGCTCACCTGACTTTAAAACAGGACTGCTCAGACAGCAGCATACAGTACAGGCTTTAGTGCAGACCAGAACACAGAAGTTCTGGTCTGCACTAAAAACAATGCTGTAAAAAAATAAGCACCTTGCGGTGACATAATGTCACAGAGTAATTTTCCTAACCCATACAGTATAATTACTTCAAAAAAGTCACTGCTTAAACCAGAATCCACGATCTCTCAACATTTGTCAGTTCATTCTTGCAGAATAGAGAAATCCCTTCCCTTTTTAACAAATCCATTCATCTCTTTTTTTTTCTGGTCATCTGGGGCTGGCGTCATTTTTATTGTGTGTCCATCACGCTGCGCATAGGAGTAAGTAACACCTCAACTTCTTGAATTTCTCAAGATCACAGATGAGTGTCTTTTTGCCGGTAAAATATCACAAATGTCATTTCTCAGTTTCAAATGATTCTTCTACCAGGCAGCAGAGAATTCAGTTGTTCTTAATTATTTACATATACACTAATGTAGCTGTAAAGGCTCTTTTTTTCAATTCTCCTTCATGAAGAACTCCTTCATAACCAAAACTTTCCAAAAAGATGGATTTGCCTTAAAGAAGATCCCTTAAATGTGTGTTTTCATTTGCCAGAAGTCTGAAAAATCAAAGTTTAGTTATAGGATTCTGAGTGTGTTGCCACTGTGTTAAAAAAGGATAACATTACATTAGATGGTTTGTAGTAAATTCAAGTCAGCTCAATTCAAAATGACTTAATTATTCATAAATACTATGAAATAATCTTTTTTTTTATCAAAAGAAAGAAAAGTCACTTTCAGTTAGTAAAATCAACTAAATATAACATTTTACCTATAGGCGTTCCAAGCGCCTCAAAGGCATTAACTCACATAGACAGACAATGAGGGAGCAGCTTGATTCCTCCTCAGGACATTAGACTGGAGCAGCTGGGAATCAAACCTGCGCTCTCGTACCTGGAAGACAATCACTAAACCCACTGATCCTCAGCCACCCAAGTGTGGGGAAAAAACATACCTTTTTAATGCAATGCTTTACCCACTTTAGAGTAAAGAAAACCGCAAAAAAAAAATCAAAGTGATGTTGAGCAGAAGTTAGCTTATCCAGCATCAAACCACAGTTCTTTCTGTTTGTCACAAAGCTGTTTTTTGCAAATATATGAGTTTTCTGACTTGTGCCAGACGGGGAAACAAACAAGAGAGCAGAGAAAAGGATCACAGCATAAAGTGCAGAAGCCTTTTGAACCACAAACATAACACTGATGGACTCTGTAATGGCCTATAAACATCAAATAGCCTCTTTATGCTACTGAAATGAGTTCTATAAAGATTCCAGTTTGAAGGTCAGATCATTTGTTTACAGAAGGAAGGCAGCTTACCTGAGATTGGAGGATTGCAGGTCTGTTTCCTGCCTTGCCAGTCCATGTGTTAATGTGTCCTTGAGCAAGACACAGAGCCCCATATTGTTCCAGGGGCCATGTCTGTGGGAGGGGGCCCAGACATGCATGGGGAGAACCTGCAGTCTCCTCACAGGGGGGTTCCAGCTGGGATTTGAGCCAGAGCCTTTTCCCTGTGAGGTGAGCGTGCTAGCCACTGCACTACTGTGGAGCCCCCCTTTAAAGTTCCATTGTCTTGATTTTCTCATTTGATTGGCAGATGCACAGAAAAACAACTAGCTACTGGTGAAAGTGGGATTTGCTCTTTGAGCTGATTTGAAGACACATTACATGAACGTGTGACGTACTGCCACTGCAACCGCTGCTGGACTGGGATTCAGCTGCTTCATGCCCCCCCCCCCCCCCCCCCAATGAGTCCTCTGCAAACAGTGTTGCTCTTTGTGTAGTTGTTGGTGGTAAGAATAACAGAGGTGAACGTTTTCCATGAAAGGTGATCTGCAGACAGAGCTGCTAAGGGCTGCTTTTTGCTTTTGTCTCAGCTGTGACCCAGTTCCATTTTCTACTCGAGCATTCAGTGTTCTGCCACAGCAGTACGGCGAACACCTCAGGCTCTTTGGCCCACTGTCATAGCAGCATGATTGTGTAAACAAATTGAAATTGTCTAACCTTGCTGTGGGGTAGGAAATGCATAGTCCAGACCTGCTGGTGATGGTGGTGTCCCTACTGTTTCAGCCCGGTGGAAACACAGTTATTACCAGCAACACTGAACTCAGGGCCTACTGTAGCAGCCAGCTTGTTTTGCTGCATGGATGATGAAGTTGATGTATGGGCCTGTGCATGTGCAGAGCAGCCAGTCTCTTTGCCAAGTGATAAATGGCATCGATACTGTGGGTTATTGAAAAAGACTGAAGAACACAAGATCCCATCTCAACTCCTCCTTTCCATTTTCATTTTTGGCAGATCTCAAATAAATTGTATTGTTTTTCTGCAGTTTTGTCCTTGCTTTACTTTCACCGCTGCCTTGTTCCTCCACATACAGAACTACTCCTATTGTGAAACTTTTAATGAAGCACAAGATATGCAAGAGTGCACAGGAAACACTTGACAATGCACTTTTGAAAGATTAAGGCTGACTAACGGCACAGTGGTGTGTCTCATTGGCTTTGTCTCTCTTCTTTTTCTTTCCCTGCATACATCCACTCGAGCAAACAGCTGCAAGAATGAACGCTGCAATGGAAGCAAGATTAGAATCGGATGTGAATTGGGCTGGAGATTGGTTTGCGGACTGAAAATGTCTGAAAATTGAAGCAGGGAGAAAGGCTGGGGGGACAGATGAACAATGAGGGAAGGTCACTGCTAACAAGTCTTTGCAGGGATAGTGGTGGGTTGGAGGATAAAAGTACAGCAGCAGGATTTGCTGTAATGCTTGTAGGTAAAGTCCCACTGTAATCACTCAAAATGCTTTTCTCACTTCATCGTGTATTCCTTTTTATGGAAATGGATTTTTCTGATCAAGATGCTGCTTTTTGAGGCAGCTGTTCATCTGTGCTTTCCTTTGAAAGTCTATTGGGCGTTGTTAATCTTTGGAACACATTCTTTAACTTTAATAAAGGTCAAAAGTGGCAGATAAAGTCCTCCTTATGACTAAATAATATCTTACTGTGCTAAACCTGAAACCCTTTTACTAATGTCTACAGCAGCCAAGCAGGAAATCGAATGATGAATGTTTATTTCCCTTTGGTTCCTGTGTACATATTAAGCCTGTAGATTCCTCTACAGCACAAGTGTCAAACTCAAGGCCCGGGGGCCAAATGTGGCCCTCCATGTCATTTCGTGTGGCCCGCGAGAGCATAAAAGTTTTTAATTTCTTTAAAATAAAAAATGAAAATTGGTGTATATTTATTCATATGTAATAGGAATCTGACTTGAAATATCGGATTGGGCAACTACACACTATGACTTAAATACTGTCCATGTAACCCTTGTGCTATCCTAAGCACTTTAACATTGGGAGTTGGGTCATCTAGACCCACTAGACAGTGCTCTGAACCTTTTTTCTTCAATGATTTGTGATCTTCACTGGTGTCCATGGATTACATGAAATCTTTCCACCTTTGTCATGGTGGGGAGAACACGTCAAAGTAAGGGGGGGTCATCTAAGATAGCACAAGGGTTAACCTAACCTGACAGAATCAAATGTAAAAGGATTTATGCTAGAGTAACAAGCAATTATATGTTTTTGTGACTGTAATTGTCACTTTAAAAAGTTATAATAAATAAACAATGAGTTATTTAACATTAAGGAGTAGTTACATTTATTTTTCATTACATTTAGTTACATGTATAAGTTATATCTGGCCCTTTGAGGACAGACACTATGCTGATGTGGCCCTCAGTGAAAATGAGTTTGACCCCCCTGCTCTACAGCACTGTTTTGGACTGCAGACTGTTGTACAGTGTTTGGTATCAAATTATTTCCAAGCAGAGGGCTGTATTGATTGCTTGTTGCAGTGGGTGTCAGTGAGACACTTTTCATAAAACTTTGATGTGGTCTGCTTTCCTCTTTGCCTCAGCAGGAGTTGGTGTTTTGGTCTGAGTTCTCACAGAGAAAACCTATTGACTCTTGAATTTATTTTCAACCATGCTTTCCTGTTTTTCTTCTTCCCAGTGGCAAACATTTTGTGGAGAGAAGAAGGTAAGTCTGCACTGCTCCTTCCCTCCAAAGCATTCATTAACCTGAGTTAATTGAATTTTTATAATGGAGTTGCTGAACTGTGTTGACAAGGATTTAATGGTTTACTATGTTAATAGTAGATAACAGCCTTCTTTTGCTGCTAAATATTAACCTTGTTCAGAGTCATTTTCATACTGGGCTTTTGCTCTGCAGGTCTTGGAATTGGAAACATGTTTTATGTGTTCTACGATGATGGGATTAAAGTCATCCAGCCAGTTGCATGTGAGATCCAGCGACACATTAAACCCAGTGAGAAGCTGCTCGCCCTGCAGGTGAGTGCTCATGAAAAGGAAACACGCAGCTTTGTGTTTTTCTTCGACATGCCTGTGTGGGCTGAAACGTCAAAGGAGCACTCAGACATGATTCTTTCCTCAGACAATACCATTTTGCACTATGAACAAAGCAGCAGCTGGTTGCTACATTTTGTCCCCTGCCTTTTTGCCAAATGATTTTATATACTGTTAACAAATGGTGTAAAGATGGACAAAGCAAAGAAATGACAGGAACTTTATAGTTTAGTTCATATACTGTATATATAGTACAGACCAAAAGTTTGGAAACACCTTATCATTCAAATAGTTTTTATTTTATTTGAATGACTGTGAAAATTGTAGATTCTCACTGAAGCCATCAAAACTATGAATTAACACATGTGGAATTATATGCATAACAACTGAAAACATGTCATATTGTAGGTTCTTCATAGAAGCCATCCTTTGCCTCGATTACTGCTCTGTACACTCTTGGCATTCTCTTGATGAGCTTCCAGAGGTAGTATATGTATCTATATATCTATATATCTAAATCTATATATCTATATCTATATCTATATCTATATATATCTATATATATATATATTTTGATTACTGCTTTGCACTCTTGGCATTCTCTTATTGAGCACAGAAGGTAGTATATGTATATATATATATATACAAATCTATATATATATATATATATATATATATATATATATATGATCAGTGGATGATGCGCTCAGCATGAGGCATTACATAACATATATATATATATATATATACAACGCAATCACATGTGATGCAGGCTCAAGGCGATCGCCCGACCAAAACAAGGTCAGTGTCAGGTGCTGATGATGAGCACCCTGATGGAGAGAATCAGACTGCTGGAAATGGACTAGATCAGGAACAGGTTCTGTTGAATGTTGCTACTCAGGATATCACATCAGCAGGCGGGTTACATATGCAGAGAATGTGCAGAATGAATGGATGCTTGAAACCCACAATCCAGGCTAACTGCTTAAGCAACTGGTAGCCCAATGTTCTAACATCTGGCAGCCAACACCTGTCACAACTTGAGAGTGAAAAGCGATACAATGCAGTGCTGGGAAACCAGAACAGCAGGTCAGAGAGGAGGTTATACCCACCTCCCCACCCTGAATTTTATTTTTAGCCCCAACTTCCTTTAATAGCAGCTAGGCGAAGGCAACAGCGACACGAAGACAGAATCATGTCTATAATAGACACTAAACCTTGACACCAGCTACAACAGTTAAGTGATGTACGCCTGAAAGTCTGCAAACTGTAGACTGAAGCATTGAGGCAATTCCTACCACAACCATCACGAAACCAATGAACTGGTTTTACACTTCAGCAGCAGTCATCCTTGAGATGTGGCTATAGACCAACTATGGGAGAAAACAATACCCACCATGGAAGCAGCGGTTTAGGGAAGCCAAAATCAAGAGCCTTTCCGGGAAGAGATGTGATAGCTGACAGAAGGAGAAGCTCAAGAAGGTACCAATAAGAAAACAAGTACCTGAAGATACAGCCAGATACCCCGCCACCTGAAAGCACTGGAAACGCTGCCAAGGCTCTGGCCTTCGAGCAGCCACCTAAAGTACACAAGACAACTGAAGCCAGGCGAATAAACGGGCGTTACTTAGCTCGGCTTCTGCAGTGTCATCAGTGGCAGGGTCAAAAACGGCGAGAAATAACAATGGCAGAAATAAGACCACGGGCAAGAAACGGCTATCTGCAGATATATCAAGATACCCTGCAGAATAATAAGATGGCCAAGCGAAGAGATACCTACACAGACCACGTGTGTTAAAGACCACGAAAGCTTCTCACCATGCATGGAGGGTTCCATGCCAAATCCAGCCACCCACTGAGACTTTTATGCTTTATGAGCGCCAGGGAAGGAGACGGGGACTGAAGTGAGAGTAGAAGCCACTATCCAGGATGAAACATCCAAGATGCATGAAAACATCAAGCTCAAGGCCCCAACTGACAGTTTGCTCAGTGAATGTCTCACGTAATGGAGAGTAGAGGATACAGTGCTGGAGGACAGTTCCTCATGGGAGGACAAACCCCTGCATGGGATGTACCACCGGACCATAACGGAAGTGGCTGATATCAAGAAGTCCTACCAATGGCTAGAAAGGGCTGGCCACAGGACAGCATTGAAGCACTCATCCTGGCAGCTCAGGAACAAGCCCTGAGCACCAAGAGCCATAGAGGCTCAGATCTACCATACCAGACAAGACCCAAGGTGTAGGCTGTGCAAAGAGGCACCTGAAACAATCTAGCACGAGCTACTGGGGTGTAAGATGCTGGCAGGAAAAGCATGCATAAAGCCACACTCCAGAAGTGGCTGGAATAATACAGGAACATGTGCAGAATATTCAGCTGGAAACTAAGGTCAAATAGGAAACACCTCTGAAATTGGTAGTGAGAATAAAGAGAACCCAGATCTATATAGGACTTCCCAGATCCCAGACTGTGGGATGGTAATGGAGAACCAACCAGACATTGTAATGTGGTGGATAAAGAACAGAGGAAAAGCGTTGTGGTGGATGTGCTTGAGTACTTAGCGATACAGGTATCAGGAAAAAGAAAGGAACATGAAAACTGTGGAGAAATGCCAGGGACTCAGAGAAGAACTGGAGAAAGCCTGGAAAGTGAAGGTGACAGTGGTGCCTGTGGTAATTGGAGCACTCAGGGCAGTAACCCCCAAGTTTGCGATGGAGAAGGAAAACTATTTCTATTACAATACCACAGAATTTATGTTGAAAAAAAGTGTTTGGTGTTTGAGCAGTAATCTGTTTTCTCTCTTTACTTAAAGCAATAATCCTGCTAATCACCACTGCTGGAGTCCACTCCACTGTTCTACACCTGCATCCCTATGTAAACATTCATTTGCCTTGTATGTCGCCAACCCCAGCTTCTCAAAGGACACCATGAAGCAAAGAAGCAGTAGATAAATATTTCTATCATAACGTTTATAAAAAAAATGATAAGATGTAAAAAATAAAAAACAAACCTAAGTTTGTTAACGTACCTTTTGTGGGGAACATTCATGCCTGTGGGGGCTCCACAGTGGGAGCTCCACAGCATCTCACCTGCTGCCATAACTGATCAAGTTAAGTCAGCTTTATTTGTCAAATATACTGCATACACATTATATAATTTACAGATGAAATTTCTTTCCTCTCAACCACCAGTGCAAGCAGCCTATAAAAAATAACAATAGTAGTGACAGTAAGAATTCATTGGAAACCTTAAGGGGGCTGTCTGGTGATGTGAGGTTAGGCACTCACACCTTGTAGTGAGAATATCAAATCCAAAAGATGTTTCATTAGTTTATTGAAGCTTTTTGTCTCCTTGGGTGAGGGTGCTTGTCTGTCTTTGCATGGACCTGCCCTTCATAATAGCTGACATAAGCAACCCTGTCACCCTGCACAGGAATGAGGTATGGCGATGGACGGTTAAGTGGTTTAAATTGTGTGGTGAAGACGGAAAAAAAGCTTTTTCCATTTAAAGAATCCTAACAGACGTTGTGAATCCAACAGTCAGGGACAAATCCTTCAAAATAGGGTTCCTTACTGATGTTGACACATCAACCTGTTCAACAATTCTTTCTGCAGAATGCAGTGTCACACATGAGTCATTTTAAAATCTGTAACCAGGTTAATGTAGCTCATTAATGTGCAGCATGCTATTAGTGTGGGTTCTATGTTAGACTTTTTTACCCACCCTGCTCTCTAAATCACAGTTTATCACATGAGCCACCAAGCAGAAAGAAACAAACTGATGGATACCTGTTGGATTTACATGTGTTCAGGAAGAACAGCAGATATTTCCCCCTCATCAAGGGCCCTGAACTGATTGGATAGTGTTTACACATAAGGCAAAGCGATTAGTTCACAACACAGAGTGCTGCTCCTCTAAAGGTGTGTGTTTGCAGTAGGATGTCAATCACTGCAGCTGCAGTCTCAGTGGACAGAGGTGGGAGTGGAAGGCCATTCCGAGTATGGTGGAGACATTGCCGTCTAGCTCCGAATAACACTGATTGATTTGTTTATGGCAATCACACAACCTATCCACTGTAAAACAAAATACTCTGAGGATAACACCTGGATGTTTAACTCATGCGATTTCGAGGAAACATTTAGTCTTTTTCTGCAAAACAGAAAGACCCTGGTGTCATCCAGCATCATGGCTTTGGTCGATTTGCCATGGCAGCTGGGCCAGTGGGATGCATTTTACAGGAAGTGAAAACTCAAACAGGTAATCCATAATGAACTCTGCTAAAACTGGGTTGTCAGTCTGACGTCTGACTGGAGAGTGGTCACAGTTCCCATAATACACAGGGCCTGAGTCCATTTTTGTGTCACACATTCCATCCAGAAGGTGGCTTCGTGCACATTTTCCAGTAAATTATCACCCAATTATAAATGAAAGAAGTAAGTTGTGCAAACATGCCAAAAAGTAAATACTCCTGGCACTACATGAGATTTTATTTTCTATTATGGACTGTCTGGTGGAGCTCATGTGTGTCTATAGGGTATGTGTGTATTTGGATGCATGTGGTTTTATTCCTAGCTATTCTGGGCAATTTACATGTGACAAAAGTCAAAAGTTGTTGACATAATTTTGTGAACATAAGATTCAGGAGCACTAAACTACCTGGAATACATTGTAACTTGGTAATCAATTACAGGTCCCGACTGGCTGAACAGCACTTTGGGCCTTCGAGGACGATAGAAAAGCGCTTTACAAGTATAGGCCATTTATTTTGTTTCATTTACAATGAAACGAATTAAAAGCACATTTTTAAAAACATCTCTAGGTAATCACTTATATTCCTGTGTATGTTTTAGCTGTGGCAGGTCATGATAAAATTGCAAACAGTTTTCATCAGCTAACATCCCAAATGTCCTGAAGTGATATCTAACCTGAATAGTTGCAGCTCTTGGCAGATGCATTGTGAGTTACAAAGGGAGACAACTTTGTGTGAAGCATGGCACATTTTCTCACAACCTTGTCTCCATCAAATGTAAGCTGTAGCAGCCACTGAGGGGCTGGCCTCACTCTGCAAACATGGATTATCTTCATAAATGCCACATTCAGACCCATTTTTGGTCTCCAAAAGTGCTTTTGAAATCTTGTTCCGACATTTGTTCTGCGCGTGTGCAGCAGTTTAGATTGGGATCTTGAAAAGAACAGACAAAAAGGTGCTGCTTTCACTGTTTTGACACTTCGTGGTGCGACTTCTGTGTTTTTAGCAGGTTTGTTCCTCTCAGATTCTGGATGATGAGTCACACATGTACCCATGCAGCACATCAGGATACTGTAGCTTTGCTGCAGAGTATGGCAACTAATGTGTTTTTTAAAGTAGCTCTGTAAATGTCAGCATCCACATTCAGTAACCTAAAGAGCAGAAACTCTCTTGATAGAATCTTAGGCTAGCATCTGCTCAAAAGAGTTTTTTTATTCGACTCAAGAGTGCCATCGTGTCACATGTAGGATTATTAAAGAAACTATAGAAAATGAGAACTTTTGTGTCACAGAAGGTTAACTATTTGCATAATAAATAGAGAAGCATAATTCTGCCAGCTCTCAAAACTGTCAGTTTATACTTTAATTGCATACATGAAATGCGCCTACGCACATACTGACATATGCGACGCACAAACAGAAAATTTCAGCCGCCTCAATGTACACCCTCAGCAGGGAATCAGATCTTTGATTTAGACATAATAAGCGAGATATCTACAGCAGCAGCTGGCCGCAGTGTCCATATACAGGAGTGACTCTAACTTCAGAGGAATGCATGGATTACTGACACTGACTTATTTGAATCTGAAGCTCTTAGAGTTCTGCTGCTGTAAACCTGGAGGCTGAAGAAAGAAAATGTTACAATACAAAGGATTTTATTGTAGGTTTTTCTTCAACTTTTAACTTCAGCTTAGTTCTTGGTGTTAAAAAACGTTTCTGCTTGTTGTACAGTTTACTGAAGTTCATATATAACCGACAGAACATTAGCTGACAAAAGGCAGATCTGCTGGTCTAACCATGATTTAGTTACTTTTCGTTTAAACTGAAGCCATTGAACCTCCTTCCCTGATTGGCAGAACTGTACTTTTTTTGGCCTACACAGCAGCCCATACTTTTAGAGGACTGGAGACATGGTGGAGGGAAGGAACACTAAACACATGGAAGATTGGGAAGACCTACCGTATGCTGGTCAGGAAGTGTGGAGCTGCAGGGCTTGAGGCTGGATCACTGCATGCCAGCTAGCATTGTTCAGTGGATTATGTGTGGACAAATGGGAGTGATTAGAGAGATTCCACAGGAACTCATGCTCATTTATCTAAGTTGCCAGGATAACACTTATCACGTCAGCATTGGTGATAAGACTGAAGTGGTAAACAACGCAGAAAAACGACTCGGGGATGGTAATTGTTTTTTAATGAGATGTAGTCCTCTCCTATATGAAAAACAATTAGTTTACATTGAATGTGTGCCTGCTCTTATTTTTGCAGGAAGAAGTGTGCCCCATGTCGCCGGGGGAGACGGTTCAGAAGTGTGTGTGGTCATCAGCGGTCAACATCAAGGACAAGTTTATTTATGTGACGCAGCCAACCTTGGATCGAGTGCTCGTTGTTGACATCCAGTCTCAGAAGGCTGTCCAGGTAATGTTCAGGATAAATGAACAAGAAAAGCTTACTTCAGACTTTTGGCAGCAATGCTGAAAGTTCCATTCATTTTTCAAAAGCAAAGAGAAATGTGTCCTGCTGGGCCCTTAAATAAGTCCAAATAGTTTTCTCTCTGCTTCCCTTTTTGCCATCAAGGCTTCCATGCACATGGTTGCACACCAACGCAAGGATAGCTCCTTACAAAAACCTTCAATACATTCCTGCTGCATACGGCGGTTTTTGCTGATTGGCTGTTGCGAGCAAAGGACACATTTTTTTCTCCTCATTTTATCCCAAAGTTTTTGTAAACTTAGATGTAAATGATCCACTATGTTCAGAAGTTAAATCTGTTTGAATTTCTGTATGATTGTATGATAAAGATGTATGATTAACTTTGCTTAGATTGTCTGTGTAGATTTTTTTTTCGTTCAGGTAGATTTTATCAAATAAGCTTTAAAAATGTAGTCAACTGGACATGGCTAATCCTCCGTTATAGAAAGAACCACTTCACCTCTTCTCAGAGCGGCCTTGTCAGTTCTGAAATACAGTGGTTAGAAAACTGCTTTTTATGCTTCTGGGAGGAGGATGTTTGAGTCGTGACGCCTCATTCTGTTTGTTAGGAGAGATGTTGGTTTCAGAAACCTGAAGGTCTTCTTGTCCTTATCTACGGGAGGGGGGGGGGACAGTTGTTAGCACTGTCTTGTCTGCTTCTCTGAATGAAGCCAAGATGATTGTAGATGGATGGAAGATTGCATCTGAGTCCTCCATTTCTATTAGGGGAAGGTTTGTCTTTTTTAACAAAAATGTCTCCTTAACACTTCACTCAAACGTCTTGTCTCTATAGATAGATGGAGACTTCACTGTTCTCAAATGAATTGTTTAAGTAAGCACACCCCAGGCAGGGACAAAGGACTTTTAACAACCCCAAACCACT
This sequence comes from Oryzias sinensis, assembly GCA_037389245.1. Lineage (NCBI taxonomy): Eukaryota > Metazoa > Chordata > Actinopteri > Beloniformes > Adrianichthyidae > Oryzias > Oryzias sinensis. The sequence continues at coordinate 1,672,646 of CM074496.1, forward strand.
CAGACTTGTTGTTAGCCTTTTATTGTCCTAACCTATCGAATAAGAAGTCATGTCCTAAACACATAGAAGTGTAGGCATCAGCTCTCAGAACTGAAAAAAGCCTCCTGTGGGGAAGGTGAAACGTCTTCTATAAAACATATTCTGCTTTTTTACTGAGTGCTCATTATTTGCTTAATTTTAAATATTACTATACTGTCAGTAACAGGTGGCAGGGCTGTTATAAGCACTCATTTCTCATTGCCAAGAGATGTCAATTCAAATCCTGGTGGGTTTTTTTCCCATGGATGTCGCATGTTTTCCCTGTTTGTTTGCATTATTCCACCGTCCAAAAACCTTGGTGGATTTGTGATTTTAAACAAAGTACCAGATTTCTGTCTGCAAACCTAATTGAGTCTTTCTGAAAGTGTGTCATATCACCTTCCAGGTTGGCAGTACCTCAAAACTTTACAACCCCTTAACTACGGTCACATATGCCAAAATTCCACCGTCCGGCAACCTAAAGGCCAGTTTTTCAGGAGATTTGGCCGATGGCCATACAGTGGCACTTGTAATCGGACAGCAGCACTTGCATTTTTACACCAGACAATTTGATCTGTCAGCCACGGCCCTGGCACATTTGGAGGTACTGCGGTGGTGGTACTGTGGTGCGGTACTCCAGTGGGAGAAATGTTCTCTCTCATTTTTCCTGTGTCTGTGCATACACACAAACTCCCAGAGCACACGAAAGACCACTGTGAACACCCCCACCCACCCCTTTTCTCCTTTTCTTCGAGGTACTCACAAAAATCGGATGATATTTGCGTCTGAAATAAGACAGATGCACTTGTTTGAGCCTTTCTGTGAATGTGTGAAACTCAGGGGAAGGAGGAAAAATAAGGAAATACAGAACGGTTTCCATCGTTCATGTAATTGACCTGTTTGCCACATCTATAATGAATTTGTAACTATGATTTTGATGTTAAGAGTATAATCGCGTATGGAATCTTAATTTATTTCACATATTTTCTTGTGCACTGACAATGTGCAAGGAATGTACAGGGAACATTGCCCCGGGTTACCTGGAGGCCAGTGGTACTTGATATGGACGGCCGCCGTCCGGAGACATTCACACATTATCTAGTCAGTGCTGCAGTTGACTGGAGATCCAGCTGTGACGCCCAGCTGTTGCCGGATTTGGTAATGACATCATGCCGGCCTGACTGACAGTGCCCTGAACCTTTTTCCTTCAATGATTCGTGATCTTCAATGGTGTCCATGGATTACATGAAATCTTTCCACCTTTATCCACCTTTGTCATGGTAGGGAGAACACGTCGATGGAAGGGTGGGGTCATCTAAGATGGCACAAGGGTTAGGTTGAGAAAGCCAATAGGTTTTAGGTAGGTTTCTGCAGGGCATCAGAGAGCATCAGAGAATTAATTAGGTCATTGAAATGCAGGCCTTTAATTGCATTACAAAGCATTTCAGTAAAATTCCAGCAGAAATATTAATTCTTTAAGTGGTTTAGCAGACAAAACTCTTTAACCTGCCTTTTTCCAAACATCCTGAGAAGAAATTGCTCGCTGACTTGTATAAACTGCAATTTGCTTGATATAGACATCAGTGTAAAATGAGACATTGTTTCTAAATGTTTAGTAAAGACTCATCAGACAGTCTGAGGACTGACAGCAAGACTGAAGCAGGCTGAAGCAGAAGGAGGAAAACTAAAGCTGACCTCAAAGCAGCAAAGACCTGCGACTAAACATTTCAGGCCATGACTGCAGGGGTTGATATGGAGAAGAAAATGAAATGTTTGTAAACTACCAAACAATAAAATGAAATGATAAGCTACGCCCACAAAAACCTAATAAGATACTTTGTGTTACCAGCAAAGGCCATGGCCCAAACAAATAAGACCAGGGCAAAACACAGAACATTTGATAATCCTGTTCTCTTCCAGACACACACCCTGCTGGATGAACACCAACCATTTACCTGAATGCTCACAGACTGTAGTGAGACCATAAAGAAATGCGGAAATCCTGTGCTCGGCTCCATAACTTCAGATGATGAAGCTGCTGATCCAGCCAGTATTTTGTCAGAAAACCGACAAGCTTTGGCTTTGCCAAGGTGGGAGATGTATTTTTTTTTTTTAGATAAAATGGTCTCAGTTCAGAAACATCAACAGGAATGCTGTTTTAGATGAGTTTTGCTCACAGAAATGTTCTACATAACTTGAAGGCTCTCACAGACTGGGAGAAAAACCGATCTGACTGCAGATCATGGCATAAACACTGTGTTTGTGAAAGCTGAATGGTCAACGTTACTATGGAAAACTCACAGAATTAAGTCATTCAATAAAATAGTGTGATCTCCATTTCCTTTAGAAATGCTAAATCAGAAAAGTGAAGTCAGCTTTAACTGTTTTAGACCTGATAGATTGAAAATACATTCAAAATGTATTGTTATTTATCTCAAGGTAGAATGAAGTTCCAGGAAAAGATTCTGCACTTGCACCCAGCCAGGTTCATGAGGTTTGATCTGAATTTAGACTTCTGCTGAGTTTAGTTTCATCAGAACGCTGCCATACAACCAAAGACTGAGTGGCTTTGTCTCTTCTTTGTGAAAGATTTACCAGCACAACAAAGCTCCACTCTGTCTCCCTGAAGCGCTGCTTTTTCAGCCTCAAGATTGGCTCTCACTATTTGTTGACTGTTAATCCCTGACCTGACCCATTTGACATGAACTGAAAGTGTCCAGACCTGCACTTAACCTTCACGTTGATGTGGCGACCGAACAACCCCAACATCCACCTCTTCATGGATACTGTCGCTCAGCAACCCTTCACAGACACTGAAACAAGTTAGCTTCTGCAGGGAGGAAAACTGCAGGAGGGGTTTGGAGAAGAGATCCCTGCAGTTCTCTGTCAGTTTTCTGCACCCGAGAAGATATTGTTTTTGTAAGGCTTGCTCAGGAAATGCCATCATTTTCTGATGACAGCATTCACTACAGCTCCAAAAGTCAGCATCAAGTGAGATCACCATTGTCAGTGACTTTTTGGGTGTGTCACCAGGCCCCCAAGGCAGCTCAGATCCCTGCAGATGTTCCTTTGCAGTATGTCAGCCCCTTAGGGACGTGGCAGCATATGAAGTGCAGTCCCACGGTCTGTCAGGAGCTCATTATGTGGATGTCTGGGGGTTCAGCATCATCGCATTATATTAGCAGCTGGTAATGAACCACCTGGACCTCTGCTGCTCACCCATTAACCAAGAGAGACTTGGGCTTTTGCTGTAACGGGACTTATGCGGATGAAACAAACTCCATTTGAATATTTGCACCCATTTCTTTTTCAGATAGGATTTCTTTTCATGAGCTGGTTAGATCTTACTCAGATAACTGTGTAAGGTTGTTGTAATGTTTTTGGATCTGACAGCTCTGCTGTTTGTGCTGAAGTTATCAGAGCATACTGAAGGAGGATCCTTTAATCTCTCTCATCCTGTGAGAAGCTGTTTGTCATGAGAAGAAAACATGCAAACAACTGTTTTCCCTGACGACTGTTTGCATTGAGATTAGTTAAGATTCAACACATACTCTTGTCTTATTTACAATAACTCTCAGGAGCGCTTCACCTTCTGAGTGAAGCAAATGATCTGCCAAAGCAAATGATATCAGGAACCTAGCGCCAATGATAGCACCAGAAGGGTTTTTGCCCTGGCCTTTCTCGTCATCATTTCTTCTTTGTGTAGCAGTTCTCATTGGGTTTAAGCTCCTTGTCCAGGGGGCCATCACACTTCTCTGTCAGGTGTCACTCATATGGTTCACATTGTGGTCATTGCTGGTAATGATCATAAGACTCCCTGAAGATCGAGTTCCAACAGCAGTTGATTTCAAATCCAGCTGATAATTACAAATAGAATTCTGGAATAGTCATTTTTATGACAGAATCATACATTTTTAAACATTTAAGTTTTATACCTGTCGAGTTATTATAGCCCCACTTGAAAGGGGAAAGCATCCACAGAGTGTTCCAAGCAGGAATTCACACACTATCCAGAAACACTTCTTTATTTTGTCCTGTTTCATTAACCAGTTTCTTGAGAGGTTTGAACAGTCTTTGTAATGGCGAAGGGCCTGATATCGTATGGCGAAAAACCTGAACAAGACACAATATTTGATCAATTTACAACGATAAATATAGCTATATAAATATATGCTTTTAATCAAAAGTTAAATTCATGGCTCCATAACCAACTCATCTTACACAATTCCTTTATTAAAAGTTAATTTCATAATTACCAGAATCAATTGACAATACAGCAATAAATAAACATATTTCATTAATAGCAGTGTTCCTTTAAATAACATTCCATGAAAGGTTAAACAAACATTTGTGCAGCCGGCGCTTTAGCGCACAGTGGGTTACAACGAGGTATGCCCCACACTACGATAACTGCACAGAATGCTGCCTCCGTGGTTTTGATGCTTTTAACTACATTTAGATGGATTGTAAGTTTGTCAATCTCTCTCGAGCTCCGTCTAATCGCACCTCATCCAAATCAGCTCCAGTACGAACAGCTGGAACTTTGACACCGCGCCCACCACCGCCTTACACTTTCCTTTTTCTCTCTTATTTTTTAATTTACTCTCCTAAATTTATTTTCTCTCAAATTTAACAGGATGTACTTAATAAAAATTTACTTTAGATTTTAATTTGATTTTTACTTTCGGGTTCTTTTTCCTTTTTTTAATTCATTTACTTTTAAACTAAAATCATTCGAAACATCAGTTTCCTCTGGTTTGACCTAACAATACCTTTATCTCAAAAACGAGCGGACTTTAATTGTCTGCTGCAGTTCTCAAAACAGAGAGAGAAGTCTCTTAATTTGAACACTTGTTATGAAAAGTACATGTGAGTAAAGTCACTTTTGTCACGGTGCAGGATGGCTCGAGAGCCGGTTGGACCCAGACGCAGAGGCGGAGGCATGAGGATCAGGGGCTAAAGGGGTTTAATGCGAAAAAAACAAACGAAAAGCGCTGCAGAGCAGGATCTCAGAACAGAAACATAAACTCACTGTGGCGTGGCAAGAAAGCAAGGCACATGGCATGACCAGACGAGAACACCAGGACAGGAACACTAATGGACCAACACAGGAGGAAGGCAGAGACAAGACTTAAATACAGACAGGGCAGACAAGACACAGGTGGACACGATCAGGGCTGATGGGGACCAAAGGAAGTAAACTCAAGAAAACAGACGAGACAGGAGACTATCAAAATAAAACAGGAAACAGAAACAAGACAGAACAAGGACAACAAATTCGAATCATGACAACTTTACATTGTTTTTCTTTTAGTTGAATATTTGAATTTTTAAACATGTAATCCTTTGTACAAACATTCTCTTTGAACGAAAGAAAAAGATGGTTAAAAACAAACAACACCTTTAAAAGAGGACTTGGACCCGTCAACATTCAGTGTTTTTTCAGGAGCGGGTCAAGCCATTTTTTCCCTTTTGCGTTGCACATCACACGGTCTCTTCAAGTCCAGCTCGCTTTATGAGCAGCAGCCCTTCTGCTTTGAAAGCTTCAGTTGTTGTCCTGTGTGTCTTTTGTAGACTGTCAGCACTGACCCATATCCTGTGAAGCTCCACTATGACAAGTCTCATGACCAGGTGTGGCTGCTCAGCTGGGGAGACATGGACAAGAACTTCCCCACCCTGCAGGTCGGTCAGCAACTCACATCATGCATTATTAAAACCACATCTTCTTTCAGTAAAAATAGTCTGAGAAGGGCCGAGATTCTCAGACAATCTAAACCAGGGGTGGGCAGTTATATTAACTGGCGGGCTACATTGGGTTTCTAAAATTTGATAGAAGGGCCGGACCACGAGCAGATGTGTGGAGTGAGAATGATATAACATGGAATGTAGATGAAAACATTTGGATTGAAAATGATGTTCTAAAAAGGAATATTCTAGAGTTTTTTGTTTAAAACTTTTGTTCCCATTTTAGATCAGTTTTTTACTGTGAAGCCCTTTGGTACCTTCAAGGAGTTTTAAAGTGATCATTCCTTCATGATCTTTTTAAATAAAATAAATAAGATTATTTATGAAATAAAGCAATGACCAAAAAACACCCTATGATTTTCAAAGACAAAAATTCAGGAAAAATATACATTTAAAACAAAACAAAAACAAATAAAAAATGAAAAGTGGATCCTCTCCCGTCATAATCCTAATAAAGACTTAGAGGGCTGCAGCTCATCACACACAGATTGCGCAGCTGTTCTTTGTCCTGCAGGTTTGTTTCTCATCTAGTAATAATGAAAAAAGCATATTTTATATGTCTTCGGCTGCAGCTACGCATATCTCTGCATTACCTTTTCACCAGAATAGAGTTCCCTCGTTTATTGCTAGAGTTACGTTTATAAAAATAACCAAGATCGGTGAAATACAAGGAGTCTGATTACAGAAGTTTATGGCAGTAAAACTCCTCACTGCCACTTTCTACACTTTTCTCAGACAGATATGAACATTTTCAAACGTTTCAGTGGTTTAAATTCTCAAACCTTCATAGAAATTAGGTCCAGAATCTTAGAATGAAAACAAAGATCTGATCGATCACAGATTTCTGTAGAAGAGCTCCGCGTTTCTGTACAGCACGCTAGGCACGGACTGAGATTAGAGGTAAGATTGGGCCTAAAAAATCTAGCCCGACCCGACCCAGGCCCACGGGCATTAGAGCCCAACCCAGCCCGAGCCCAACCAATTAACTTGATTTGCAGGCCCGAGCTCGAAGCAAACCTGAAATTTCAATTTATCCCATATTATTTTTGGCAGAAAAAAACGCAAGATTTCTTAAGGTTAAAATAATCTACATATTTTTATGATCATGATAAATGCATTTGCACAACGAAATAACGCTGGAACACAGAATAAGAGGCCAGACAAAGAGAGTGAAAGAGAGATCTTGATGCACACTGGCTTAATTAGGCGGAGAAATACTGAGCTTCCTGTTTAGTAGTAGTTATATAGCAATTACCTTACAGCGCCTTCTCTGTTTTAACCAAATTATTTATTTATAACAAGTATTCCTTATTTTAGTATCCACACATTGTTTTTGTATACATTTTTAGAAACATATATTTATTAAAAAACTCAGCGAGAGAGAAGCCCGGCCCGACCCGACCAGAACGTAATTATTGTCATTTTAGTCGGGCTCGGGCTTAAGATCTTACCTCTAACTGAGATTGATTGACAGGGTCTCCAGCCAATCAGGACACAGAACAGGGTGCGCTGTTTAAAAAAAAATGCAGCATGATCGCTCAGAAAGAACGAGATAAACCAGGAAAGATGAACTGCGACATAGAAAGAGAAGACTGTCTTCTGTTCTGTTTGACAGGAATTTTAGAGGGTTTCAGGTTGGAGCACAGACTGCAGAAGGGGGGAAGAAAATGTCACATCTTGATTGTGTGGCCAGATTAAAAAACAAAAAAGGGTCTCTGATATTGTTCAGCGGGCCGGACCAAACATGGAGGCGGGCCGGATCCAGCCTGCGGGCCACAGTTTGCCCACCCCTGATCTAAACCAAACATACTCTGCTTAAACTATGAGTGGGTGGGATAGGCTCTAGCAGCCCCATGACCCTGAAAGGGCTCAAACAGGTTTAGAAGATGAATGATGCATGTTTTTATGTGATTATTGAACATACCATGTACAAATTCACATTGCAGGCCAGATAAAGTCAAGGAGGCCCAGACTAATGATTAGTTCAGGAGCTAATTCCAGTCAGGTGTTAACTGACCTGGAGTTCAATCAATGTAATGTGTTGGTTTTGGCTGACATGCCCTATAAAAAACACTGCAGCAGTTTTGAATTTTTCTGATGTGAACCATGGACGGTCCTAAAATCTGTATTAATATTTAGGGGTTTAACGATTCATTTTGCAATCGTTTCGATTCCTATCATAATTTGCGGTTACTGATATGATCCACAGTCGATATTTGTTCATATTGTTCATTTTAAACAACCAAATCCGATCTGATTCACTGACCAATAATGGATCCAGATCATCTTTAACCAAACTTCCAGCAGTGAGACTCAGACAGAAATTCCTGCTACTGAATAGTTTTCCAGATTCTTGGATTTCTTCCAGATCATCAAGTATAAATGAAATCTGTGTCCAAACCAACAAGTAAACTAGAATGAATGTCAAATCCATTCACATGTTAGTTTCCTAAAGTTCACCACTGTTGTTTTTCCACATCCAAAGAATCCAAAGAGAACATTCTTAGAACATTCTAGACACTGGATGGTCACAGGACTTTATTCAAAGTCTGTCCACACATTGGACTGGAATGATGGACGATCAGTTTTTGATGACATCACATGTGTGTCGTCTGCTGTGATGTACTTGGTTAGTTTTACATGATAGGAAAATAAATCTACCATGTCTCTGTCCAAATGGTATTTTCCAAGATTCATCTGATATCAGTTTATCTCATTCTGAAACAATTTATGATGGTATAGATTGATCCGATTCTGCCTCAGACAGATCAATCTGGTTGAACTGTAGGAATAGAAAAGGTTCATCAATTACTCGATTGATCGTTACACCCCAAATTTTTAAGTACTGGAATCATCCGTAAAGACATTTATAACTACATTGCAAAACCATATGTCTTGCTCCATGCACAGACATTATTTATACATCAAAGATGGAGGCATCACCTCCCACTGAGAAGCTTAACTCTTCCAGCAGAGGAGCAGAGAGCTGAAGAGCCTGTCGTTCAAGTGACTGATAACATGTATGTTTTAGATGAGTTACGCCCCTCTGGTTGTAATGAACACCTCGGTTCTGAACGAGGAGGACCCAGCACACACCGAGTGTGTTCATCAAGGTCACATTTAACACCTACCATCTTCTGTGTTGGTGCTCACCAGGTGATCAATCAGGCGAGTGGCAGAGTCTCCCACCACACCGTTCACACACAGCCGGTCGGCCGGCGCTTTGACAGAGTAGAGGACTTCTTCATCCCCGCCTCCAGCCTCATCGCTAACCATGTCAGGTACGTCAAGCAGCTTCTGCTCCCCTGATAAAGTCTCAGCCAGCTAGTTTGTACTTTGTATTTAAAACTGTCCCAATCCAATGCATCTATTAGTTATTTTATAAAAATCAACTGCAGATCATGTGGGTCACCTGCTCTTTTTACATCGTTACAAAACACACATGTAGAAATGGTCAATTACTGCTCAATTTTTTACATTTAGTAAAACATTGAAGGAAAAAAGAGTAAAGTTTCTTTTGGCCCACCTTTTCTGTCACATTTATAATTTTTTATGTATTTAAAATATTTCCACATCACTCAGAGTGGCTTCCTGTTCTTTACAGCTCAGGTGATGGAGCTGTGGAGGTTTTTGGGTGCTGCTCAAGTATTCTGTTTCCTTTGAGCTCATTATGATGAGAATAATGAAACAATTACTCAGCTGGGGAAGCAGCCAACAGTAAGGATTAGAATAGCATCTAGAGTGTGGAAACTGAGTGTCCACTGAGTGTTGCTGCTGTGATCCAACAGCTGCTATGCGCCATATTAAGAGCAGTCTACAGTAACCTGCTCTTAATATGGCGGGACATAATACGACCACCCTTTCTATTATCTGCTTTTGGCTTTGCTGCAGTCCAGTTCTCTGCTGTCTCACAAATGTTAAACTCAGAAAGACAACTTTTAGACAGATTTGTTGTCATCAGAATAAATGTAAATTTTGAACCAAGTATTATATCGTGAATTTATATCTGATTGATAAAATAAACACCTATTTTTCTAAGACATTTGTTTTTAAAAAGGGGAAACATTTCTATGCAACTGATAAAAATACTGTATAGTATGTGCCTGCCTATTATATACTTTTTATGTAAATTACACACTTTAGTACATTTAGTTCATATAATATATTGCATGTCTAATTTACTCAAATAACATTTTCAGCCTTAAGGGGTCTTTAATCATCAGAACAAAGCATAAAAAAGAAACATAATCAAATCTTTTCCCACGCCTTCCTTAGCCCCAAGCTGCTGAACAACAGCAGAGACGTGAAGCTGCTCACTCAGTCTGCACAAGTCATGGCTGATCACCATCATGTGGGCTCAGCGGACCAAAGGCAGCTCAGGATCTTTCCAAATACCAAGTCACCAAGTGAATAAAATATGTAGATAAAGCAAAAATCATTCTCTAAATCATGAGAAACACGCTCTACGGTATTGTAGACATATACATATACATGTGCCATGAAAATATACATACACACACACACACACACATATATAAATATATATGTGTGTGTGTATGTATATGTGTGTTTGTGTAAATATTTATATATAATAAAATGAAACAAAGAAGATGACAAGAAATGCCACAATGTTTTGAGCTGTGTGATTCCAAACAGAAAAGTTGCTCTAAATGCTTGGATCATGTTGTGGTGGTGGGTGTTGCAGAAACTCAGGTGCTATTGGCTCTTAGGGAGGAGGAGTTAGCAGTCCACTGTGGACTGGTGTTGGTCAAAAACAAGCATGTAATTAGATCCAGTGAGACCAGCAGAGCAGCAGCAGGAATGGTGAAGCACCACACTCAACTGTGCCTTTGCTTCTTTCTGCAGTTATTTTTTTTAATTAAAAAAATGAGACATTAAAAACAATCTTTTGAATTACAACACCCTTTTAGAGGTAAAAGCAAACATTATATCACATAAATACAATGATTTGACCTGAAATTTGACACATTTCCAGGGTCTTTCCCCACCATATTTTTCTATGATGGACAGAATTGTCCAATGGGTGAACCCAAGAAAGCTGGAAATTTTACTTTTTCTGTTTTCAAAAACGTTATTGAACTGGAAGGATTCTGCTCAATGATCCCCTCCCACTTAAAATGTTCCTTTTTATGTTGTCTAAGGTCTTATCTTTAAGGTTTTTTCCTATAATATATACAACTGAAGGCGCTCTGCAGACACCCACATTTGCACAGCTTGACTGTGTTGACACAAAACTCAGTTAACTTAATATATCATATGTGAGTGTCTTACGTGGATGTCTTTTTCTGAAAGGATATAGCCTTGCAGGAGATGACTGCTGTTCAGGTTGCTCCTCATCTTCATCAGATGATACTGCTGCCTCAGCTACTCTCTCACACCCTGTCTCAGTAGTCAGAGGGTTAGGATTAGAGTGAAAACATACATTTAATTTAAAGGCTTAAATTAAACTTAGACACAAGTGAGTTTAAATAATTATAGTGTTATTTCAGTAATGGATTAAACTACAAAAAGGCACGTCAACATGTCAAAAAAGAGCCAGACAGTTATAGGTGTTGTAAAGTAAACTTCAAAAGTAAACACATGTAGAGGACAACACCCTAAAAGTCAAAAATATCCATTCAAATTAGACAGCTGGTAAAAATCTGGTAACATGTTCCTGATTGAACCTGGTGGACAGAACAAAGCAAACATCTTTCCATCATGATGGGCTCTGTGGCTTTCAGGCAGAGGCTTTCTGGTTTTTCAGCCGACAGAAATGATGATGAATGATAACAAGATACAAGTGGGTGTCTGCATCTATCATCGGAGATTCTTGTTTAATTGGAGCCTGTCGGCTCCGTACGAATTTCCCCCTGCGCTCTGGCGTTATGATGTGCCATTAAACCAATCGCCTGACTGACCCTTTTTGATCAGTTCAGTTTTGATGTTCTTTGCTCAGATCTTTGCACATAGATCTACAGATCTTTGCTCATATACAGCACAGAAAAAATATTGTAATATAGAGTAGAAGGAATGATGGAAATTAAATGAAATCTGTCAGAGAAAAACGTGGTTATGAAGGAGTTTGACCTCAAGATGCACCAGCATTTTTCCCTTATAAATATTTTTTAAAGGGAAGGCTAAATTAAATGTTGGGTTTTGTAATTTAGGCAATGACTATATGGTTTTTAAACCTGTATGAAAGCTGTCAAAAGGGTTATATGATAAACAAAACGTCAAAATATGATGTAACAATGTTTCTTTGGATTCAATCCTAATAAAATCAAATTCTTACCTCTGCTGCGTGTACCACCTGTGGCCAGTCTGTGATTACACTGAGCTGGCTGCATAACTGCTGCATAATTCAGAACTTACCGGTCTGTGTTCAGCTTCAAGAGTTGGACAAAGTTGGTTGTTGTTGAGCCTGTCGGTAATCTTTTTATTTGCATGCTCTACAAACCACAAACTGTTATTTTTGTTGACAGCCTCATGACTATTATGCCAGAATGTAATAACACAGGCGAATAGGAATTGGTGCTTTGATTAAAAGATTGTCTTCTTTGGAATTTGATAGGTTGGATTTGTTGGATCAAAGCAACAAATCTTTATTTGACCCATCCCCTGAGGGATGGGTCAAATAAATATACCTGGCCACCCACAGATGTATTTTTAACAGTACGTATTAGGGGAAATGTTCTACTCAAGATAAAGAAAGGTTATATTCAAATCAAAAATATTATTCACAACAGAAATGTTAAACGTCAAACTAAATGTTGCAGTTATATATTAATAATATGCCCCTCTCACCCTCCACTGGTGGTTTCTCCTCCAAGCTCGGGTCCTCTACCAGAGGCCTGGGAGCTTGAGGGTCCTGCAGTATCTTAGCTGTTCCTAGCACTGCACTTTTCTGGACTGAGAGGTCTGAGGTCTTTCCAGGTATCTGCTGTAGCCACTCCTCCAGCTTGGGGGTTACTGCCCCGAGTGCTCCAATTACCACAGGCACCACTGTCACCTTCACTTTCCAAGCCTTCTCCAGTTCTTCTCTGAGTCCCTGGTATTTCTCCAGTTTCTTATGTTCCTTCTTCCTGATGTTTCCATCGCTTGGCACTGCCACATCCACCACAATGGGTTTCCTCTGTTGTTTATCCAGTATTACAATGTCTGGTCGGTTCTCCATCCAGTCTGGAACTTGAAGTCCCACTTCTGCTCTCTCATTCTCTACCACCTTCAGAGGTGTTTCCCATTTTGACCTTGGGGTTTCCAGTTCATATTCTGCACACATGTTCCTGTATATTTTTCCAGCCACTTGATTGTGGTGCCCCATGTATGCTTTCCCTGCCAGCATCTTACATCCTGCAGTTATGTGCTGGATTGTTTCAGGCGCCTCTTTGCACAGCCTACACCTTGGGTCTTGTCTGGTGTGGTAGATCTACACCTTGGGTCTTATCTGGTGTGGTAGATCTGAGCCTCCCTCACTCTGGTGCTCAGGGCTTGTTCCTGAGCTGCCAGGATGAGCGCTTCAGTGCTGTCCTGTAGGCGAGCCCTTTCTAGCCATTGGTAGGACTTCTTGATATCAGCCACTTCAGTTATGGTCCGGTGGTACATCCCATGCAGGGGTTTGTCCTCCCCTGAGGATCTGTCCTTCAGCACTGTATCCTCTGCTCTCCATTGCCTGAGACATTCAATGAGCACATTGTCAGTTGGGGCCTTGAGCCTGATGTATTCATGCATCTTGGATGCATGAATACATGGATGGCTACTATGCTCATTAGTCCTCTGCCTCCTTCTTTGAGGCTAGCATTCAATCACAGGGTGCTGGATTTGGCATGGAACCCTCAATGCATGGTGAGGAGCTTTCGTGTCTTAACATCCATGGTCTGTATCTCTTCCTTTGCCCATCTTATTATTCCTGCAGGGTATCCGATAACTGGCAGTGCGTAGCTGTTTATTGCCCGGGTCTTATTTTTGCCATTGAGCTGGCTTCTCAGGACTTGCCTTACTCGTTGGAGGTATTTAGCTGTTGCAGCTTTCCTTGTTGCCGGCTCAAGGATGCCATTTGCCTGCGGAATTCCAAGGTACTTGTAACTGTCCTCAATGTCTGCGATTGTTCCTTCTGGGAGTGAGACCCCACTGTGTGGACTACCTTGCCTCTCTTTGTCACCATCCGGCTGCATTTCTCGCGCCCGAATGACATCCCAATGTCAGTACTGTAGATCCTGGTGGTGCGGATCAGGGAGTCAATGTCACGCTCGCTCTTAGCATATAGCTTGATGTCATCCATATAGAGGAGGTGACTGATGTTGGCCCCATTTCTGAGTCGGTATCCATAGCCAGTCTTGTTGATTATTTGGCTGAGGGGGTTCAGACCAATGCAGAACAGCAGTGGGGACAGAGCATCACCTTGGTATATCCCACATTTGATGGACACTTGTGCAAGTGGCTTCCCATTGGCTTCAAGGGTGGTTTTCCACAGCTTCATTGAGTTTCCTATGAAGGCTCTTAGAGTCCTGTTGATGTTGTACAGCTCCAAGCATTCAGTGATCCATGTGTGTGGCATTGAGTCATAGGCCTTCTTGTAATCAATCCAGGCTGTGCACAGGTTGG